>PUFA01000345.1:600000-1039431 GCA_003508835.1 Eonycteris spelaea | reverse complement strand
TACCAACCATTATTAATGTTTTTTATTTGATAATCTGTGTGTATCAGAATTTTTTGTTTTGAATGGTGCTCTGTGAAATTTAAAAGGAAAAATTCCTCTCTTGGAATCATTATGAACAATTCTTGGTGAATGAAGACATGGAAAACATTCAATTCAATTACTGCTGGAGCTGAAGCTGACCAGCTAGAGACAGAGGCTATTGTTATTTCCATGTCAGATGGCTTGCTTCTCTCTCCAACGAAAACCATTACTCTTCATATGCTAGTAGTGAAAACCATTTAGGAGATATTTTAAGATGTATAAATATGTAATATAGTAGATGAAAGCCAGATCATAGTTTGATGAAGTCCGAATTCTTGACACTTGAGAGTTTCTTACCATTATGCTTCTCATGTCCTTTAAAATGAACTGCTTCTTGCTCTTCTTTTTTCTTGCCCTCCTAGGAGGGACTTCTGACGATAGACTGGTTTGAGAACTCAGGTACTGGAGAATCATTAAAAAAATGGTAAAGTAGATTACATGGACAAGAGTTTCCTAGAATCATGAGTCGTTAGATGTAGATAACAAATTCCATGTAAGCATGGATATCAAGGTGTTGATTGAAAAGACAGAGATGGGGAAGCACCGATGATATGTGATGGGAGAAGAATAAAAAAGGGAATCTTAAGGCAATTGCTGAGGACTGTGTGTTTCCCTTCATGGAGTTGTTGAAATATAAGTAAAAATAATAAGGTATTAAAAATTTACTTTTAGTTGTATGAAATATGCTCTTTTGAAAACAACACCATTTGAGTAATGGGTTTATAGCACTAATATTATCACCTTTAAACTAGTAATATTGACTAGTAATATTTATTCTGTCCTTTTTCTTCTCGGGGTACTCAAAGAATGTTTGAAGCTGGGTCTTTGGAGTCTATAAAAGCTACTAGGTTTTATTTTGGTGAATGCAAAACCAACATGAATAATGTTGAAAGATTCCCACGAATCAGATTTGACGCTTTATTTGTGCCATTCTAACCTGGTTCAATTAAAATTGAGCTATTTTTCCCTTTCATACTAACCTATTCAATAAGGAACAGATAAATAGCTTAACCTTAGTTTTACAAATGGATAAATTTGGGTGCAAGACATTAGATGCTTGTTCTAGGGTCACTTGGTGAATTGGGTCTCCTGATTAATTAAATTGCAGATCTGGCATGAACGTCAGTATTTTTTTTTTTGTCCTTAAGAAAATACCCAGATGATTTTGGCAACTGGATCAGCTACAAATGTAAGAATGAAGGGATGATCTGATCAACCTGGTGATGTTCCAACAGCCTCTTCATCCTAATATCCTGTCATGAATACTAGGATGCTCTCCCAGAGACATTACTCTCAAGGAAGGATCATTTGGGACTTTTCATGCTTTGAAAAAGGCTTCACCCCTACTTATATCCTGGACTCCACCTCCAGTCTCTCCTCTCTACACATATTACATTAAGAAGATCATACCCTCAACTACTTTAAGTTGGGCTGATATTTAGGAGGGATTTCAGACATTGGATTTTAGAAAATAAGATTTTTATTTTGCTCTTTTGAGGAGCAAAGACCCAGGAAATATTACTATGACAAGGATGGGACAGAAAGAGGATAGAGTATGAATTTTGCTTGAGTTTATTTGTTTTTTATTATATCGTGAAATAGCTTAAGATTGTTCTTGACAATATATCCATGAATAAATGAGTCAGGGAGTTGTACTCTGAATCAGTCCTGTCACTAATAAGAGGAAGGTGTCACAAGCCTCTTAAACACTCTCCCATGGATAACAGATCTATTAGGTAGATGTTGTCCCTCTCCCTACTAGCAGAATATGATTAATGTCATGAAGAAAGCTCAAGGGTGGTTGGAGAATGCATGTTTTATATGTGTGTGTGTGTGTGTGTGTGTGTACATAACTATCTAAGATCTGAAATGTATGTATTTAATTTTCTCCAGAAATGGTTTGCAATTATCTTCCCTTGTCACTACATTTTTCAGGATAGAGAAAGCCATTTTGTTTGTGGTATACTTCAAGTTCTTGGAGTGACAGATAGCATAGATGATTCAGGAAGGATTTTTATTCTTTAATGTATTATTTTAATAAGTAAATTTAAAACAGACTATTCCTCCAGGTTAATTGGTTTTGTGGCATTCCATTGAGTCCCTATAGTTTATATGATAAGGCTGACTCTATTGGAAGGGTTACCTGCCTGGCCAGAGGAAATAATTATCATTGTTTACCTAAACTTATTCCCAGTATTGACTCATTTTCCCAAATATATCAGCACAATCTTATTTGCCTTGATCAGTGATATGGCAAGAATGATCAGTGATCTGAGTCAAGAACTATTCCAAATTCTGTTCCTGGTTCTTCTAAGGTGAGAATGCAAACTCAGCATCTGGCAAACAGGTTATAACCTTTTTTTATGTCACAGACCTTTTGAATATCTGATGAAAGATCTATTGATCCAGGTCCTCTAAGATGGGATTAGTTGTGTATGAGATTTATTGAGAAAGGCTTGTGAGGGGGAAATAAGTGGGGAGGCAGAACAGGAGAGGCTAAGAGAGCCATCAGACTGAGAAGGATATCTGATCTGACTCCCTATAGAGGAGAGAGGAAAGGAAGATTAGGTGAAAGAGTCTTAGACTTCAGTGCATTTTTAAGAGAGTTTTACAAGGCAAGTGTCCTAGATCCAAAGTTGTCCGTCAGAGTTGTCCCACAACTCCCAGGAACACACTTGCCTTAGTGTACCTGCCATGCTCATTCACTGCCTTGGGAGCCACTGGAGCTCTCAATCAGGTACAATTCTGACAGTCAGAAATCTAAGAGGGGCATTTTCATGGCTGCCAGTCTACTCCTTGCACTACAGAGATCTACTTCTCACAAATTCAAGAACAGATCCTCCATGGTTCCCATGGACTTCTCTTACTGAGTGGAACCTCAGAAAAGAAGGGTTACATTCCCTGTTGCTGCAGTTAGTCTTGGAGCTGCGATTGATAGTCATCCTCTCCCTCTACTATCTATTCTAAATTTCTCTCGCCCTCAGCTATCACATTTATAGGTTTTACTGGCTTTATCTGGTGGTATAACCCAAACTTTCATTCCTGAAAGGTCTGAGCCCTTGGTAATCATGTTCTTCTAAGGCTGGAGTCACTACACTTGCCCATTCATAGTCATAATTGGTTAAGAGAGTAGCAAGAGATGCCCAAATGTATCGCCTGAGTAACACACACATTCCTCTCTGCTGCCATTATGTAAAAGAAGCCCTACTTCCTCCTAATGATCAGCATCCATACTCTTACTATGATTGTGACTCTTCTTATTGTTTGCTGGTCCCTGGGCATAGAGTCCAAAGTGTTCTGGTGGTGACCATAGCTTGTAGTTCAATGGGACATATCCTGCATCCTCTGGCAGAAGTATGCCCTTATTGGGGACTATGACCACCATTCTTTTTGTACCCAGAGGTGATGGAACTGGAAGCAGAGTCCTCATACAGTAAGTGGGACCACTAATGCTTCTGCCCCTTGGTCTCTGGATCCATATATTCTTCCTACTGGGGACACAGGACCAAACAGAGGTCTCTGATTTAATATATACACTGTATCCTAAAAAGTACCCCCTTCTTTCAGAGTGTTGCCTCAAAACTGGCAATTTAGTTATTCCTTTCAAAAGCCATTCCAGTGAGCCTGGCTTACTCTGGAGAGTGTAGTATGTGATACAACCAGCAGATGCTGGTCATGGGGTCCCTCCCACTCCTCATATGCTGTAAAATGGGTCCCCTAGTCAGATGCTATGTTATGTGGAATTCTATGCTTGTGGATCAGGCCTCCATAATTCCGTGGATAGTGGTACTGGCTGAGGTTCTATAGGCAGGAAAGGTGAACGCATGCCTAGAATATCTAACCTTATAAGGACAAACTTATGACCATTCTACAGTGGAGGGGGCTCAGTATTGTTGACTTGACACCATATAACCAAGAGATAGTGCCTCATCTGGAAGCACATTATGGGTCTCTGTTGCCAACATGTTGAATATTCATAGGTAGCAGTAGCTAGATTGGCTTTGGTAGTGGGAGTCAGTGTTATCAGCCTACATGTGGGCTACTGTGGCCACTTCCTGAATATGCCCATTATACCATTTCTGGGGTGGCTGTTGACAAATTCTAGCTGCTGTCAATTGGCTGAGTCATTTTATCTACTCAGTTATTCATTGCCTCTTCTGTGGTGGGTGCTTTCTGGTGGACATTTACATGCAACACAAAGATCTTCACATTTTTTTTTACCACTCCTGTGTTTCTATTCATATGTCTTTACTCCAGAACACCTTGTATCTGATCTTGTAGCCTTCCCTTCCAGGCTATTGGCCACTTCCTATGAATCTAAATATTCTCATCTCAGACCACTGTTTCTTGCACACAAAGTGGATGATCAGATACACCACCTCAGCTCCACCTATTGGGAAGATTTTCTCTCTCATTATCATTCACTCCTGAATGTGGTGTAATGTATCCACTATCCATTTTCAGATTCAATCACACACTGAGCCAAACCATCTATAAACCAAGCAAGAGTTTTATTCTCCTCCTTTCACTGTTTGTATGAGGACCCTCCCCCATATGTCTAAGGTCAAGCCTTGGTGAGTCACTGATACAACTCCTATGGATGACTTGGGGATCTGAACTATTTCCTCATGCAATTTACTTTTGTCCTCTAGTGTTGCTTGGGACCCATCCTGGATGTACTATTTCCATGTTATTATGGACTGATGCTAGGCCTCTCTGACCTTATGACTTGATAGTTCAGAACGAATCTAACACATAATGGATAGCTCCCTTTCATTTGATCCATTATTTCTAACACTATATAAGTTTTCTCTGACCCTTTATAACAAAATTATATCCCAGCATCAGAAATACATTGAGTAGAATACCTGGTGTCTAAAAAAGTGCAAGGAACGAGCTTGTCTTCTGAAGTTAGCAGAACCCAGTAGCTGATGGGAGTTTCTAAGACAAAAGGCCCCCAAAAAGAATGTGGTTACCGTGTGTGTGTGTGTGTGTGTGTGTGTGTGTGTGTGTGTGAAGTTTTGCCTTAGAACTTTAGCACTGGACCAAGGGGTTCCTGCCATTTTAACTGAGATTCTAGGGTCACTTGATTGCATATGAGCTCTAATGTTGCACTGCCATGTTAATCCATGCAGATCTTTCTGCCTGGGGGTTTTATAATAGTTAAATCATTAGCATAATACCCATTAGAAATATCTGACATTTAATTATTTTTCTAAAGTTCCTGGAAAGCTGTCACTGAGAAAAAAAACACCTGATGATTCTTCTCTGACATAGAAATTATTGCACTGTAATCACTTGATGTTTTTACTTCCAATTTATAGCAGAAAAAGCCTGGAAGAAAGGAACTCTTTGGCTAGTTATATTAATGAAATGGGAAGGATCTATTATGTACGTCAGAGACCCAAGGGTCATTGCTGGAGTTTTTGTTGATTTTTGTTGTCACAGTAGTTACATAGAGAATCAAATGAGGGAGAAATGGGTAAAACGAAACGGATAAAAATAGCTTTGGGAAAATTAAGGCTAAATTTTCCTTTCCTGTTTTTTTTTATTCTTGATAATATAAATAATGTATTCTTTAGATGAAAAAGTTAAGAAAGCAAATTTCTAGAGATTTGGATTAAGAACGATGTTTAATTGTGTGTACATTGAAAAAGAAAGCTTTGGATATTTTTGAAGTAAAGTGACCAAATTTGGCAAGAAAATTATTACAAGCTCTTTCTGATTAGAGAAGATTATACTTTCCATTTGATTCAAAGAATAACCAGTAAAGAGATGAGAGCCATCACCATGGGGGACCATTTACAGAGTGCATGTAGATAGTTTGAGGGGCCCATAATCCGCATAGCACCCTCTGGTTAAATTGTTCATGTACCCTCTGCTAAAAGACTGATAGTCCACTAAACTCTACTCTTTCTTTCTTGAATGCTCCCAATAAATTACCAAACATGAAAGTCACCTTTGATATTTACTATCAAAGATGATTTTTTTTCCTGTAACATTATGAGCCTTTTTTCCCTACAAAATATGTTTTATTGCATCTTCGTTGCAGATCTAATTTGTAATTCATATCTTACCCATTTAAGTCATAGCTATCTGCTGAAAAATATCAGTCATCCAGCCTGGAAACATTCTTTTAATAGTGGAGGTAGAATGTAAAAGTAATTACTTTTTTGTCCTCTGTAAAATACATTATTTTTTTTAAAGTTCCACTTATGTTGTTTAAATTTTTAGCAAAAAAATTCAATTATGTCATAATAATTTAACATTTCAAATTTTAGTCACCCCCAAGAGACACCTAGCTTTAAGTACATTGTAATAATCTAGCAATACAAGTTTTGATTATCCTGAAGAAAAATTGGAGGAAAAATAGGCTAAAGTATGGCAAGTAGTGGATTTATGGAAATATCCAGTGTGTGATATGAGCAGATGCATGAAAAGCACAAATAGGAAAAATTAAATTGCTCCTACTGGAGAATGTGAACTTACAAAAATGTCACTCTAATGGCTCTTACATTCGTAGCCATGTATCCATGGTTTTACCACTCATTTACAAAGGCTTTTTTAGTCTTGTAACATTAAGTATTCATTATGGAAAATAGATGAGTGCTCTAGAAGGGCCCTCCTTTCCACAAATGACTGGAAAAAATTCCAGAGTTTGAGCATAGTTATAGCTGTTTTCTAAGAATTTCATCATCTGCCTCCATAAGTAAATATCTGTCTACCTCATTCGCCTGAAGATTGCACTATATCAGTTAAGATGGATCATTTGTATTTTTTTTTGTTGGTCCTGGGGGATATGAACACAGCCCATAGATCTACCAGCTGCTGACTGCCTGGTAAATGTTTACTTATAAATTAGTGTGGGTGATAATTTATTAAGATAATAAACATAGATTAGATTTAATGACTCAGACATTATGCATTATGAACACAGTATTTTATATTAGTTGAAGCAAATGTATATGATACCCAAATGTGTCTCAAAAATTGTGAATTAGAGAGTTTAAACCAAGTCAAGTCATATATCAACACTTAAATTAAGTACTTTATGAAAGTTGCACAATGGTAAACGATATCATATTGTTCACATATACCATGTATCAGGATTTATTTCTTAGATTCTCTTCCCCTTCCCTTATAAACTACTCATTCTGTGACTGAAGAACATTGTTTCTCTCTTGACAACCATCACAGCATTAAAACTTTGGCTTCTGAAGCTGAGGCGAATAATCTGTCAGCAGGGACACCATGACAGCCTAGCATGACACAACAAAGAAAGAGAAAGAAATGGGTAAACATTAGTAAGAGTCTGCTTAGAGACTTAAGGAAGGGGAATTGGATTGCAAATTCGTAAGCCTGTGGTTGAAATGTGTTTTCCCAAGGAAATGATAAGGGGATAGTTCCAATCCAATATTTATTTTTATTTAGATAAAGGAAGGGCAGGAGAGATCAGACTAACCTAAATGTATGCACAAACATCATGCTTACTTAGGCTTCATTCCAGGATTAGTGGGTAAGACAGTTGACATGAGATACCATAGTGGTAGCCATGATTAGATTTTCTGGTCATAAATGAAACCTATGTATTGGCTGGGTTTAGAGAAATATGATCCCTTCCACCCTCATGTTTGCACTGTGGTTTGGTCACTTGTAACCTAGAGAAGTTTAGAAGAAATCAAATGCAGAATAATAAAAGTAAATTATTTGGGCTAATAAATAATGTCTATCTGAATCTGAGTCCCTCATAAAAGAATATTTATAACTAAGAATACAGCTTCCCATTAGGCTGTCAGCCATAAATGGTGACTTTCACTTTTAGTCTTCTCGACTTTCACAATAATGACAATAATAATAATATCAGAAACAATGGTGACAAATGTTTATTGAGGGTTTACTTTGTACCAAACCAAGTGCCTTATCATGTGTTAGTGTGTCAAGAAATATTTGCAAGGCATTGTGCTAGATGCTATAATGAACTAGAGAGAAATGTGTGTGCATTATCTCATTTAATGAAACAACTTTCTAAAGTAGCTTCTGTTATTACCATTTACTGATGAGGAAATCAATCCTGGAAAGAGTAGATAGTATAGAACTGACTTTAGACTCAGGTTTCTCTGACTTCACTCTTAAGAGGTGGTTTTACTGCTTTTCAGATACTTGCTTTTTCCTTTCAACCATACTTTGCATGTGTCCCTAGCCTATATCAAATGTGGAGGTCTTCTATTTTAAAGGTGTTCATTGACTATATTTATTGAGCAATTATCATGTGTTGGGCACTCTGTTGAGTGCATTATGTGCATCATACCATTTAATATCCTTTCCTACTATGTAAGGTGATAAGAGATATAAAATGCTGGAATGAGGATTTAGTATTTCCTAAATGAGGAAACTGAGACATAGGTATTTCCCTGAGTGGTGGTTGTAAGGGGTGGATCTGCACCTTCATGTCCCTAGACCTTGACCACTGTGCTCAGATGATTCTTATTTCATTTAATCTTGACAACCTCATGAAGTTATTTCTAATTTTATCCTCTCATTTTATATGGATAAACTAGGTTTAGAGAAGTTATGGTAGTTACCCAAGATCACACAGAGAGCCAGCAATTAACCTGATTTCCAAAGCTTATGTTCTAGAACCAATATCTTATTATCCTCAGGCTACCAAAGTGTATTGACCACATATTTAGGGTATTTGTCAGGCATCATTTTAGGTATAATGAAGAACATTAAAGCCAATATCAATGTTCTTATGAAGGAGCTTTCATTATAGTGGGGAGACAGTCAAAAAACAAGAAAATATCAAGGAACAATAATTGTCATTATAAAATAAAATTTAAAATGGTAAAATGGGGACTGGGGAACCACTTAAGAATGGGTGGCAGGGAAGATCTTGTTAAAGGAGTGACATTTAAGTTGAAATCAAATGACAAGAAGAAAGTAGGAAGGTCAAGCTCTGGGATAAAACATATTCCAGGTAAAATATTTTAAGCTTTTTTATGGGTTCCTGGGATCACTTCTCACATTTTGCTTTATTTTTAATTGTCATTGCATGTGTCAAATTTATTTTCAAATGTAAAATCTTAGAAAGTCAACTTAGAGTAGAGTTTTCGAATTTAGCTAAATAAATAAATACAGACAGTTAAATTGGCATTTCAGATAAACAACAAATTTTTAACTCTAAGTATGTCCCAAATGTTGCATGTGACATAGCTATACTAAAAAAAAAAATTGTTTATCTGAAATTTTAATTTAACTGAGTGTCCTGTATTTTATCTGGCACCCCTAACATGGAGAGAAGTGTGAGACTATAAAATACTGAGAATTACATTTTCAATGGTGTTGTATATCAGAGAGTCATCCTGATAGCAGTGCTTTGAAGTGTCAGCTTTTTCTGAAGGGTCGCTTTAGGTTACTTTAGCTCCACAGTAAAATTTATATGCAGAGGAAGAAACCCACTGATTTTTTATGAGTCCTACAGCCTTACTAATTATTGAAAAATACAAAAGCAAGCTTTGTGGGAAGAAGAGGGTGTATTTTTATTTTTTAAAAAAAGGGATCCAAAGGCCTGTGTACTATGAAGAGAATGGTACGATTGCTAGAGTGTTCTGAACAGCACTGCTGGAAATCACCCAGCATGGAGGCCTTAAAAACCTACTCTGAGTGCTGAAAGAGTACACTTTTACTCTAAAAATGTTATATACTTTTAGAACAAGCCCTTCACCCTATTTGCTTTTATACCTTATTGTATACCAGTCATGGGCATCTCAGAACTTGGAGCTAGATTGTATCTTCTCTTCCTCCTTCCATCCTGATTTTAGTATATGTGCTGCCAAAGTGAGCACTCATCTTGATTTTAAATGAAATTGTGTGTGGAAATCATTCTCTAGACAGTAGTGCTGTCCAATAGAACTTTCTGCAATGATGGAAATGTTCTATGTCTGTGCTGTCAAATACAAATCCTATAGCCACCAGCCCTATGTGGCTACTGAGCACTTAAAATGTAGTTAATGGGTCTGAGGAATTGAATCTTAAATTTTATTTTATTTTAATTAGTTCAAGTTAAAATTTAAATAGCCACATGCACCTAGTAGCTACTGTATTGGATAAGTTCTAGAGGGAAAGTATTGTGCTTTTATAATATCCCAGAAAAATCTATCACAGAAGTGCTGAGCCTAAATGCTATTCTAAATAGGCTGTCTAAGAATAATTTCTTTGCCTATAAAATAAGAATTTAGACTAGAAAGTCTCTAAGGTCCCATCCTACTTGAAAATGTTTCTATGAACTCTACAGGCTACATGGGAACTGCACAGTATTCTTTTATTTTAATCTCTAATGCCTGGCAGATTTAGATGTTCAGTACATATTTGTCCTTGTAAACACCTCAACCATGTGAATACATTATATATTTAATTTTTAAAGTAAATTCAATTTAAAGATGTTTAATAAGCTCTTTAAAAATTCAGAAGTGCAGAGTTTCTACATAAATGATATTTTAGAAAGCTTTCTTTTAGTCCATCCCCCCCAAATTTCTGAAAGGATCTATTTTAACAGATTTAGGTTGATATATCTTTGTAACTTCAATCATCTTCTGATAAAAAATAGAGTTCAAGGAAAATTTTTTGCTATGTCTCTTCCTGAAGTATATAGTTGGAGAACTCACATTTTCTTTCCTTCTTTTTTTAAAAGTGTTTGCTGAGTAGGCTTATCGCCTGAACAATGATCAAAGCATCATTTTTCTTCTTTCTTCATTTTAAAAAATATTCTCTATGGATGCCTATTGTTTTCTGGTCATCTGGTTTATGTGTGATTCTACCTTGCTCACACATTTTCATCTTCTAGATCTTTACTACTCAAAATGTAATTCACAGAACAGCGGAATCTGCATTACCTGGATCCTTATTAGAAAGGCCAAACCTTGGGTTCCATCTCAGACCTCCTGAAACCAAATCTGCACTTTAACAAGATCCCTAGATGATTCAAATGGGCATTAAAGTTTCAGAAGCAATGATATAGGTCAGGGGTTCCCAACCCCAGGCTGCACACTGGTACCAGTCTATGGTCTTTTTGGAACCGAGCTGTACAGCAAGAAGTGAGAGACAAGAGAGGGAATGAAGCTTCATCTGTGCTTGCAGCTGCTCCCCAACCTAGCATAACTGCCACAGCTCCACCTCAGATCATCAGGTATTAGATTCATAGGAGCACTGGTCCCTGGTGTCAAAAAGGTTGGGGTCCACTGGTCTAGATGACATGGCAATTGCCATTTTAGCCAAAGTTAGTGTCCTTACATGGCAAGCTAGAAAGTACAGTAAAAAAATTATCCCTCTTATTAGATATGACAAATTCAGGCCTGATATATAACTTTCCATTGCAAAGGGAGTCATGTTTGGCTTCTAAGAAGCCATAGTGGAGCTTGAATCTCTTCTGATCACTGCACTAGATCAACAGTGAAGATGCTGATGGTGATAATGATTATAATTATAATATTTACAGTATATTAGATACCATACTAAATGCTTTACATGATTTAATGCTCAGAATAACTCTGTCCTCATTTATAGCATATGTAACTAATTAACAGCTCATTTTTCTCTACTCCAGAAGTTGTAAGCCATAGACTACATTTCTCAGACTCCCTTGCAGCTAGGATACAGACATGCCACTCAGTTGCATCTACTCAAGACTTGGAGCCATAAGTGAAGTAAATGCAGTGGAAGCCATTTTCTGGGAGATTGGATCTTCTGGTCCACATGCAGCTGGAGGTATCTGGTTCTGCTAGGGCAGTTATAATGTAGTATCTAACATTTAATTTCAAGGGCCTTAGGTACCAGTTTATGGGTGCTGTGTCAGTGGTGTTTTGACTACAAAAGAACCACAGCATTGTTGGACAATTTTCCTGCTTGTACTGTTTCCAAATATGTGGTATGAAAGTGTGATTCATTGCACCCTCTTCCCCCAGAGACTCTAGAAGTTGCTTAATGTCCTTTAAGAAATTCCTTTCCATTTACCTACCTAAAGCAGACTCTATTGTTTTCGAGTAAAACCCTGACTGTTATAGTAATTGAGATTAGTTAAATCACAAAAAGCTAAGAAAAAAATAGTGGTACTAAATTTTGCCACTTTAGTAATATTCAGTTTTCCAGAAAAGGAAGTGGCATTTGGGATATTGTAAAGCAGAGACATGAGGTTAATATTTCCTAGAATATAAGTGATCAAGATGAAACTAGCAGCATTATGTTAAGGGGACCAATAATTTTTAAGTTAGTTTTGCTGCAATTCTAAAAATGTTCCATACCTGAAAACAAATGTGTCTCTATGGCCAAAATCAAGTAGAGAACAAAACAATTGTCTAGGCAATTTACAAAACAAAGAAAGAAAAGAGGAAGGAAATAAGATTACTTTAAATGCCCATTCTATACCAGGCACTGAATTAGGGGCTTCTATAAATATAAACAAGGGGATTGTGTTATAGGAATTATGCAACTTATAATGGTTGGTAGGCAGTGGTGGCTGGTGCTCAGGCTGATGAAGAGAAGTAAGAATTTTGATTAAAATAGATATATGTGGATGGGGATTAGTTTTACTCCATTAAAATACACATGATAATAAGCAATAAAATCTATTGTGTATTTTATGGAAAAAATAAATGCCATATGAGCAAGTAATGTAGGTGGATAATCTCGGTTGCTTATTATTTACCAAATGGTATGAATGGCCAAGTTGGGGCCACACACAGAACTCCTTATCCTCCATTCCCCATTTCTTGCTTACCATAATTGTCCACTTTCTGTTTTCAGCCTCTGGGAATACTAGTGATCGTGGAGAATAAAACACTTCATCATCCACTTCTTCTGGCTTTCTGGGCAAGCAGTGTAAAAATGTCCAGTCAGAGGCAGCAACTTTAGCAGTCTAAAGAAGAGATGGGGATAAGACTGTGCTTTGACTGCTATATGTGGCTATCACATTTGTCTTCTTCAATATTTAAAAACACATAAGGGTATAAGCTCAAGGCACCCAAGGGAAATATATATGGTACTTTCAACTTATGGAACGTTATAGTCATTTTTTTTTTTTTATTTGGAAGGTCATCACTTCAAATTAAAACACTAACTCAGTTTTCTGGTACTCTGTCTAGTGGGATAGTAGACATTTGAGTAAAGAGCTCTACTAGTGTAATATGTAGTTGATAGCAAAAGTCACCAATTATTCCCCAATATATTGTAGAAGTTGCTTGTATGTGATTGTGTTATATTTTAAGCTTATCTCCAAATTATGGTTTTTAGCACTTGACGCATACTTTATCACTAGTTAAAACCATTTTGAAAAAGCACTGAGATATAAGTGCATTAAACAGGATTATGGGCACTATGCACTATATGTTTCATTCTTAATGCAAATATCCTAACAGTTTTCATTTTCTCCAACAGTTAATTCCTGAAAGTTACATTTCCCCATTCATTTCCTCTGTTCACTTAAAGATTCAAAACTCCATTCCATCATAATTTCTAACCTCAAAATTACTGCCTTTGTACTAAAATTTCATTTTACTTCCCACTCTAGTTCTAGGTTCAGAACCTCCTGAGTTTCTAAAATACTGGAAAAGTGACAAGGGAAAAGAATAACACTTTAACCTGTCATTCATCAGTAAGATTACTGCTCTTCATGTCTACAATTCCAGCACCGGAAAAAAAAATTTAAGTTTGATCAAGGTAAGTATGAGATAAACTGCAAGGAATTTAAAATTTCTCCACGAAAAATATTTGCCACATATATAACCAGATATTGTCCATAATATATAAATAACTCCTATAACCAATAATAAATAGGTAAAAAAAAAAATAGAAAACGGGCAAAGGATATGATAGTTTATAGAAAAAGACATGGAAATGGCCAATAAACATGAAAAGATACTTAACTTCATTAATAATCATGGAAATGCAAATTATAAAGCATGAGATACAGCTTTTTTTAAATTAAAAATGTAAATAAGAATGAAGAGAGTGTGGAGGGAGTATAAGTCATCAATCCTTTTTGGGTGGACAGTTTAGCAGCATTTCCATATTTTAAAAAGTATAAGCCATTTCACCCAGAAATTTTTAGAGATCTATTCACCAGTAATATTTTCACAAAGAAATGTGTATAAGGATGTTCATTGCAGCATTTTTGTTAATTGGAATAATAGCCTAATTTATCAAAAGGAAACATTTGAAGTGAATTATGGTCCACTCATACTTTGGAGTTCTATGCAGTCATTAAAAAGAATGAAAATTAATGAATGGACAAGAAAATCTAAGATTTGTTAAATCAAAAAAGTAACTCAGAATAATGTATCTAATATACTATTTATGATAAATCAATAGTTGTATGTGTGTAGGCATATGCAAATACACAGAAAAGGTCTGCAAAGAAACAAATCAAATTGTTAAATGCTGGCTACCTCTGGGAATAGTCACTGTTAAGGGAATGGGGGAAAGACATTTTCACTTTTTATTTCTCAAACTTCATTCTGTTGACATATATAAATCATGAACTTGTATTTATACATTACTTTGTCAATAAATATCAACTGTAATTGCTTAATCCCTTTCTCAACTAAAACAGATTAGTTTCTCTGCTGACAAAATCCCAATGTACACATACATGAGTTTTTGGTTATTCCTCCAGAACAGTGGTCCTCAGAGTGTGACACTAGAGCAGCATTGTTGCGTCATCTGGAAACTTAGTAGAAATGCAAATTCTTGAGTCCTACCCCTAATCTACTGAATCAGAACCCATAGAGGAGTGGGGTCCTGCCAGATGTGTATTAACACCTCCTCTAGGCAATTCAAAGCTTGCTCAAGATTGAGAAACATTGCTTCAGATCTTAATGAAAAATATCAAATTAGATGGGATTCCCCTGGGAAGGCCTGGAGGCAGTTAGCAAAACTAGACTGGGTTTGAGAGTCCTTAGAAAACAGAGGCCAGCACTAACCGCAAAAACATAATTATGGGCCTTTTCTTAAAGGAGAAAGTAGAAGAAATTGCATGCAACAGAAGTAAATTTATGTCTCTAAATCCATAAGGCATAGGGCAGGTAAAAGCATTCTGATGCCTTTGTTTCTGTGAGAGGGGAAAGCTAGCTTCTTCTGCATGACTTGCAGATTCCTTCAACCAGGACAAAAGTGTCTTTCCAAAGGACACAACTAATCTTTGGGATGAGAGAAATCCCTAGGGGGTAGTTGTCGGGAGCCATTATGAGACACTGAAGAAGTCACATAGCTTATAGCCATAAAGCAGTTGCTGAGACAGTTTAAACAATGGTTCAAGGAAGCAGGGTGTTGAGTTAAACATTACTGACCCTGGAAGAGAGGTATGCCACCTAAAGTAATCCTTTTAAGATAGGGGAATGTTTTACAGAAAGCAAGGAAGTTTGTACCCTGAGGGAAGGATGTATAGGATCTTATGTAAATGTCAGCATTCCTATGGTAATGTCCTCTGTGCCTTGCTATTGTGTTCAAAAAAAGAAAAACAAAGGCTATGCTAAATAAACTCCAGGCTGCAGCATTGACTGTATGCCCTCCCGAAGCGCTTTCCTGTCTTCTTCTTTTTTCCTTAGGCTTCACCCCCCTCTTTTAGGTGCTGTTCGACTTTAGCCGGCTGGCTCCCGCAGGTAGTCAGTGAGTCCTTCATAGAAAAGGAAAAGACAGTTTGCTCTTCCCAAAGTGAATGAATGATTAGATAAGTCTGGCCTTTATAAATGGAATTAATAAACCTTCAGAGAGGCATCAATTTGTACCTTCATTGTAACCTGGTAACCTTGGAAAGCCTGGAGCCGCTTTTTCTTCTCTTCTTCTTGTCCCATGCTTATCCAAGTGTCTGTAATTAATACATTGCCTCCACGAGCCGCTTCCAATGGATCGTTCGTCAGTGACAGCTTGGTACCATTCTAGAAAACACAAGCATACCAATTAAACAACATCATGGGACAGAGAAAGGCAATTATGACTTTACATATAAGGAACATACCTCCTTGGCATACTGCTCTGCTAACTTGGTTATATTGGGATCCGGCTCATAACCCTGCAGGGAGAATAATTTAACTGTTACTTAGGTAATTTTATTATATGTGCTTTCTTACATATGCATTATTTTCCTTTCAACAATATTCCCACTCTCTTTCCATTTTTTGCTTTGAGGTGTGGCCCAACAGTGTTCAGCAGTATATGATATTTACATCTAAAATTTCAAACCTTATTAGTACTTTTTGGAATTTAAAAAGATAACCAATTGCCCATTTTTATTTCATTGTCTTTGACCTCTTTAGTCATAAAGACAAACAGGGTGGAGTGCTTTCTAGATCTTGGTGGTACCTCTTGTTCCTTTAACAGCTTAAAAGTATCATATATACATAATTTTACAACCTTATGCATTTTTGTCTCAGAGTCTTTCCATGAACTGTTCTTTTTTCCTAATGCTTTTTTTCTTGTCTAAAATGTTTTCCCACACCCACTCCATGTGGATAACATTTTCAGATCTCAGCTCAAATATTTCCTACTCAGAAAAACCTTCCCTGACCAATCCAGGTAAGTACTAACAGCATACAGCACACATCTTATTCTTTTGCACTCACCAACAAGTGTTCTGAGTGCTGGGCACTTGCTCTGAAGTGGCACTTAGCAAACTCAGTTTTTGATAAAATATATTTGTTTTGAGTTGTTTGGTGATGGAAGGCAAGCGAGGTGCCTAGGGCACAAAGGCTAAAAAAGCGTTCACTCTCAGAGTTGTGAAAGCACAAATTTTGCACCATAGGCACTCACTTGCTTACCCTAGTTTCAACTCTAGGTGAGGGGACACTATGAGAGCAGCTAAAGTCTCCCAAGCTATTCCAGCCCCCAGGGATAGCCCCTCTGCCTCTATCTTCCCCTTCTAATCTATTCTGTACACATCAGCAAAAATTGGTTTTTTTTTTTTGAAGCCTTCAATGTTTACTACCGGTTTCTTAAGTCAAAGCTGATTAAGAATATCAAGGCTCCCCATTGGCATCCCCTGCTTCTGTCTCTTTTAATTCTTCTCAACATTTTGCTGCAGGAAAGCCAATCTTATTGTCATCCCTGCACATGTCTTGCCCTTTTCTGCCATCACAGCCTTTCACCTTCTCCTTCGTCCCCTCCTGGGCATCTTCATTGGAACATGTCAGTTCCTCTTTTATCAAAACTTTAGCCCAGCTTCATCCTCAGACCCTCCATATGGAAGTCTTGTCAGTCCAAACACCATAATTATCCTCACCTTTCTTTCTTTCTCATTTTCCTGAATTCTTAGCATTGATTATGAGTTGTTTTTTTGTTGTAAATTCTCAATAAGGCATTGTGGAGGATGCTGTGATATGCCACCCAGATCCTCCTTCATGAATAAAGGACTTATTCCTCCAGCTTCTGGGCCTGCTACCAGAGGATGGCTTTCAGCTTTCAGTCCTCTTTGGGCACTGCCTTAGCTGCAGAAAGCCAATTCAGCCAAGGTCACATGCCCTTCCAGGGTGACCTACATTCCATGACTGGTTGACAGGATGGTGTGAAAACTTGACTCCCTCCTCCCAACTCAGGATGGACATCTCAGATCTAGAATTTTCCACAAGGTTAGCCAAGGTGGATATAGCACCTGCATCGCAGTTTGGCTTCTCCCTCTGCTCACTCCTACTTCTTTCTCCTCCCTTCCACAGGTGTTGATCTCAAGGTCACACCCCAATAAACACCCTGCAGGCTAAACTCTGTCTCAGAGGCTGCTTCCCAAGAATCTCAACCTGCAACGAGTTTGTTCAAGTTTATTCATGTGAAATTGTGTTTATTTGCATGTAGTTCCTTATTATAAAATTCATGAGGAAAGAAACTACTTGGATGGTGATGTAGATGGCTCCAGGCATTTTAACAGGTTTACCACCTTTAAATAGCCATAATTTTTGAGCTTTGTTTATCAGGATTTGGGGAAGGTATTAAAAAAGGCTTGCTAATTTAGTAACTAATGTTGTGACCATTCATACTGGTAAACATAAATTAAGAGACTTGGATATTACCTCATGTGCCTCCTGCCCTGAAAATTTAGCCTTCCCCTTGGAGAGCAGGTTTTATACTCCCTACATATAATCATTCTTAGAGAAGGAATCAATAAGTACTTAGCGATCCAACAGAGAGGTTTGGAAATTAGAAAATCACCCAACCTTGCATGTACTGGGCCATGACTGAGAATACAACAAGGAATTCTTTACTCACAGCTCAGCTTTCAATACTAAATCATTCATTGGCTTTTTACATAAATCTTCAAACCAGATGAAGAAGGTGATTAACAAACGCAGTTCAGTCTAAATATTCACTTAGAACAATGTAAAATCATTACCATCAATAGTTTATGGAGCAATCTTGCAATCAAGGACAAAAATTATGTTTTCTTGAACATGTAAGTTATTCTTGGTTGAAGAATGGGGAAATAGATTAAATTATGGCCTTGGAAACTTTTTAGTGCTTCTTAAATTTACAATAAATCTCCTACCTTTATCTTTAAAGGAAATAAGTCTACTTATAAATTGATAGAACAACTTCTATACTATCAGACTTTCCAGAAGACTTTTTAAAACTCCTACTCCCACCAAGATTTAACCAGGTTTTAGTACTCTTTATCATTTAAATGAGTTTCCACATAAGAACAATACTGAAATTACTCTATAGCATTGGAATTTTTTTCCTTTGATGCTAATAAAACAACTTTGACATGCAATAAAATATTCAAATCATATATTTCTCCAACAGAATAAAGCCATTATGAAAACACCTTCTAGCAGAGAACAATTATTGTTAATGTATGTTTTATCTGTAAAAATTAAATGCAGTAATAGTTTGCATTAATACAGAATTTTTCTTCAAACTAGATTTTGTAGTAAGAGTGTTCCAACTCTTCCCATAAAGTGAAGAAGAACCACCTTAAGTACATGTCAGATCTGACACTTTATTTTAGTTCATGCTGAACAAAGAGAATTATCTATTGTAAGCATTATCCCTCTGAGTCCCCAAAGTTAATTATAATAGGGTGGCACCCAATACATGCTGTTGCCTATGCCTGCCATTTCTTCTATGGCAAGTGTATTAGATAGAATAACGTCCTCCAGAAAAAAATCGTTCCTACCCAGGATCTCAGAATATGACCTTATTTAGAAATAGGGTCTTTACAGATGTAATTAGTTAAGATGAGGTTATACTGGATCAGGGTGGGCCTAAATTTTATATGACTGCTTCTTCATAAAAAGAGGGACATTCGAAAAGAGAAACACAGACATAAAGGGAAGAAGATAGAGGCAGAGACTGGAGTGATGCAGCCACAAAACACGGAATGCCTGGGGCCAACAGAAGTGAGAAGAGACAAGGAAGGATCTTTCCGTAGAGGCTTCAAAGAGAGTATGGTCCTGCAAATACCTTCATTTTTGACTTCTAGTCCCCAGAACTGTGCAACAATAAATTTCTGTTATTTTAAGCCACCCAGTTTGTGGTAATTTATTATGGTAGCCCTTGCAAACTAAGGCTATAGGGTGCATTGATTCAAACTGGTCCAGCAAGAATACTAGGAAAAAAACCATTTTGTTTTGTTTTGCTTTGCTTTGCTTTGTTTTGTTTTTGGCAGGATGCAGCAGACAAAGCTGATGCTCTACCCAGATGCCATCAGAGGGTCTCTTTTTACAACTTTGCTATTTCTTATTTCAGTATGCTTTTCACATCTAGCACTCATAGTTCTCCTTCAGATGACTCTCTGGATACCCAGCTGCTTTTCCTGCCAAAAGTGCCAGGAGATTTACCACCCCACATCTTCTTACTGTCCTTGACCAAGAACTGGTACAAAGGATGAAAGCCCACCTTCTTTGCCTCAGGTTAGAAGAACTCAGTCATAACTTATACTTTAGAGCACCTGTGAGATCAGGCTGAAGCTCTCTTCTGTGGAACTGTACTTGACATAGCACTAGGGTGACCAAATCATCCTCGTTTGTCTGGAACTCTCCCAGTTTTAGCACTGATAGTCACACATCCCTGAAAATCCCTAGTCCCAAGCAAACCAGGATGGTTAGTTACTGTAAATGTCATTGTTGCTTAGATTCTTACCTTTCTCTATTCTGCTCCCTATACTCCCCTACATGTCTGCCTTAAGAGTACTTCCTTAATAAGCCACCTGTACACAAATCTTCATGGGGGGTGGTCTTCTTGTGGAGAACCTGGCCCAAGACACTGGTAGAAGGTGGGATATGAATAGTGCATGAATGCCTCAAAGATTTAAGTATTTCCTTTTGGAGAAATTCAGCTATAAATCTACATTATCTAATTCAAGTTCCCAATGATTGGCAAACAAACATCTCAAACTGAATAAGCTGAGGCAGGGAAGAATTTTTAGGCCTTACGTATTCCCCTCTGGATGTCTTAGCTTATCAGAGTGCATGGCAGCAGTGACTACCGAGATAACTAACAACAAACACATCCTTGGTCAGAAATACACTGATGTACAATAATTTTGAGTAGTCATCTCTTAATGAGAGGGCCAATTCTATCTTTTACTTTGTTTCTGAAATAGTTTCTATTATTCCATTCAAAAGACTCCTGATAGAATATTAGTAGCCAATGAGAACTATAATGTGGAAAACAATTCAGCAGAGATGGGGTATTTAAAAGGTTCTGTGGGAATCCTTCAGGAATGGTTTCTGTGTGAGTCTCTTGTAGAGTTCAATTTATCCTCTAAAAGACCTATTTATTTTGTATGAGGCTATGAGTATCTTAACAGAGGGATTCTCCTACAGGGGATCTGAATTTGGGGAGGGTATATTTATGGATTTATCATATTATGTAGGTAAAACATTTACAAGCTGAGTTTTGAAACAGTATGCTGGTGTAGACGCCAGGACCTTCATATTAGTTTGACATTTTTCTATCAAATTGCAGTATAGTAGTCCCCCATTACCTGCAGTTTCACTTTTCACAGTTTCAGTTACTCACAATCAACTGCAATCTAGAAATATTAAATGGAAAATTCAAGAAACAAACATTTATAAGATCTAAATTGTGTACTGTTCTGAGTAGCATGATGAAATTTTGTGCTGATCCATTCCATTTTGCCCAAGACGTGAATCATCCTTTTGTCTAGTGTATCCACCCAGTATAGTCACTTAGTAGCTATCTCAGTTATCAAATTGACTGTCACCATATTACACTGCTTATGTTCAAGTAACCCTTATTTTACTTAATAATATCTCATTTACCTCACTTCATCTCATCATGTAGGCATTTTATCATCTAACGTCATCATTATAAGAGGTGAGTACAGTACAATAAGATATTTTGAGAGAGAAAGAACACATTCACATAACTTTTATTACAGTATATTGTTATAATTGTTCTATTATTAGTTAATGTTGTTAATCTCTTCTGTGCCTAAATTATAAATTAAACTTTATCATAGGTATGTATGTGCAGGAAACAATCTAGTATATCTAAGGTTCATCACTATCCACAGTGTCAGACACCCAGTGGGGGTCTTGGAACCTATACCCCATGGATAAGGGGGGACTACTATATTAGAAAAATGAGAGCATCTTCCCTGTGCCTTGGGAATTCTATGTTGTCTGGATTTTATTGCTTTTTTCAGCCTTTGTGGTAGCAGTGCACAAGGATGTTAGTCATCACATCACATGAATGGCTGGTCTCAGGCATTCAAAGGAATAATTTAGACGTTCTTTTAACAAACTCACAGGTTAAAAGGCATTAGCCAAGACTATCTCTTTTTGTAGAAATTTGAATTTGGGCACTCAAAAGGCCAAATAGCTAGAACAGTAGGGCTGATCACAACCTAAATTTTGTGGCCTCACCTGCATGCTCTTGAATGGACAAGAGGTTTGTGTTCACTGGGTAATTGCACCTAGGGATGATTTAAGGGGGAATTAGTTTCAAGGCAGAAATTTTCCCTACCTTTGGAGTAGCTGCCTGAATGTGCATTCCAAATTTCGCTGCACTCATCATGATGGAATGCAGGATGTTGTTCCCATCCCCAATCCAGCTGAGGGTAAGGCCTTTCAGAAAGCCATAGTGTTCCTAAAAGGCAAGGGATGGAGGAGATTACATACAGGAGGAAATCTACTTATGTGAAACAATTATTAGAGTTTAAAGAAAGGAAATAGTCTTCACATCAACTTTAATGCTTTGTTGGAATAATTATACAAAGCTATTCAATAACATGAATGTACAATCACACACAAAAAATAGCATGTGTCCTAATATCTTAAACCAAGACATCATATGAACTCATACAAAGACTCATATTTTCATGCATTTCAAATCCGAATATTCGTTGTATTTATTCACCCAACAAATTGAGCGCCATCCATATACAGACATTTTTCTTGGCCCTGGAGATTTAACAATGAACAAAGGAAATAAAAAAAATCACTGCCTTTATGAAGCTTACATTCATTGGTATAAGAAAGTGGAAATACAATGCACTTAAAACAGTGTAGCATAGTAGCCGAGTATGTTCCAATTTTTATAAGGCTGAAAAACATGCCCACTAATAGCCCTGGTTATTTATGTATATAGACATGTGTAGCTAAAATATAAACATATACCTGGGAATTATAAATACAGACATCAGGATAATAATTTCCTTGCAGAGTAGAAGAAAATGAGATCAGGGAGAGTTAAACAGTGGGCTTCAACTCTATCTGTAATATTTTATTGAAAAACAAAAAAAAATCTAAAGTGAGATTTGACAAAATTGATGGACATATGGGTATATTTATTTTTCTTGAAGTACCTGTAGGTTTTATAAATATATAAATAATATATAAATATACTTTTTATATTTATATATTATAAATATAGAAGTTATATATAATATATAAATATATAGATATATATAACATATAAATATTATAAATATTTAAATCATATAATATATAAATATAAATACATATGTGTATCTATATGTTATACGCACACACACACACACACACACACATAAAGATAAGGCAAAAAAAGAGAAAAGCTAAGCAATTTGGAGATTACAAAATACCAGGTGGGTAAGTTAGGATTAAAATCCAGGTCCATCGGATTTAGATTCCATGTTCTTATAAAGCTATTTATTCATTCAACTCTCATTTTGAAGTATCTCCTATATGAAGGCATTGACCCAGGTCCTACAGGGGACAACATCATGAATAAGACATTTCACTGTCCCTCAATGAATTTATAATCTAGTAATGATAAATCTCCAGGGCAAAGCATTAAATTATCTGGCATATATGTAAAACCACACCTGCACACAGCCACTTCGTATCTAACATCATAGCATCATCCTCTCTGCATGAATCTTATTCTCTTCACCAATGAGTTTAATTCTAAATTTAATCTCAAATTTATATATATGTAGCTCTTTCAAGTGAGGAGGAATATAGATCCATCCAATTTTCCCTGTCTCCTCAGAATAGTCCACAGACACAGAAACCATGGTTGTCAGGATTCCCAGTGGCAAAACTATGTGGATTGGCTGTGGCAAAACAAACAAGATGAAATCTTTCAAAGTTATTCAAGTTCCTAACTTGGGGGGTGGGGTATGGCTCAATTTGAACCTCAGTTCTATAAATTCTGCATGTTCTTAATTCCAATCTTAAACAACCAGTTTATTAAAATAACAGAAAATAGCCTCCTTCTTAGGAAGTGACTTAGTAATTGACCATTTTGAATATTCAAAGCACACTCCACCAGTCTTCACTATCAAGGCAATCTGTGTGTGCAGCTCTGTGTCTGCCACACTTTTAATTTTATAGTGAAAGTAAAATTTTCTGTGAATGGTGCAAAAGAAAATTAGCCACATACCACTCCCAAGCCACAGAGCATATGCTCCAGAATCCCCTATTCATTTATTGTGTTAAATACGGCACCAAAAAAGTGAAACTATTTCAAAAACAGGATGAGGGAGAGGCTAAAAGAGGTTGAGAATCAAGTTTAGAACAGAAGGCTATTACAATCTGTTTTAAACAATGGATATCCAGTATACATACATATGTTTTAATTCTTTGCCAAGATGATATTTGAAAACAAAACACCAATACCATAATTTAAATGATTCCATTTAGAGATAGTCAAGAACTATTTATTGATTTCACTCTTGTGCAAGGAAATAAGCAAACCTGGAGTGTGAGGTAATCAGCCAGGATCTGGATAGGGTGGTACAAATCTGACAGCCCATTGATTATGGGGATGGATGCTTCTTTAGCCAGGATGTCCAGATCTGATTGTTTATATACTCGAGCCAACACTGCATCTGTCATGCTAGACAACACACTGCGCAAACCAAGAAAAGATAATCTAAGTTAATTATGCTTAATAATTCCTTCTTTAATACAGAATCTTAAACAGTAATAACAAATGCTAATAAATTAGAAATTTTACTAAGTTACAACTACCTGTCAACACGACAGTTTTAAAAGCTAATATTAAATATGTAATCATTACAGAAGAGAAATGTTGTTCCACTGATGTCTTATCCAGTGACAACTGATTTTACTATTTTTTACAGAGATAAATCAATTGTGGGCCTAGCAGTCATGATGATGAATTATAATTGATAAGTGGCAGTTGGTAAAGTTAAAAGGGGCAAGACCAAAAACTAGATGTACACAGGAACATTAATGACCTGGCATGTGGCTGATTTTCTTTTGCACCATTCCACAGACAATTTTTTTCATTGTAAAACTAAAAGTACCAGTGTGGCAGCCATGGAGGTACAAACACAGATTGCCTAATAAGAGAGAGCCTTTTGGGAGGAGTGGCATTAACTGACAGCCCCTAGCCGTTGTACCTTCAGAATCCCCTGCAACATTCCTACAGAGTGTACACTCTCCCCAGGCCGTTTCCACCAATGACTGAGCACAGTGGGGGCACCAGAGCTGGGCCGTTATGGGCACCAAATCCTGACAGGACTTTTCCTAATGGGCAATCTTTAAGGCATTTCATCGGCCTGGCTGAGGATTTCTCAGAGCTACACTGTGTCTGAGGTTTTGTCTATCCTACTCTTTCCTTCCTCCTCTTCTTTCACAGGGTCAAACCTGCATCACCTTCTTAAGGCTCTCCCTGCGTCCTCCAGCTTCCTCTCTCCTAATCCTTCACGGTTGTTTTTCTCAAATATATCTCTTGCATGTCTAATTCCATTTTGAAATCTACTTCTCAGTGAACTCAAACTGACACTACCAACAATGAACTCTTGCAGAGACTGAGCCTGAGAAGGCATTTGGCTCTCGTCCCTGTATGCTGCATAGCTATCAGCATCTCTGAAAAAGCCAGAAGTGTTCAATATCATACAACACAAAAATCTACCAAGAAGGCAACATGAATCAAATCATGGTCACACATTCAAATAATTCATAGAAAAATAGATATTATTATCCTCATTTCATAGCTGAAGGACCTGAGACACAGATTAAGTAACTTGCCCTGAATCACATAGCTAATTTAGTAGGAGGAGCTCATATTCATATCAAAGTTTGTTTAACTCAAAATTCCAAGTTCTTTCCATTACATCACATGGCCTCAAACTTACAGATGATAAAAATCTGGAGGGAGAGCCTTGGATCCAGATTATAAATTCTCTCAATATGTAAGAGTGATGGTGGTCCCTCAGCTAAAGCTTCGGCCTTACAAAAATAGCAGAATAGCCGTCTGTGTACAATCATGGTTTTTTTATTATTTAAGGGAAACCCCTATAGCATAGTCTTCTAACCATTTCAGTTTTAAAGAACTCTTTAATGGCAAAAAATTTTGGAAAGCCTGTCATGATAGTAGTTATATTAAATATAGAGTCATAATTATAAGGTATCCAGTTAGTCTTGGGTTCTGAATCTGGCTTTGTAACTTACTAACTGTGTGACTTTGAACATGTTATTTAATTTCTCTATGATTTAGTTTCTTCATCTGTAAAACTATAACAATATCTATCCCATTGAGTTTCTATGAAAATTACATGAGATAACCTATATAAAATGCATAGCAAGAGACCAAAAGTAGATATTACTACCATGTCAAAATAAAATGCATAAACACTAAAGCTAGTATGTATTTAGTAATGTCTTCATAAACTTGTATTTTAATCATCATATATATTTGGAAAATTAGTCCCTCATATGTCTGAGATATATTATTTACTGTCTATAGAAAATTATTGGTGCTTATAAAATTCAAGAACCACTAAAAAGAGTCCTTGCTACCAGGGATTAGAGAATCAAAGACTGAAAGCTATATTGTTATAATAATATTTTCTAGACTCAGATTTTTTTTCAAATTTTCATTGATTTCTCATATCCATAGTTGCCATATTTTCAGATTTCATGGATCAGAAAAATTTCTAAAAACATAAAGATCAACATAAGAGCCCTAACTTTTTGTTTAGCAAATTAAAGGCATGAGAAACAAGCAAATAAACACATATAATATGTTAGTATCTTCACTTAATAAAAGAACATTTTAACACCCCCAAAAAAGTGTGAATGACCTTGAAATTGAATTACTTTTGCTTTATGTAAGTCATTATATTGTATTTATTTTTCTTATTCTACCACTTCTAATGAAAACCTCCTATGGCAGGGTATCAGTGGCAGGGTCAAGATTTGGGAAACAGTGCTCTGAACTATCTAAACACATTGTATATTATAGCATAAAAGAGGTTAAAAAAACAGTTACTTTACAGTTTCTCTTGCAAAACAGGTGATGTTTGATGGTTGACCAAAACAAGGGTTTTCAAATTTTGCTGCACATGAAAGTCACCTGGAGAGTTTTTAAAATTCTTGATACCCAGGCTGTAATCTCAATTATGTCATAAAAATAGACTCTCTTAGAGGTAGGACTTTGGGGTCAGTATTTTTTAAAAACTTTCCAGGAGATTACAACATGCAGCCAAGGTTGAGAACCAAAGCTAGCACCTGTCTCCTCAGATCAACAGCATCGGCATCACCTGGGAGTTTATTAGAACTATAGACTCATAGGTCCCATCCAGATTTACTAAATCAGGATCTGGATTTTAACAGTTTAGAAAGACAATATGGCTATGTATTCCAAAATAACTTAGTTAACTGCTCTGAAGAAGATATCTACATTTTCAGACTCACTTTCCTATCTCTCTGGGAGTGAAATTTCTTGATTATCCAATTAATTATAACATAATGCCAATAAAAAGGCATATATTTTGGAATATTTAAATATTTTAGAATATCTAAATATTTTAGAATATTTGGTTAGGTTAATGTATCATGAAAATATTACAATGTGTCATGTACTGCCACAGATTAAAACACACAAAACTTAAATAATACCTCATCTTTTAATCTCTTTAAAAATCAGAATTTATATGAAAAACAGTAATAAGCATCCAATGGTAAACAAAATAATGGCTTCCAAAAACATGTCCATGTCCTAATCCCCAGAACCTTACATGGCAAAAGGAATTTTTCAGATGTGATTAAATTAAGGACCTTGAGATGGGGAGATTACCTTGGGGCCGGCCTAATATAATTGCAAGGGTCCTTACAAGAGAGAGGCAGGAGGTCAGAAATGAGAGATGTTAGCTCTCCTGAAGGCTTTGAAGATGGAAGAAAGGGACAATGAACCCAAGGATGTAGGTAGCCTCTGGAGGTTGGAAAGGGCAAGGAATTAGATTCACCTCTGTAGCCTCCAGGAGGAACACAGCCCTGTGGGCTCATTTTAGACCTCTGACTTCCAGAAGAATAAGACAATAAATTTGTGTTGTTTTAAGTCACTAATTTTTTGATAATTTGTTAAAATAGCAATAGGAAACTGTGATAAAAAGTGAAATCTATGTGATAAAAATATACTCGGCCTAGTGGCCAGTAGCTTGAGTTTAATTAATCTTGAATTTTGCAATGAGTTCCAAAACCCAACCAAAATTAAGTGATCAGCAATCCACTTAACTTGTACTCCTAGCCTCCTGAGGTGACATTTTTTTTTCTTCCAGTCCGGTAAAATTACATAAATCCTGAAAATGTATAAAAACAGTATCTTGTAGAATTCCTGACAACCCAACAGTATATAGAAATTTAAATTCCAGGACCACATAAGGATAAGAACAAAATTAAATTTATGATATTAACAGCATTGTGCCTGGTTTTGTTATTAAATATTAATCAGCTCTGTAATCAGTGATATTTTATGGATATCTTTTCCTTTTTAAAATGTTTAGAGCATTCAAAGAAATCTGAAATGCTAGGCTTGTGATTAAGTTAAATGTTTAAAAGTATTTGATTAAGTTGGTAATCAATGTTTAAATGGTTGAGGAGACTTGTTCATTTAATATGTGTTTGATTTATTGCTTGAATAAGTAGTATGTGAATGTTTAAAGCAATCATTCTGAAACTTAAACAAGCATCAGAATCACCAGGAGGGCTTGTTAGAACACAGCCAGTCTTGTTTCTGATTTCAGTAGGTCTGGGTTGAGGCCCCAAATAATTTTCACTTCTAACATCAGATTAGGCTGCTGGTTTGAAGACCACACTTTGAGAGCTACTGAGGAATGTTTTCAGTTTTATGTTTAAAGGAACGCTAATGCTTGATAAATTCATGATTAATAGATTGGACTTTTTAAAAAAAGTACAGAGTAGAGAATAGTCCTATAAACATAAAAAGCCCCTTGGATATTAAAGCGCTGATGGGCAAAATAGAGCACAATAAAGCTTGATAGAAAATGCCATTTCAGCCACAGTAGGTGAAGGTGATGTGGAATCAGTGATGTGGGAGAAGAGGAGCAGCTCCCAGGTTGTCTTCAAGTTGGAATTTCTTGGGGAAAACAAAGACATTAAAGACCTTTAAATAAACAAATAGTAAATATTATTTTGTCAATAACATTGCTTTCTACTTTATGTTTAAAATTGATATAAATGATAGAGAAATCACCATCCTTAATTTTCTTCTTCTAGGCTACTAAAGATCTTTAAAACAAATAACACCTTTTCACTGGAAAAAATGACAAATCTATGCTAGACTGGACTTACAGGCACACTAAGAGTACTCTGGGTTTTCTATAGCTCTCCATCCATTTAAAACCCTGGCTTTAAACACTGTAAGAGCTGCATTAATATCTGCTACAAGTGAAAAGTTGACCAGTTAAAAATACTCTCTCTGGCTCTGTAATGACTTTTCATTTGGTCTCTTTTAATTCCCATTGGATATAGAGAGTTTCATTTGCCTTCCAGTGGATTCCTGAAACTTTAAAGATATTCCTAAGTATCTTTCCACGATGGTAGCAAAACAGCTTTTGCAAAATCCAAATTACCCAAATTTAAAGTTTCTCACACATATCAGTTTCCTCTGGATTTTTAATAGCCAATAGTAAGATTTAAAAAAAAAGTTAAAAAATTTATTCAAGATATTTTTGCCAAAATGTTTAAAATGTGTTCTATTTTTCTCCAATCTATTTTACTACTGCTTAGAAAAAGGAGAGTCATGGCATAGGACTTTAAATAGGAAAATGGTTCAGCAGAGTTAACAGTGATTATTTCTAGATGATGCAGAATTGGTAATTCTATATGTTTTCTTTTACCAAAGGAGTATTACTGTAATAACCAAAATATATATATATATCATTCAGAAAAACATACTCCCAAACATGATTTTGATAGTAATTGAAAATTAAATAGGGCTTCTTATAGCAATAGCTAACCTTGGCCTTGGTAAAGAAATGTGCAAGATGAGCCTGGAATATCTTACCATATCAGAAAACAAGGGAACTATTAAAGACTAAATAGAGTTATATAAAAACAATATAGTAGCCAACTTGAAGACAGATCACATTGGCTAAATATAGGATCATTTGAGCATCTTATAAGAATAATAACTACAATGAATTGAAACATTCAAATATATTTAAATGCATGAATTTATAAAGATAGTAAAAAATAAACAACATTGAGAAAAGTCATAGCAAAGCCAATTTCAATTCAATTTAAAAGTGAATTCTCAGTCAGTTTGTATAAACTCTCATCAGAACAGACTGTAGAAAAATGGAGCAAGATAACTCAGTATGGCCTTCATACTGGATATTTTCATGCAGGCTCAAGAGCAAAAGTAGATACTGATGAGATGAATAATCACACAGCAATCCTGATGCTCTTAGAAGGAGGTGAGTTGTTGCTATTGGAACACGGTGAAAGTGTTGCAAAGCCATAGGCAAACAGAAGTTGTATATTCACAGGTCCTGCCATGAATTCTTCCCCATCCTGCCTTGGATTAGACCGTGTCTCCATAAATTCCAGTTTGTTATCAATGACATCTCCCTTCAGTAGGATAGCTGACTGGCAAATGGTGGGAGGAATTTTTGACTGTGCACAATGACACCATTTGAGACCACTGTAATCATTAAAAAGTGGATGTTTTCTATTTTATTTTTTATCAAAGCAGGCCAAGGTACTAGAGGATAGATAGACTGGTGAAGAATAAATTTGTCTCTTTATAAGGGGGAGAATATTCCAGCATTCTGTGATCTCTATCTAAGTTATACTTTTAATTATATCAATATAAGAATAATGAGAAAATGAGATAATACCTTCAGCAGACAAGATAATACCTTCAGTGGAGTCATGCTCACCCTGGAAGCTCTAGGAAAGAATCCTTCCTTGCCTTTTTCTAGTTTCTGGTGGCTTCCAGCAAATCTTGGCATTCCTTGACTTATAGATGTATTACTCTAAACTGCCTCCATCTCCACATGTGTTTCTTTCTGTATATCTCTACGTATGCTCTCATCTTCTTACCAGGATACCAGTCATTGGATTTAGGCCCCACCCTACTCCAGCATCACCTCATCTAAACTAACTACATCGGCCAAGATCCTTCTTCCAAACAAGGTCACCTGCTGAGTTTCAGGTGGACATGAATTTGGGGGACACCATTCAACCAACTACAAACCGCATATTCACACACACTGCAACAACATGGAAGGGTTTCAAGTTGTCATCCTGATCACTAAATAATGTAAGATATAGAGGGATTTGTGGATGAGACACAGTCCTCAAGAAGGGTGAATCACTGTCATATTGAAAGGAATGTTTTCGAAAGCTGTAATATGGGGCTCTCATTGCAAGATGGTGTGGAAGGTAGAGGCGGTGCATGCCTCCTCTTATGACCACACCAAAATTATAACAAAACTACAGAGCAACCAGCATGGGTAGTCACCTGAGGTTTGGCTGAACAAGAGCCCTACAACTAGGTACAAAAATAACAGGTCACCTCAAAACAGTAAGAGGAGCGAAGACATGAAATAGCCCAGTCCCACAACCAAGAGGGGACCAAGAATCCGGAGGGCTATATTGGCTGCAGAGTTCCTGCCCTATCTAAGGAGTGAGGGGTCCCCACTGCACACTGAGCTCCCCAGCCCAGGGGTCCAGTGCCAGGAGGAGAAGTCCCCATGACCTCTAGCTGTGAAAACCAAAGGAGTTTGCGACTGAGGAAGACTGAGGGCTGCAGGAAGTGGAGACCTTCCTCTTAAATGGCCTATGCCTGGCCTTACTCACTGACAGACTTGCTTGCTCTGAGATCTAGCACTGGGGCAGCTGCTCCAGGGGCACCAGGACATATGGGGAGGTGCTGAGTTGTTGGGCTTCAGGACGAGAGCTGGAGGGGCAGCTTTCTCCCAGACAGAGATGCAGACAGAAGCCATTCCCTTTGTTGAACCCTGCCCACTATCAGCCTGCAGACACAGGTGCCACTGTATGCTATGTCAGAGTTGCCATCAACCCAGATAACAGAGGTTATTCTGTCCAGGAGATTCCCTGAGACTCCACTTCTTCCACCTTGTGGGCCCATCCAAGCTGCTTTCAGTGATTTATTCCCTACAAACGGGTACACTTTGTTCCTGCTGCAAACTTTCAAAAAATCTCTCAAAGGCTCACAAAACCCAAAGAAGCAGCATCTGTCCTCAACGTGCTTTGTACCTCTTGCTGAGCAGCCCCAAGCTCCACACTAACGGCAGCCAGACTCAGTTTCTGACGTGGCCCTTTGAGGCACCTATAAGCCCAGCACAGGTGGCGGCCACATGTGGATTGCTTGGTGACTCTTAACGGGTGGCTCCAGAGGTGTACGGGCTGTGGCTTAATTTTGCCTGCAGCTGGACCCAGGTCTATGGGTCCAGGACTATGCCACTGAGCCCCACAAGACACCTACTACATAAAGCCACTCTACTGAGACCGAGAGACTTAGGAGCCCTATTGAATATGTAGAAACAGACATAGGGAGGTGGCCAAAATGGGGAGACAAAGAAGCATGTCCCACATGAAAGAACATAACAAAGCTCCAGAAAAAGAACTCAACAAAATAGAGACAAGCAATCTACCAGATGCACGGTTCAAAACACTGGTTATAAGGATGCTCAATGAACTTAGGGGAAGAGTAGATGAACTCAGTAAGAACTTTAACAAAGAGATAGAAAACAAAATGAAGATGGAAAACATAATAAAAATGCAGTCAGAAATGAATAATACAGTATCTGAGATAAAGAGTACATTAGAGGGAATCAAAAGAATGGGTGAAACAGAGGATCAAATCAGCAACATAGAGCAGGGGTAGCAGAGGACACCTAATCAGAACAGCAACAAGAAAAAATAATTCAAAAAATGAAGATAATATAAGAAGACTCTGGGACATCAAGCATACCAATATTTGCTTCGTAAGGATACCAGAAGGAGAAGAGAGAGCGCAAGAAATTGAAAACCTATTTGAAGAAATAATGATGGAAAACTTTCCTCACCTGGTGAAGGAAATATATGTACAACCCCAAGAAGTTCAGTGAGTTGCAAACAAGATGAACCCAAAGAGATCTATACCAAGACACATCATAATCAAAATGCCAAAGGTTAAATTCAAAGATAATCTTAAAAGCAGCAAGAGAAAAGCAATTTGTTACCTATAAGGGGCACCCATAAGACTGGCAGCTGATTTCTCAACAGAAACTGCAGGCAAGAAGAGGTTGGCATAAAATAATCAAAGTGTTGAAAACCCAGGACCTACAACCAGGATTACTTGACCCAACAAAACTATCATTCAGAATCAAAGAACAGATAATGAGCTACCCAAATGAGAAAAAGGTCAAGGAGTTCATCACCACCAAGCCAGTATTATAGGAAATGTTAGGGAGATTCCATTAAGAAGAAAAAAAAATATGCATCAAAAATCTAAATAAAGAATGGCAATAACTATGTATCTATCAACAAGTACTACAGATAAAAAAGAATCAAATGCTCCAATCAAAAGATAGAGTGGCTGAATGGATAAGGAAACAAGACCCTTACATATGCTGCCTACAAGAGACTCACATCAAATTAAAAGACACACACAGTCTAAAAGTAATGAGATGGATAAAGATATTTCATGATGTACCTAGAGGGTATTGTGCTGAGTAGAATAGGTCAGAGAGAGGAAGATAAATGCCATATGATTGCACGTGTATATGGAATCTAAGAAACAAAACAAAACAAAAACAGAAACAAACTCATAGATATAGAGAACATTTGAGGGTTACCAGATGGGAAGGGGGATAGGGGTCAGTGAAAAAGGGCGAAGAGATTGAGAATCACAAATTGGTGATTATAAAATACTCATAGAGATAGAAAGTATAGCATAAGGAATATAGCAAATAATATTGTAATAACTATGTATGGTGTCAGGGGGCACTAGATTCATTGGGGTGATCACTTATGAGTTATATAGATGCCTGATCACTATGTTTTACACTTGAAGCTAATATAATATTGTATGCCAACTAAACAAACAAAAAAAGCTGTAATATTGTTATTAAGGTATTTATAGAAATGGTATTAAGGCTCAAAAAGGTAAAGTTTCTTAACTTTCTTAACAAAATGTTTTAAAATATTGACATCTAATGAGTGATATGTACCTAATTAGGTACTAATAAATTGGTATCTAACAGGAAATGTTATATCTCCAGGAATCTTTACAGAGGTCACCAAGAAACTAGCAGGCATGGCAGTTGTATGTCCTTGAGTAAATGGTAACAAAAACAAGTTCCTCCCAGCATAAAATATGATATATTTATAGTTTATAGGCAGTTTGCCATGGTGTAAAGAGTAGGAGGTTTAAAGCAGAGTCAGGCTTCAGTTTAGTTCACAGCTCATATTGCACTGACCCTATCGTTTGCACCACTTGCTTCTGAGTCTTAAATTCCTCCGCTGTAAAATGGAGATACAAATACTTATCTCAGTGAGTTATATGAGACTAAATGAGATTATGCTTGTGAAGGACAGGCACAGAGAAGAAATTCAGGTAATATTGGTTGAATCAAATTATGGCCTAACTCAATCAGGACAAACTCTTACTCAATTCTGGACACCTCTGAGGTGTCCTAGTCAGCTCACACCTACCCACCTCTAAAATTCCTATAGCATATTTTGAGAAGGTCATGCAGAATGCCATTATGTCCTACCTATTTATCTCTAAATTCAAAACTAGGAACTAACATCCAAATCAAAATAATCTGGCCATTATAAAAGCCTTTGAGAATCAACTGTGTATGACAATTTCATTCACTAATCCTGGGCTTCTACCAATACCAGCCACTTGAGAGGTGCCTGAGAGCCAAAGAATGCCAAGGATTGCCAAGAGCCACCAGAAGCTAATAGAAGGATTCTTCTCTAAAGCCTCCAGAGTGAGCATGACCCCACTAACATCTTGATTTCAGACTTTTAGCCTTTAGAACCATGAAAGAAAACAATTCTGTTGTTTAAGTCACCAAGTTTGTGGTAATTTGTATGGCAGCCCTAGGAAATTAATACAGTGGTTTACACTGACAAAACATACTTTAGTAATCACTACCATAAGTAAATTACATCTATAGGGAAAGTAATTAGAGTAGAACAATGTTACATTCTTTGGTTTTATATGGAGCTTTTCATATACATGGTTCCTAAAGCCACGTTATGAAGTACTGTATTAAAGTGAAAATTACTGTGAAGCCATTACGCACCTTTCAGTAGTGGACTCAGAGCATTAGGCATGAACAGCTGTCATTACGGAAGAAACAGAAAGCCTTAAAACTGGAGTGATAATGTCTCTCTGCTATTTCTAAGTTCCATCTGCTTTTAAACTTCCAAAAAAGCAGTGATCTGAGACACACCAAGGTTTCACTTTTGGTGTCACATCTAAAAGAACGAGCCCAGAGCAAGGAGAAAAAATAGAATATCCAACTCTTAACTCCAGCAGAGCACCAGAGAATAAACAACATCTGAAAATACTCTCAAATCTGAAACAAATTTAACTGAATATGCATGTATATGTTTTGTGTCCTCTGATATGTTAGGGGTAGAAAAGGGTTGCTAAGAAAGTCTTTTCGAAAAATGAAAGTGAACAATGGTTGATTCTATCCAATAGGAGTCTGGCCCTACAGGAACCCACACAGAACTAAGGAAACAATTCAAATCTTCCTCCCAAGGGTGTAAGATACACTTCCTTACCAGTTAGAGTGCATCTAGGTTAAGGACAGTTAGCAAAATCCAGAAGAAAGATGAGGGCCTAGTTGTGCAAAAAATAGTTAACATAACAGTCCTGAGATGGCTGTCTTTGAAAGGTCTGCTTGGAAGTTTGGCCCTTTGCTGGTGTCTGGGAATTTGGACTTTGGGAGGGTTTCCACAATTCCTAGAAACAATAGGATGGCTCACTGTCTAAACTGTTTGTATAAACACTACGGATTAGCTCAATACCTGCTTTCCTTTTGGGAATCTAAAATCCGGGTTCATGCTAGGCAGAGGGTGCTTATGTGATCAGCCCGCAATAAAAATCTTGGATATTGAGGAGACTCCCCCAATAAACAACATTTCATGCCTATTGTCACAACTCGTTGCTGGAGGAATTAAGTACGTCCTATGTACTTAATATAAGGAGAGGATGCTTGGAAGCTTGTGCCTTGTCTCCCCTGGACTTTGCCCCATTTGCCTTTTCCTTTTGCTGATTTTGCTTTGTATCCCTTTTTTATAATTAATCTTATCCATGAGTATGATCAAATGCTGAGTCCTGTGAGTTCTAATGCATCATCAAACCTGGGAGGGTGGTCTTGGGGACCCCTAACACACCAGCTTTTCCACAATATCAGTCCACAACTCTAAGTGTCCCTTTTCTCTTCTCACTAGTATCCTCAGATTACATAATACCCAACTCAGACTTAGCTAAGGAGAATTTGCCCACAATATTTTGAAGAGTGAACAGGTTTTGTTATTGTAATCAAGAAAGAAAAGAGCAACACATTCTATTTTGGATGTGTATTTACGTGTTTTACTCCTTGATCTGATTTTATTTTCCTTTCTTTGGTGACTGAGACAGGACCAACTTGTAACAGTATTTTTTTAATCACAGATTTAAAATATATTTATTTGCAGACTTTAAAATATCGCTGACTGTCTATCTGTTTTTGAATACATCAAACATTCTTGCCTTATCTTTTTGTACCAGCAGTTCTTTCTATCTTTTCCCACAGCTCTGCATACCTGGCTTCACCTTTTCAATGAGTACTCAACTGTCACCTCCTCTAAAAGGCCTTCCCTACCCACTCAATCTAAAGTAGCCCCCACCCCACCCACAGACCACCCTTCTTTAGATTCATCATAGCACTTATTTCAACCTGCTAGTTCATTCAATATTTACTTATTTTTTGGTGAAAGCATCCTCCCTGGAAAATATAATTTTCATTCAAAAAAAGGATTTTGTTTGACTTGATCAGTCTTTTAGTCTCAGTGCTTAAATAATGCCTGGAATAAAAACTAGGCATTCAATAAATATTTTTGAATAAATGAACAATTAAATTATTTGGCTAAATAAGAGAAACGCTTTAAAAATTTCACTTAACAGCTTTCAGGAGACTTGCCCAATTTTGCCTTTTTTTTTCCTGTTGCCACATTCATTGTATTCTCTCTCAGGTTCTTCTTTCATCAGTGAGCAGTCACTTATTTTATTCCACCAGGCCCCCAAGGCAGCCAGACAGGCAGATAGAGAAGCAATGCCATCAATTAGTGTCAGGTATGCACTATTCTCTTGATTTGTGAGGGCCTGCACTGTCATTTAAACATCATCCAATATCTTTGCATCTTGCAAAGTTTAACTTCTACAAAAAGCAAGGAGGCAATTACTATGGATTGTACAGTGTGTATTAGCAGGGTAGATGTCATTAAGATTCATTTCCTTGCTTCCCCTATTCAATTGCTTCTGTTAAAGGCAGTGAGTTTCTCTTGTCTTCTTCAATTCAAATTTATTGAATTTTTGAATCTCAGCCATATCTTGTTTGTCAGACATTTTGGAAGATTAGGCAGTAATGGGGTACACAAAAGAAAGTCAGATTTCCACAGTAGCTACTCTACCCCACTTCCTAACATCCCCATCTCCCATTCCAGCTTCTTCTGATATTGCACTATCCTTATTCTCCTTGTATCCTGATGATTTCCTCATGCCCCTTCCTAATGGCACCCGTCCTCAAGGTTCAGCCTTCCGTGATTCTCCCACAATGAAACTTTGGAGCTCATTTTCTACCACTGAGCTTATACTTCTATGTATCCAGCATTCAACTTTTCCTAAGGTCTTTATCTTCAGTGGCCTATGGCCATTTGTACTTGGAGGTTCAGCCTTTACTGTAATATGTACAATACCTAATCTATCACCTTCTCTCCAAAGCATAAACTCTTTTCATTTTCTTTCTTCTGCTAATATATACATATATATTTTAATAAAAACTAATCTGAAATCATTTGTCTCCACTATCAGTGTACACTTCATAATCAGTTATCATGAAACCATATAAATATCTCATTAGCTGTCCCTTCTTTACCATTTCCGTCACTAATGCACTAGCATAAAGTGACAGCAAAACAGCCCAGGATTACAACACAACCTCCCAATTCAGGGTCTCTCAAAGCGGGATCCAGTCACCCTTGCAGTGGAATCATTTGACAAGCTTGTTAAAATATAGATGCCCAGATACCATTTGGTCCCTAACCTTTAAAATTAGAATTAGAAATTATCTGTCTACCTCCTATGTCTATCCTGGTCCAAATTACTCTACTTTTGTCTACACATGGTTTATGTTGGGATATACCTCTGTTTAAGGACTATCACTTTGTATCTGATACATTTGGAGGCATTTGAGAGTACAAAGTGAACCTTAAGAATCAGAACTATCTCACATTTTAGAAAAGGAAACTAAGGTCCAGGGAAATTTTCACCTGTGGAGGTCACAGAATAGGTAAGTAGCAAAACTTGGACTAGATCTCAAGTCTTGTGATTTCCAAGCCATGCAGAAAAAAAAATTCACATAGCAGGCCTGACTGTTATCTTTTGAAAGCCTGCTTATAAGATGCCCCTGGATGGCATTGGGAAGTTCTATTTGGGCAAGATTTTCATCATTTCTAGAACTGATAAGAGTTGCTTACTGTGCCCTAAAATGTTTTTACAAACAATTGGTTTAAATTGAAGCCTGCCTTTTCTTCTGAAAGTCTGGGGTTTGGATACATGTCAAACAAAGGATGCTATGTGACCATCTCGGGATTTGGGTACATGTCAAATAAGATGCTATGTGACTATCTCCCAGTAAAAACCCTGGGCACTGAGTCTCTAAGGAGCTTCCCAGTTGGCAACATTTCATACATTTTTTTGACAAATCATTACTAACAGAATTAAGCTTGTCCTGAGTGACTCCACTAGGAGAGGACTCTTGGAAGCTTGCACCTGGTTTTCCTTGAACTTTGCTACATGTGCTTTTCCCTTTGTTGTGCTTAGTATACTTTCTCACTGATAAATTTAGCCATGATTTGATATATGCTGAGTCCTGCGAATCCTCCTGGAAACTCACAAACATGGTGCGGTGTGTCTTGGGGACCTCATGACACAGAAGCCAATGATTTCCATAACTTCTTTCACTGTCCCTCTCATGGGGATGTATAGAAAAGCAGTCAGGGTAGTCAAAAAAATATAGCCTTTAAAAAATAGGCATAATTTAAATTCTGAGTTAGCTGCTAAGCTCCATTACTTCTCTGAGTCATAGTTTTATCATCTATAAAATTGGTCTAAAATACTTACTTTGTAAGGTTTTTACAAAGATTTAGAGATAATAGCACAAGAGGTCTATAGCCTATACCTTTAAGGAGAAGCTATTATTTTCATTCACAGTCTTTTGGATAAGACAGAATGATCAGAAGAAATTCTATGAATCAAATTTATGTATCCTTATATCCATGTAGCAATGGAATTATTATATATGTGGACAAAAGGTCCCAATCATGTTGGAACTTGTGAGACTGTTTTTCTCAGGATCTGTGCAGACTCCTCTAAGGCTTGCAGTGGAAATTGTTATGTGAAGAGCAGCACAGAGAAGAACACGTTTGTACTCATTCTCAGCTTTTAAACACATGCTTGGCTATTTATCTCTTGCTTTTTTGGGTCCTGCCCACGCATTGATTTATGGATCCTGCCTCTTTCTGACTGCCAATCTGCACTTTCTTAACTCTTTTATTGGGTGCTCAGCTATTCCTCCCACTGTACCATTTTCCACCACTAGTTCATACATGACTCATTCACTATCATTCACTTAGTCCTATATGGAGGATACCCACTGAAACGCTCTCCTGCTGTGTTCCTTTCTTCATCCCTTAACCAGTTTGTAATATTTGCTCTTGAATGAAATATATTTCATTTTGTGAAAGGAGAATTATTAGGCAAATATGACAGTCAGTGGCATCATGTTTGAAAGAAAAACTCATTTACGTTTATTTATTCTTTTAGTCTTTTGCATCCAGGAGATGACACAATACTTCTTATTAACATTAAACATTGCCGTCTGAAATAATGTAACAAAAAGTTTTAAAGATGTTATTTCAAATCCCCAGCAACTCAAATGAGGTGGCTTCTTTAGTATATATACTAGGGTAGCTGCCATAAAAAACTGGAAGTGTCGGCAAGGAGTTACTTATGGAATCGTTTTCAGAAAAAAAAATCATTAGGCAATCTTCCATATTAAGGGTAAAATATTTTAAACAAAGACATTTGCTCTGTAGTTCTCGACCAGATATGGTATAATGGACAGGGTATTACATGGGGAGTCAGAGGGCCTGTTTTAATCTTTAAGTTAGTATCGTGATTATGAGCTTTTCCCACCTCATTTTCACCTGGTGTGGTGAGCTACTAGTACTTGCCAAACAGAATGTGAGTGGAAGTGATTATGTCATTGCCCTGTTAAGTGGCTTTGAAGCAAGTACCCACCTCCATGTTCTCTTTCCCTAGCTTCTGGTTTGGATGTTGACACCCATGGTGACCTTAGAGGCCACATGCTGAAGATTGTAAAGCTAACTTCTTCAGAGTCTCTCAATGGCCTCAATAAATATTCAGTCCACCTCTCTTACCAATCAGGAACATTTACACTATGTTAAGCCACTGACGTTTTGAGATTTTGTAGAAGTATAATCCCTAATAAGTTGTTTCTCCTCTTTATGCCAATAATGTTCGGTTGTTAAAAAGATTAATGAGTTAGAACAATGCTGAACAATAATAAATGTTCAATAAATGTTTATTGTTAATATATTACCTGCCTATACTAACTGGTTATGAGTCATTGAACATGTTAATTATCTGGACCTTTATTTTATTCAATTATAAAATGTAACAGTCCATGCTTGATGATTTCTAAGTTATCCGAAATTTGAAATTTTATAATCTGAAATCTCTTCAAATTGCTAAGAAAAAATTATCTTAACCTATGGAAAGGTGACCAGAAGATGAAGGCGAGGCATTCAGAACATCAAGTAAAGAGGGAAGAAGGAAAACAGATCAGTATAAAGGACACTGAGAGGGAAAACATGATTAAAAGAAAAGCATATTTTCTTTTGAAATGTATCCATCAATTCTGAAATAAGCTTTGAAGAAAGAAATTTTTACAAACCGAGCTGTGTCCATGAGACTTTCATTTACACCCAAATGAATATCTTGAGTGGTAAGAAACAAGGGTGTCTCCCAGAAGTGCAAAGCCTACATAAAAGAAAAACAAAAGCATTTTTGAAAAAAGAACTAAAATAAGAAACATAATTATGAGGAACTGGCACCATCTCAATTGAAAAGTCAAAATTTTTAAAGCTCTCCAACCTCTCCGATAGGGAATTCCCAGGCAAGTAGCATGAGGAGCCGAGGGAATTTTCTGTACCATCAGCTCTCCTTCAGATGCTCATTTCTCCACTCTCTCATTCAGAACTTGGCAATAATGGGGCATTGTTTTCTTTTGGAGATTACGCCTGGGTTTGATGCTTTAAAAATATATAATGTTTAAATGATGTATCAGGAAAATGGAGAAATAAACTAGTATGGGATATCATGGATTCCAATGGACTACTACTTAGTAATAAAAAGGAATGAATTATGTATAGATGGATGAATCTCACAAACATGCTGAATGAAAGAAACTAGACATAAAGACTAGATAATGCATAATTTAATTTATATGAAGTTACGGAATAGGTGAAACTAACAGAGATGGCAGAGATTAAAACATAGCTGCTCTAGAGAGGAAAAGAATGGTGTAGATGATTAAGAGGCTCTGTTCATCCCTCTAGTGACCAATCAAGGTTATGACGGATACAAGGAGCAAGCAGCAAGGAAAAAATTGCCTGGGATCTAGATGAACAAGCCACACAACTGAAGAGGATTTTCCACTCAAATGGCTAACTCTTGTAATCGGCTCTTTGTTCTGCTTCTATAGACATGCTTGCTGCATAGGCCGAAAGGCAGAGTGATCTCGAAATCAACTAAAGACTCACCCTCCCCTTTGATTGCTCTATCTAGATAACAGATTAATTGCCTTTGCTTGTTAATCTCTATAAAAGTAAGTTATCCCTGAGCTCGAGACCCAGATCTTCAGAGCACTAGCTCTTCTGGGACCACCGGCATAATAAACCTGAGTTCTCCAACTCTCCATGTGGTGCTTGGTTTCTCACCAGTCTTGTTTCTGCAACACAACTAGGGAGAAATCAAAGAAATCATGCCTGTAATGGCAGAAGGTAGGACTGGGCAAGGATGCAGAGCTGCCCAGTTTCAAGAGGCTGAGTGAGACAGAGGCTGTGGAAGTAGAAGCAGCAGCAGCAGAAGCCTCTTAAAGGACCGCACCCCCAAGCATATTTTCGCAGTGATGGACCTGCTCACTCTGAGCATCAGTGCCAATTCGGCTGCGTGCAGGAGGCACCACAGATTTACAGGGCAACACTGTCAGTGTGAGGGCCAAAGTGAGACTCACTCTGTACAGAAGTGCCTGCAGTATCCACTGTTCCCTGTTGAGCCCTTCCCCCTCCCAGTGCACAGACACAGCGTCACCATAGCCATGACATCATTAAACAATAACAGAGGTTGCTCCACCCAGAAGACTCCCTGAAACCCCACCTCCGCCAACTGCAGCTCCACCCAAGCCACATCCAGGCATATCCTCAGTGAGTAAGGTGCTCATTGCTTGAGTAGTCCCTAGAGTCACACTAGAGGCAGCTGGCCTCTGTTTCTTGTGTGACATTTTGAGCCAACCATAAGCACGGCATCTGTGGATTGCTTGCTGAATACTTAACAGGTGGCCCTGTGTAGGTAGAGGCTGGGGCTGGGGCTAAACTTGGCCTGCAATGAACCCTTCTAGGACTGTGCCACTGGACACCTACTTCACAAATCCATACTAATAAGACTGGAGACTTAGGAGCTTTGCTTAGTACATAGAAACAGACACAGAAAGGCAGCCAAAATGGGAAGACAAAGAAGCAGAAACCATATGAGAAACAGAACAGAGATCCAGAAATAATGGAGTCAAGTAATCTAACAGATGCAGAGTTCAAAACACTGGTTATAAAGATGCTCAATGAAACTTTTGAAGTATAGATAAATTCAGTGAGAACTTCAACAAAAGATAAAAAACAAAAAATGGAAATTATAAAAGGGAACCAGTCTGAAATGAAGAACACATTATCTGAGATGAGAAGTATATTAAATGGAATAAACAAAGTGAATAAAGAAAAGGATCAAATGCCCTATCTAGAGGAGGGAAAGCCAGGACACTCAATCAGAATGGCAAGAATAAGATGCCAAGACTATAAAAATAATTTAAGGAGCATATGGGACTATTAAGGTCCAAATATCTGTCTGATTGGTGTAACTGAAGAAAATCAAGATGTTGAACAGCTGTTTGAAGAAATAATGATGGAAAACTTCCCTAACCTGGTGAAGGAAATGGACATAAAACCCAGGAAGCTCAGAGAATTCCAAAAATCAGGGATCCAAAGAGGCCCACACCAAGACACATCATAATTAAAATGCCAAAGGTTAAATACAAAGAAAGAATATTAAAAGCAGCAGAAAACAGTTACTATAAGGAACACCATAAGACTGGCAGCTGATTTCTCAAAAGAAACTATAGGACAGAAGGGCTTGGCAAAAAATATTCAACAGGATGAAGACCCAGGATCTACAACCAAGAAACTTTATCCAGCAAAGCTATCATTTAGAGAAGTTAGATAAAGAGCTTCCCAGACAAAAATAAGCTAAAGGAATTTATCACCACCAAGCCAGTATTACAGGAAATGTTGGAGGGACTTCTTTAAGAGAAAAAACATATATCAAAAGTAGAAATAAAGAATGATAACACTACATTTCTATCAATAAGTACCTTAAATGGAAAAGAATTAAGGTCCAACCAAAAGATAGAGTGCTGAAAGTATAAGAAAACAAGACCCCTACATATGCTGCCTACAAAAGACTCACTTCAGATTAAAAGACACACACAGACTAAAAGAAAGAGTAGGAAAAAAGATAATTCTTTGATGGACCTAGAAGGTATTTAAGTCAGACAGAAAGATAAACACTGTATGATTTCATTTATATGCAGAATCTAAGGAATAACAAGAATAAAATAATCAAAAGCAGGCACAAATATAGTAGACAATTTCATGATGGGACAGAGGAGAGGGAGGTTTGGGGGAATGTGGTGAAGGGTTAAGATGTACAAATTAGTAGCTGATGGATGGTCACGGAGATGAGGAGCATGGCATAGGGAATGCAGTTAGCATTAATATGTTGGCTAGATGAAAGGTCAGGGGAGGGAGGAAGCAATTGGGGAGATAGTTTTATGAACTGTATAGATGTCTAACCAATGTACTGTATACTTAAAAATAATTAAAATAAATAAATTATATATATATATATATATATTATATATATATATATATATATATATATATATATATATATATGTAGTGACTCTGGAGAGGGTGATTGGCCGGGAAGGAGCATTGGTGAACTTCCTTGGGATAATGGTGTGTTTTATACCTTGATAGTTTGTAGGTTACATGGGTATATGTGTTCTTCAACACTGGTTGAACTGAACACTTAAGGTCTGTATATTTTACTATATATAAATTATACCTTAATTTTTTAAAATAAGCATTGAAATAGCAGTTTCAAGTCACTAAAAGTCAGCAAAGTCAAAAGGTCATTCTACTGTTTGATTTGTCCTTCAACCAAGACATAGGTAAGCATTACTTATATGTTACCCTTACCACTTTCCAACCTTCCGGGGAATGTGAAATTATTGCAGACATATGAGCAGATGAGGATGGCTCCTACCTCATCCTCACAGCATATTCCATAAACCTGAAGAGGATGACACGGAGAGGAATCTGCCTCAAGCCACAGCTAAAATTTATGGGTGTGTTGAGAGCCTTTTTATCACACACTCAAGGGCAAAATTATGGAAAATGGTGACACCCAATCAGACCTTCACTACTTCATTTGAGGCAGGTTCAATAGGCAGAACTTTGATACCCAATGTAAAGGCAAATAAGTATAATTGCAAGATAGAGACATGTTCAAGGAATTTTTCAAACATTACTGTTTTCCTCCTTATTGTAATATACCTAATTTATCTATTGGGAAATATACAACAGTCACAATTTTCTAATCCCATCTGTTTCCTATGAGAAAGAAGAAGAACATTAATTACATAGCAAATTGGAGGATGAGGACTTTTAGACCCATGAAGGGGAATTTAACCCAAGTCTCATGAAACACTGCACTTCAGCCGTAACATGATTCGAATAATGTAGTTTGAATATGGATGGGTATTAAATGAGACGAAGGAATCCTTTTCGTTAGGTGTGATAATGATATAGTTATATAGGATATATAGTTATAAATCTTTGTTTATTTAAAATATACACACTGACATATTTTGAGATAAAATGTCATTATAGCTTTAATTTACTATAAAATACTTCAGCAACAAAAATGAATAGATAAATCAAAAAAGACAACATATTAACAGTTGTTAGATTGATGTAAGGGATATTGGTATGTTCATTATACTAATCTTTCTACTTTCTGATTGATAAGTTTCTTAATTAAAAGTAAAAATCAGAAAATCTACAACAAAATAGTCCTCATTTCTGTTACTACATAAAATGAAATAATTATAATCTACTATTTTATGTTTAAGAGTGTGCTCTTAAATATGCCCGGACCAAATGGTTTTCAGCTAAAGGCCACTGTGATTTGGCTCTAGCAATAACTAGTCACAAGAGCACTACCATTTGTTGGGCACTTTATAAACATTCTTCTATTGAATCTTTCACTCCTTCACACAGTAGATATTATTATAAGAATTTTGTAAACATGGGTCCAAGAGTCAAAGAGTCTAAAAACTTATTCAAGATTGTTTTTAAGAGCCTAGAGCCCTAGGGCACACCACAGGGGAGACAACCCCTGAGCCAACTTACAGTGGGATCTACAGAGGCAGGATAACATAGTGGAACTGGTCCCAATCTTCTTTACCTGAAAATCAGGCAGTTTGCCTAGAGCCTTAAGACCTCTTGCAGATCTGATGTGCTATGTTCCATATAGGATCAGAGAATGTGTAACACAGTAACAGTCCTACTTACTAAGGGTCCTATAATAAAGAGTCTGACTCCATTAATAATGTTGGACTGCTATCAGCTTTCAAGTCTTGGTAGCAGTCAAACATCACTCTCCCCTCTCCTTCTGCCCTATATCTGGTCAAGCTGATGTGAAAGTGCAGATAATCCCTCCTTTGGCACTAGCAGGAAGTTCAGACTATGCAAGTGCTGGCCTATGTATGGGAATCCTCACTCCAGCCTCATCCCTAACCACAATATAAGTCCAGACCAGTATCATTTCCCTGATCTCTAATGCCATTTCTGGACCAGCTTGGGAACCAGTCCTACTCTCCCCAGAAAGGTGAGAGGTGCACGTGAGGTGCATGTGTGACGCTCTTGGTGCATGTGTGATGCTCTCATTGTCAACAATCAAACCACATTTTGGTGGAGGCAATCTTGTCTCTGTGGAGTGACAACAACAGGTCCTGAAATTTATTCATTCATCCTGAAATTATGTGTCTGGTACCGTTCTAGGCACTTGGGAAAGCATTGTAACAACATGGTACAAGTCCCTGCCTACATGGAACTTATATTCTAGTGGGGAGAGACAGATAATAAATTGAATGAGTAAATTACAATAGTCTGTCCTTCTCTGTGATTTCACTTTCTGAAGTTTCAGTTACCTGTGATCCACCACAGTCCAAAAATATTAAATGGAAAATTTCAGATACAAAAAATTCATAAGTTTTAAATTGTGCACTGCGCCGAGTGACATGATGAAATCTTGTACTGTCCCGCTCCATCCTGCCTGAGACGTAAATCATCCCTTTGTCTGGTGTCTCCATGCTGTATGCATTCCCCACCCATTTCTCACTGAGTAGCCTTCTCAGTTATCAGATTAACTGTCATGGTATCATAGTCTTGTGTTCAAGTAACCCTCATTTTACTTAATGAGGCCACATTCATATAACTTTTATTAGAGTATACTGTTATAATTGTTCTATTTTAATTATTTATAATTGTTTTATTTTATTTTATTTTAATTGTTGTTAATCTTTTCTGTGCCTAATTTAACAATTATACTTTATCATAGGTATGTATGTTTAAGAAAAAAAACAGGAAATAGAGGGTTCTGTACTATCTGCAGTTTCAGGCACGCACTAGGGGTCTTGGAATGTAACCCCCATGGATAAGGGGGTGCTACTGTAAATACTTTGCATGTTAAATGTTGATAAGTACTTTATAAAAAAATAGAGCACAAAGGGGGACAGAGAATGTAAAGAACAGGAGTTGTAATTTTAATGTAGTAAGGGAAGACACACTGAAACATACTAGATAGTGGGAAGAGCCTGTCCTGAAGTTCTGAGGAAGGGTCATGACTGGTAGGTTCAAGGGACATCAGGAAGCTTGGTGCATAAGGTACAGAGTGTATGAGGAAGATAGTAAAAGGTGAGGTTACAGAAGGAAAGTAGGGAGGAAGCAACAACTCTGACTTTTGTCTGAGTAAAATGGGAAGCCATTGGAAGGTTGGAGCAGAAGAATGATATGATTGGACTTAGATTTTAATAGAATATCTATAGTGGGACATAGGCCAAAAATCTGGATGAGAGTTGGTAGCTTGGACCAGAGTATTGGTAACTGAACTAATGAGAAAATGATGGGGTCCTTGATATATTTTGAAAGTAGAGCGAACACTAAGCTAATGACCTTGCTTCCTACCTCACTGAAAAAAAATGGTGGCAATAAGAGAACCTCCAGATTCCACCACTCTATTTCCCCATCTGCCAGCATCTATACTTATATATTCTGCTTTCTCTCCTTTAGATGAACTTCCCATGCCACATGCATGCACTAGAAGCCATACTCCCTTGCTTACTCAAAGACATTGCTCTAGCAATTCTTCCCTTTCTTCCTTACAGTACCTACATTTTGGATAGGCTATTCTCATTTTTTACTCATTAATAAAAAAATACAAACTTTTTTTGTCTTATTTCCCCCACCAGGTACTCCTTCAATTCTTTGCTCTTTGCAGAAACACTCTTTGTTTTTTCTTTCTCTCTCCAAATCCTCTTCTCATTTCCTTCAAACCTATTCTCATAAGGCTTTGGCCCTCCAACTCTACACCAAAACTTCTCTCACCAAGGTTACCAATGACTTTCACATTGCTACATCTAGTGGCCACTTCAGTTCTCATTTTCTTTATTTAATATCATTTAACATAGTTATTCACCACCTTTTCCTTGATAATTTTTTTTACACACTATCCAGAACACCACACCTTGCCTTTACATCTACCTTGGTAGTTGCTCCTCCTCAAACTCCATTGCCTGTTCCTTCTCTTTTCCTTGACTTAATGTTAATATACCCCAGGGTCAGTCCTTGGTCCTCTTCCCTCCATCTACACTTCCTTTTAAATCTTATCCAACCCCATGGCCTTATATACCATCTTTATGCTGATGACTCTAAATATCCATAGGCCAGATCTCAGTCCCTTACTCCAGACTAATCTCCAACTTCCTTTTCAACATCTTTGTCTGTGTGTCTAATAAACATCTCAAACTCAATACTTCTAAAACTAAACTCCTGATCTTCCCTTCTATACTGCTCCATCCTGCTCACAGTTGCTCAGACAGAAATCCTGAAGTCATCATTGATACCTCTCTCTTATCTGACACATGAAGATTCTTATTGGCTCTCTCTTCAAAATAGACTCTTACTCCCTCCATTACTACCACCCTGGATCCCGTCTTTATATACTATATCTACCTATTAACAGGTTTAATGTTTCTATCTAGTCTCCACCCAACCCCAACAGTTTATTCTCAATAGAGCAGTCAGAGAGATTCTTTTAAAATTCAAGTTAGATCATATCCCTTCTCTGCTCGAAACTCTCTAAAGTTTCCTCGATTTCACTCAGAGTAAAAGCCGAAGTCCAAATAATGTTTTCCCCTTGTTCCAGGAACATTCTGCTTGCTGAGAGTGCTTATTGCCTTCCAACATACAATATCATCCACTTACTGATTATGTCTATTGTTTATTGCCTGTGTACCTGCTAGATTGTAAGTTTCATGAAGGCAGGGATTTTCCTCTGTTTTTTTTTTCACTGATATATCACTCTCAAGAACTTGGAATAAATGCTGGTACATAGTAAGTACTCAGCAAGTACTTATTGAATGAATGTAGGTAGGATTTTGACTCTAGAGAAAGGACCCATTCTTTTTACTTGAAAAACATCTCCTAATTTTGCTAACAGGAAGAACAGAATGTTCTATTATATGTGAAGTGAGGCTATTGGGATTTAGTGATGATTATAATCCCTAATCACTCTTGAGCACTTAATCTGCTTGTAAACAGGAAGGACACCTAAACAAATATGAATACTACACATAAATCAAAAAAGTGTTTATTGTGTGCCTACTATGTGCATAGCACAGGGGTGACTATCATTGAGAGTTGAGGACTATGGAGGAATGTTTTATACAAAGTTTAAGACCTGGCATGTGTGCTCCAAGTCATACTCTTATTTTGACTAGAAGTCATTTTACTGTAATAACCCAGGATTGATGTTTTGTTTTCTCATTTCTCTCTTTGTATTATAAAGAAGATTCACATTAAACTTGGACTTATGAGGTAGGGGTAGAAAGAAGAGTTACAGAAAGTGTTAAGAAGTAGGAGTAAAGCCTTCAGCAGTTGTTAGAAGGAGATAAAATAGGGGGACGTTGCCTCCAAGAAGGGATTGCCTCTGTAATTTTGGTCATTGATCCGAAAGAAGCCTCAGATCCCTGTACAAAATCACAGGTCAAATATTCACCAGTTTATCAGACCTAGGTGGCAATAAATGCTTCAGGAGGGCATCAGAGGTTCTGAAAAGCCACCAGGAGCTGTCATTGCTGAGGAGAGGAAGGCAGAGGGATGAGAGATGGGTCTCTGTTCTCTCTGCACCTTTCATCCATGGAAGTTTGCTTTCATCTGTTCCATTTGTTTATGTATTCACATTAGACATTTTTGAACAAAGGGTTTCTTCTATTAATATCTTAATTTCTGTCTGGGAAAATAAAAGTATATCTTATTTTGCTCTTTCTTTTCCTCACAGAGCCCCACAAGCTTTGGAAGAAATGGTATAAATAGAATTCATGCACTGGAAATCTGAGGGCTTTTTGGTAGAACTAAGGCAGCCATTAATCTCTCTGTGCTTCACTTTCCTACCTGAAGAATAGTATCATGATTTTATAGTGCCACCTTTGTAAAGGAGATTAATTTGAAACAGCTTGCAAAACAGCTTTTGTTTCACCTTGAAAGTCAAATACCAATGTTAAATAATAAAAAGAGCCGTCTCTGAGGATGTCCTGTGCATTTTTCTATTAGCTACTATACTTACCAATATTAATAAATGTATCCATCTATCTGCTCAATTAACTTGCAATAAAAGAATATAATCATCAGTAGACACACAGGAGAACTGCATGGTTCGCCAGGCAGACATACACAAGAGTGGGTGAGGAATGAATGATCTACAACTACACACAGTTACACCGATACATCTCATAAACCTAATGCTGAACCAAAGAAGCCAGCCACAAAAGAGCATATGCTGAATGATTCCATTTACATCGAGTTTAAAAATGGGCAAAACTAATCTGTGATATTCGAAGCCAGGATAATGGAAACCCTTGGGTGGGGCTGTAGAAACTGGAAGAAGATGCAAGGGAGGGTTTCTGATTGCTATTAATGTCCTGTTTCTCCATCTGGGTACTAGTTACAGAAATGCGTTCACTGTGAGAATTCATTGAAATATATGTTTAATGATTTGTGCACTTTTCTGTAGGTGTGTTACACTATAATAAAAATATTACATGAGCTATATGGCATAAGTTGGATGGAGAATTTCATTCTGCCCCCTGAGATAAGGAGAAATACTGCTGTATCTCTACAACTCAGGCTTAGTATGGACTCCTCCAGGATTGTCTTGTGATGATCACCCCATCCCAGAGGCTGGCACAGAGCCGGGGTAATAACAGGCAGTTTTAATTACATCCTATTTTCATTCTAAATGCCAAGGTAACAGGTTTTGATGAAAAATTGTGCCAAGGGACAACTACTAAGATGCACATGTACATAGGAGAAAAGCTTTTCCATGTTTGTGTTGAGGTTTATCGTTTCTGTAAGCATTTAAAGCAGCTACTTATTCTAGTTCTCCTACTGTTGAGTTTGGCAGAACGCCATATGCAATTAGAACCATGGGTGTTTATTGAGGATAATGATGAATACTCTGTGAACCATAACTTTTTATGGTCATATGTTCCTTTTCTCATGTAGTAATAGTTACAATTTGCAATTTTGTGCGGGTCTCAGAGATCTTCTTTATAGAAAGCCATCATTTAACAAAATACATAATGCCACCTGTAGAAACAATTTTACTAGAATAAAACATGACTGTCGTATGTCCAAATTAAATTAAATATATTTAAAAATAGTTTCCATTTCTGGATCTGCCATTTATTAGCTATGTATACGTGGGCCATTTGCTGAACATGTTTCAGTCTGTTTTCTTCAATGATCTCACCCTCATAGAACTGTCATGAGGATTAAGTAAGATAATCCATGTAATTAATGAAGAATACTTGGCACAGAGTCTGCACCCAAATGCTTATTAAATCTTCACTCTTGTTTTTATTAATAGCTTAACAACCACATTATATGTGAACAGTAAAACTGATCCCGTATTCAAGGGTCTTTGATATCAAACATAACATTTGAATAGAGAAAAGTGATATAAAACTCTATCAGCTAAGAAAAATTGACTTTAAAAAACTTAAAATTGAGAAATTTCTATATATTAATCCATTCTTTTGATAACTTCCCAAAAGAACACCCCTCAAGTACTAGTGATAAAATCAAATCAAATTCTGCCCAACTCATGGAAGACCAATGTTGAAAGTAAGCAGAATTTGAGAATTACTGACTTGTTTATGCAATATTTATTTTTCCTTTACTACATGACAGATGTCAAAGTGATCTTTTAAAGGAACCAGTCAACTTTAAAGAGCAACACATTCTCATATGTTTTTTTCTAGGACTTTAAAGATTAGTTGACACCTTATATGTTTCCCCTCTTCCTCCTTCCTTCTCTCAGGTAACAAGGGGAGTGCATTAGTAAGAACAGTGAACTTGGCATCTGAATCCTGGTGATGTTTGTATGAATTGAACAAACTTAGCAAATCACTTAATCCCTCTGAACTTACTTTTGTTATGTATTTGATAACTTCATTACTAATCATTACAAGGCAAGAATTGTACAAAGTAGATGTTTACTTCTAAGCCCTAGAAAGCTCTGATGTTTGTCAGTAGGATAAGGTGTTTGAAGAATCAACCAATGTGCTTTTGTTTATGGTACCTTTTCCTTGATCCTATCCATTTGTCCATTTGGGCAGTCATATTGTTGACTTAAGAGCTGTCTGATAGAACAGAAATGCAGAGAGAAAAGAGGTGGGGTATGGCTTATAAGTTTCAAAATAGATGTTTTGAAACTCAGTACAGGGACAATAGTTTGAGGAAAATAAATAAATTTTGAGTTTCAACAGTCCAGGATTTCAGGCACAGACAATAGGTTTGAAAGAATACGCAGATAATTAGAGCAAGTTTTTCCTTTTATTTCATCACTAGGCCCCACTACTGTGAACTGGAAGGGGAAGAAGATGAGTGGGAGAGAAGAAGCAACAGAAATAGAAATGTGTGGATCTTTGACACTGTACCCCGCTGTCTGGCTGTCTGTCCCCCAGACCAAGTGCTGAAGGGGGGGGGGCAAGGTGGAAATTACAGAAGAGTTTGGGAAACTACATAGTTGAGAAAACCTGTGTTGTGCTTTTAAGACAGAGCTCTAGGAGGCAACAAATGTTATAGAACTCCCTGGTACTCAACATGACAAAAGAATGGTAGAGTAGAGGGACTCATGCAGTATCTCTGTGCTCAGTGTGGCATGTAGAACTGCCCAGAGGTTGAGAGAGCAAAACTAAGATACATTTCAGGTTTTGTGATCAGAGTGATGCAAACTGCACAGTGAATGGAAGACAGCCAAGGTCCAATGGGAATATAGAAGTTTCCACAAACTCCATCCAGCGTGGATCTTTGATGATGATGCCCTGATTACCAATGACCAGATCCCCATAGCCCTAGATGCCTTGACATTCATATACTGTCCAGGACTTAACTATGACTGTGAGAAAAGGGAGAGGAGACCATATATTAACAAAGCAAACCCTGAAATGACAGGATCACCTGATGTTGCAGAGATTAGGTTTCCACTTAATTGGTACAAAAAAAGTTCTTTACATGTTAGAAAAATACACACTTTCTTGCCCACATGAGTTGGAGTCCTGAGAATTTGTGCCCAGTTACATTTTTTACTTAAGTTGAAGTACTATTTGAAACTTCTAGTCAAGTCCTCATTGAATTCCTACAGATGAAGCTAATCATTCTGCTTGCGCTTCTATGAGAATTGGAGAGCATTTAGGGACTTGCGTTGCTACTCCAGAGACAATGTTTCCCTTATGGTTGCTAAAGAGATAGATAAATCCTCTCCGCTGGGCTATTCTTCCTAGGTCCTCACCCTCCGAACCCCTCTTCAACACAAGGGTGAGTTTGTCTGTGGACTCACCTGTTTCTGTAGATAATCTTGTTCTAGTACTTCTTTTTTCAAAAATCATGCCTAAGGACTTCCCTTGCAATAAAGGCAAATACTGAAAATCAAGGACACGAATACAATTAAAATGAAAAATGTATTTATAGCCACTATCAAGGATTATGTTTCAAAACTTATTCTTTACATTATCAGAAAATGTAGAATAATCAATCACTGTTTCCAAATAAGTATTTGAAATGTTATTTAAAAAGTGAATTTAAAATAGTTTTTTTTCCCCCATATTCTATACATAAAAGAAGAAGGAACAGGAACTCCTACAGCTTACTGACATAGAATTAAAAAGTATTATTAGTTCCCCTGGGTTCAATCTGAATACTTGTACATTAATATTTCACACTGGAGCCATCTTCTTACTTAAATCCATGGAAATCCTCCTCATTGTTCAATGACCTTGAAGATGCTTGGGTCAGAAGCATTTTCTCAGCTAGGAACATGCTACTCTATCACAACATGGGGCACTAAGACTCCTAAAGATGATGCCTCACAGTGTTAGCCACATTTTTGTCATGCACACTTGTGGGAGTGCAAAGGCTTTGTTTCTGAAGGTTGTGTGGAAACAATTTGGAGAGTTTGGTGTGGGCGGGGCTCTTCCTCCTTCCTCTTCTATAGATGGACTTTCCTGATAGGATGAATTCTGGAACAAATAGGTTCCTGCTAGCTAAACTCCCTCACACACAGCACAAAGAACAAAGGCCTAAGGCCTTGGGGGACCTTATCTCCGTATTTCAGGTCTTCTTATAGGAACATCAACTAATAACAGAGTCACTCCTGTATCCAATTTGTTCTTAGAAACTTGGAGAGCTAGTGAACTAGATAAGAAAATCAAGGTTATGTAAAACTTTTTCAGCCTGAAACCAGCTCTTTAAAAAACTTTTTGAATACGAAAGCTTGGAATATGAAAATGCTTTCACAATTAAGCAGTCTAAATGAAGCTATTACATTAATTAAGTGTGTTTCAAACATAAAGTGCTCAAATTGCAGAATAATGATTACAGTTGAGCACCATATATATCTTTTTTCTACTTGGCTACCATTTAATTGTTTTTTCTTTCTAATCTAAAAATTTTTTAAACACCATTACATTATTGTACATTTTTTACATTATCCTAATGATCATATATCTGATATGCACTCACAATTGAAATTTATTGCTAGGAAAAAAAAAGTATCTTTATTTTTAACTTGGTAAAAAACACATAGAGAAAAAAAGAAAGTATAAAAATAAAAACCTTTCCAGAAAAATGATTCCTTAGGTTCTGATCCAGTTAGTAATGAATTTCAACATTCCACATGAAAGAAGTGCAATGACTTGCCATTGAATAACTGATTTTTATGCTTTTTATATGCCTGTACACTCAGTAATAATCAATTACCTTGACTGTATAGTTTCATTACTTGTTACTGTTTAGGAATTTTAATGTGTTTTCTTTTCCCTCTTTCTTTAGAACGGCTGTCTTTAAAAAGGCTGGTTGGCAGTAACAGAAGGTAAGATGAAAATGCTACATACCTCTTGTTTCTCTTTTATCCTAAATTTCAGATCTGCTGATAGCCATAGTATATACTTAATTTCTTCTCCTGTAAAGTTCTTTAGAGTGAGGAGGTCACGACCCTTCAGCTGTTCTTTATTTTGTAGTGATTGTCCACATCTACCAAAAAAAGAAAGAGAAATATATATACGTATACATATACATATATATATGTATGTAGATATGTCTCGTGGTGATTTGTTTTATTATTAAAACAAAACGTAGTAAATCACATGTAGCTTCATGTGCCTCTGCAAAGTGCTAATGCATTGAAATTAATATGGCTGTGGTTGCATTTTAGATATCTAGTATTTTGATTGTTGAGAGAAAAGAAGAAGTTGAACAAAGAGATTGAATTCTTTCTTATTTGTTGCAAATAGGCATACAAGTGGCTTTGCCACTTACTAGTTGTGAAACTTTGAGCAAGTTACTTAACCTCTCTCTGCACCTAAATTTCTCACCTAGAAAATCGATAAAATAATCTTAAAGGGTTGTTGTGTAGATGAAATAATTTAATACATGAAAATTGGACAGTGTCTGGTATATAATAAGCATTTGATCAATTTTAGCTATTATTATTAAAATTATTAGATTGGACAATCAGAATTTGTAATGTACATACAATAGAAAACAATTTCATTCAAATTCTTTCTTCAAATTGTTGCCCTTCAAATTTATTCTTGGAGATTTGTTCTTTTTACTTGTCCCTAGTCAAATACCCTATGGCTTTTCTAGTAACTTTCGGAGGCGGGCCAGGGGAAGTCTTCTGCTTGCTTTATTCCCTCAAAGAGTCTCAGTAAAATGATGTATAATAATAATAATGATTTTTTTAAAACTTTAAGAAATCTTTTCCTTCCAGCTTATGCCTAATTTAAGACTGCCTCCTCTATATGGGGGGAGAGGGATTGTGACCTGTTTTCTCTGGTTCTCTGCCTTCAGTTCTTCCAAGGAAAGCCAAGGGAAGGTGAGGAGTTAAGGGCCAGGCAAAGTCTGGTTCTGTTCTAGCAATCTAGAATTGGCATAGGTGCTTGAGGCCAACTCTTTCTCTCATGCGGTGCTTTTCAGGGTCCTTTGGAGAACTCTCTCACCGCAGGGAATTTCTCATAGCAGTCCTTGATGACAGAAAATTACATCTCTTCTGCTATCCAAGGAAGTACCTTCAGACTCTTTTTGCTGAGCTCTCCCCACCCCTTTGGCAGGTCTCTTGGTCATGATGTGAAACGGTACCAAGAACAAGAACAAGCCCTTCATGTTCTTTCTTCTGACAAGAGTTGGGTCCATCCCAACATAGACTCCTCTTGCTCTGCTATCAAAACAGGTGTAGACCTGACATTTAGTGTATTGTGTCTCCAAGCTCTCCTATTGAAAAGATAGGTGCCATTGGAGCCACAGTCCCTAGGCTGGAGGTAAGGAAAGAGTACCCCTCCATGTGGGGCACAAATGATAATACTTCAAAAATTTTCTTCAAATCTACCATTTGTTTATTTGTTTCTGCAATAGAAGCTGCAGGTGATCACCAATGGGTTGCAAAGCTAATTCTTGTGTATCTCCTTTGCAAGTCCTTTAGTGGTCTGGCATCTCACTTTGTATTTTGAGAAGAGTTAGCACCTATTGGGCCTGGGCAGAAACTGAGACAGGAGTCCCATTTTAACATTCCATTACATTGTGATGACAATAATTGTTATTTGCGGTAATCACTACATAAAATAGATAGCATTTACTCCTTCAATATTCCCAAGTGTGATCTCTATTTAACAATAATTAGTATTGTATACCATTAGAAATTATGAATAACCAAGGGCAAATTGTGGATCACCACATATATTAAACATTAATTTTACTAGGAGTAGAACAACTGTCACTAAATGATTGTGCTTAAATTCTAACCTAAGAAGAGAGCTTGTGATACTTGAGATAAAAAGTAAATTCTCTGGTGGGATCTATATATGCCTTTTCACAATTATGTCAAGATAGGAAACTCATAAGTTCACTCAATTTGTTGTTTCCTTGCATGATGTCAAATAACTTGGACAAATGAGTATTTCACTAAATATCCAAATTTCTGGCATAGTTGATTGGTTCATTTTGTGTTCAGTAAGGAAATAGATTTTTGGGTAGACCTTTTGGTAGACCTTCAGAGATTCTAGTTAGTAAGGAGAGGAACTTTCATAAAGATGGTGGTTTTGTGGGTTAGTTGGCTAATGATTGGTTGATTGATTTAATATAAGATAACAATGACATATTCAACTTCAATAGAAAGTACTGTTTTCAGCTTATATATAAATCAAAATTTTGGTCAACATTCCTCTTTCAAAGATGAACCAGAGTCTTCAACTTTTAAAATATGTAGTTCATCTATTCTCCAAATGGAAATTTCTTTAAAACAGCACTCCTTCATTTTTTTATTACAGACTTTCAATATTTAAAAAAATAAAATAGATCTATGTTGATTTATTAATAATATATGTTACTATCCATAACAAAACATAAAGAAAAATAAATAACAATGAAAAGTTTAGACTAAGGAAAACCAAGTGTTTTAAAATTAAATGGTAAATATACAAAAATATTTTGCTGACTAAAGTTTCTAGATTAGTGCTCCATTTTATTCCTTCTACTGGAACCCTACTAAAAAGCTTACAAAACTGTGTCTAAGATCTGGATAGTAGTAGTGAGTAATTTGATAACTTTGGAGACATGGGATTTAGGCAGGAAATTTGTTTTGACATGTGTAATTTGATGTTTGGTTCTGATAATATTAATTAGTGATAATATTAAGCAATCCCTAGAATATATAAGTACTGATATTACTGAGAAGTAAACCATTTGACTGATATTCATGCATTTTCAGAGTCAAGTGTATATTTTTTCTGGGGATCTGTAAATAAGTTTAACATGTCTGGCCTGGAATAGAGGCATGGCAGCTTCATCTTTCCCAATTCACATCTAGGGCAGTTTGGAAAATATTTTTCTTCTGGAATAAGGTCCAAGCAACATAAAGTCACAGAGGATAAACTCTCTTGACTCTTTGTCTTACAATAATATATTAATATTCCTTGGCTTAACGGTTACCCCAACATTATTTTAAAAGGGGACAAAAATCTTGCTGGAAAACCCTGCTCCCGGGATTCAAGGAATTTGGAAGATATCACTATAGTTGTTGAGCTTATATCCATCAACAACAGGAAAAACAAACCATGAGCTAATTCTGAGTCCTTATTTTTTGCCTAGAACTCTAGCTCAGACTCCTAGTTATTTTGGAGCCCACAAAAGCTGAGTCTCCAAACTGCTATGCTCAAGGGATTCAATACCCTCCTCCAGTCTCAGTTCCCATAAAGTTTTGTTGTATCTACTCCCTTCTAAATAGTCAAGGGACTACAAGTTTCATTTAAGAAATATCATAGATCTTAGAATCATGCTGTTGTTGAATCACAGAGAAAAAGAATTAGAGATTAAAAGGAAATTAAAATTTTGAAGGGAACTAATCTCTCTTCCCTTTCCATGCAAGGAAATAGGAAAATAATGGTGAAAGAGGAGAACCAACAACACTTTTAACTACTTTAAAAAAGCTCCAACGTCCAGCCCTTATGACCCAGACAGAAGACAAATTGGGATTTTCTCAAATTTGTCCTTATACACTTCAAGGAGTTTCAATGTTGAAGGGGGGTTAGGGTTGGGGTTAATGTACTGCTGTTGAGATCGCATTATAAGATATTGCTCTTTTTATTTCTGCTCTGACAGATTTGAGTATGAAAGCAGAAAGAAGACACAAACATCCTGCTTGAACCTTCTGTTTTCGTCCAGATCTTTCATTTTTATATAGTGTCAGAAACTTTATTTCAAATTTCAAATTATTTTTTTAGACCATAACTGATCAAAAGAATGCCTCTTCATGACTACAGTCTCCAAATGGCAGCCACTGATAATGTTGCCCTCATTCTTGTTGCCCTGGGATTGCACCTCCAATAAATATTAGCATATAAGCTTTTATACACACACACACACACACACACACACACACACACACAAACAGTTCTGGCTTTAAAAGGTAGAGTGGTACTGTAAATAGCCATTAAATCTGAAACCATGCAAAGCAACTTTAATAATCAATGCGAAAAATCACAATTGTTCTGTGACTTTTAAACTTTTTGCCAGAACATTAAAAAGCCTCGTATTGTCGGTATAAATACACAGGGAAATGACAAAGATGGCAAAACTGATATATATTTAGTACACTGTAATTTAAAACATTAAAACATTGAGAATTATAGTGTTTTATTTCTTTGTAAAAACTGTCAAGAGTAGTTTGAACAATGCATGCTGTCTTTTTATCATATAATTTATGATACAGAGCAAGCATCTTTTCTATGCTTTGGTGAATTGTCATATTCGTTTCTAAGTTTGAATCAACTTCCAACATTTTATCCTTTGTACTTTCAATATTTTGAAATACCTCTGACAGTTCCTTTAATATGAAGTGTTTTGCAGGTGTTACTTTCTCTGAAACATCTTTATACTTTTTGTCACAACCTCTTTCTTTATTTATGTTGATAAGTTTTTCTTCACTAATTTCCTCTGGCTGCATAGCTATTTCTTTCATAAATAATTAACATTTGATTCAATTTAATGACCAGTGTTATTTTTTATTTCTCTGTTGCACTTTCATTTCTGTCAGAGAATTCCTCCTTCAATTATTCATTTTTATAAAATATCACATGGGTTTATCACTGGGAGAAAATAGGGCAACACAACTATACTTTTGCCGTGTATATGTGAATTGAATAACAGATGCACAGTGAGCAATCACCAACAGACCCAAAGAAGGGGTGTGATTAATCACCGATCATGATGTGCATCTGTTATTTACATAGTGATTTGTGGACTGAAGATCCAGCATTGAAGCTTTTACTTTGTTCATGTACTCACAATTAATATACCATGGCAACTGAAATTTGAAATGCGTACTTAGAATACTGGAGTTATTTAACTAAATTAAAGTTGAAATTCCTGCATATTCAGACCACGTAAATGAAATACTGCCTGTACTTTAAATGCTGTCTCATCGTAAGACTCTTATATGCTATTCCTTCTGTCCAGAACACTCTTCCCTCAGCTCTCAAGGCAGGCTTTTTCTCGTCCTTAGGCTGAAAGCTAAAATACCATCCCCTATGAGATGCCTTCCCTGACTATACTAAATAGTCTCCTCTTTGCTTTCCTTTGTTAACATTGATTATAAATTTTAATATATGTGTGTCTATTTTTTGTTTAATTTTTATCTTTCCATTGGCTTATATGATCCATGATGTCAAGGATCCTGCCTTTTTTATTCATTGATATTTATGTAGTGCTTATTGAAATTTCTGGGATATAGTAGGCATTGAATAAATTTTTCTAAAGTAAATGATGAATGAATGATAGTTCATCTCTGGGACAGAAGTAAATCAATTTATATAAGAAATTCAGAAGCTTTCTAGACGGATTAAATCTGAAACCATGTAAAGCAACTTTAATAATCACTGCAAAAAAAATCACAATTGTTCTGCGACTTTTAAATTTTTTGTCAGAACATTAAAAAGTCTTTTATTGTCAGTATAAATACATAAGGAAATGACCAAGATCTGATGACAAAAAAAAGACACCAAGAGCCCCAAAAGAGAATTAATGTTGAGGCAAAAGCAAGTATGGGCTGTGGTCCAGGCCTAAGAGTCATAGAGGAGAACTGAGTGTAGCCTAGTGTGATGCTACAGCTGAAATCCCGAGAACTCAACCAATCCAGTACAGTATCTGTACTACCGAGAATAATGGGGGGACATGCATGTGAAACAAATGCAACACAACCTTGGATCCTAGGTGCAGAAGTCTGAGTCAAGTGCAGAAACCTGGAAAGCTGCTCAGAGGGCATGATGGGACAAGTTTTTGCCCATGGCACCATGAAGGCCAAATCCAAAGTACCATAATAGTGAACTATAATGATATATTGGTTCCCTCTCCCCACTAACCAAGGGTTCTTGGGGACAAAAAGGTTAGATAGGTAAATATTATACATCGGGTCATACTGGCATGTGAGGGATTGAGTGATTAACTGGAAAGAAATTTTAAAATTGCACCTCAATTGGTGAAGGGGGTCATGCTGTTTACACCACTGAAAAAATCATGAGAGTAATCACTACCTTTCTCAATTCTATCCAGGAGGTGGGGCAGGAAATGTCCACTTGGGAAAAAGCTGTTTTTCATAGATATCAAGAGCTAACCAGGAGAATTTATCACTGGAAGGAAAACAAACACAATGGTTCCAGTTTAAATTCCTATCCTGTTTACTATCTCCCCATAGACCTCCGCTTGGCTCCAAAATGCAAGTGCTACACCTCTTTCTTAAGCTCCTTAAACATTAGAGAAAAGTAGAATTTGTGCCATGTTTAAATGCCTCCACCACAGGCCCTTCACTCCTCTTTTTCCTGGTCTCTATCAAGCATTTCTTGCTCTTTAGTGATAAACTCACACTCAAATTAGCCAGGTAAAACCGCTGGCATTAAATTCTCATAAAGATCCCATGCCTCAGTTGGAGGGAGCCTAATCTGATTCACAAAACACCCAGATCAGGGCCAGAATCACTACTTTAGTGTTCCCATAAAATTCGTGGTCTTTTTGTACTCAATTGTGTCTCCTTGGTAAACCAGACTTAAATCACATTGTCATTCTTCAGCCAACACACAATATTCTAGAAACAATAGGAGCCAGGCACAGATTTTCTGTCAAAACTATCACTGCAGCCTAGTTAAAGCCAGCACATTTGAAAAAGGCAAGACAAGTTCCTTACATTAATTTTATACCTTGAAAAAATAATTATAGAGATTTTTCAACCCCAAATCACTGAATGCTAAGAAGTTAAGCCAAAACAATAGTAGGCCCTTATGTTAGCTTTATCCAAATATCTTCCCAGGTATTTAGAAAATGGAAGTATATTCTCTATTGGCAGAATGAAATTTTTATCATTAGAGTCCACATTTTCCAACTCTGGTAAATTGTTTGAACATGGGGAGAGACCTGGATGAGTTTCCTTGTATAATTGTGTTTTGTTGGAAGAGAAAGATGCTTGATCCAAGTAAAATGTGGTCAGTCAGAAACAGACTTTGCCAGAATAGGAAAATATTCAGTATTAAATGATATATTGATCACCATGGAGAATTTAAGATGAAGACTTTAGCTTCCGGGGGCATAAGAAAGGGCCTATAGTCCCTATGGCTGAGATTCTGGTGTTACTTTAACTTTACAGATTGATGCAATAGTTAAGGCGTATTTCCTTGATTTTTTTTTTCTTTACTGAGATATTTTAGCTGTGCCTTAAAACAGGATATTGTGAAAGGGTAGATTAACCAACTTGATCAATTTGGAAGGTTCTGAGTAATCAAAGCAGTGGAATGAAAAGACCGGTGGTTTTAAATATTCAAATCCTAGTCCTAGTTCAATTATGACTTTGGCTAGATCATTGCTCGCCCATCTTTAGCCTCAATTCCTCATCAGAGAAATTAAGGAAATGTACTAAAATTCAGTGATTCTTCATGTCTTTACTTTCCACAACTTTCATGAAGTATATAAACACAGGATTTTTCACAGACCATACTGGAGTCATCGAATTCTCAGTGACCTAACTTTAATTCCATCCATTTCTTTCCATCTCAAGAAGACATATTGTAATGCACACAAAGAAGAGTGACTTCATTTTCACAAAACCCTTGAATCTGATCCTACTGATTAGAAAAATAAACCACAATCATTTCCAAATCTCTTTACTTTATTATTAACAATAACAGTAATAATGTATTCATAAAATTTACTTGAAACATTTGTCACTGTTGCCACATACTCATATATAGTATAAATTACTATTGATAACTGAGTGACTAAGTGGTTTCTAAGATACCTTATATTGTCAATATTCTAAAATGTAAAATTTTCCCTCATCTGAAATTGAAGAGTGAGATGAGTTAACTTTATACAGACTTACTATTAAAGGGCTAGAAACCCCAAATGGTTGAAAATCTGTGGCCACCTCTACTTTTATCTTAAATTACTAAATTACTAAAAATAACAAGCTATAAATAAAACCCAAATTCTACTGTTGGACAAGGGTAACATTATGACTCCATTCCATTCCTGGTCTCATGCTTTATATGGTTTTCTGAAGTTAAGAAATATGTTTTTTTTTAATGCAGTCATTTTCAATTATGACAGAAAATGTGAATAATGAAAGAAGATTGTTTTCTCTCTATGCAAGAACATGGGTGGCCTGTGATTGCTTTATCTGTGTGAACATGTGTATATAGATAGGCATGTGTGTGGGATGAAGGGAGCATATGAGTTAGTGAGGCTTGGAATGAAATACCTGAAAACCAGTTCCCTCCGGCTCCAATCCATAACCTCCACAATAGCTCAATATTCTCTGAAGAAATTTCTATTTGGGAGATGAAACTGAACTGCACTAACCTCTTCTCTAATAAAGAGATTTTTTAGTGGGTTCTTTAAAAGCTATAAGTGTTTTTCCTAATAGGCAACAAGTCATATGATACCGTCTAGTTTCCCAACACAGCCAGGCTCTAGAGCCTCATTTGTGAGATGAAAAGCCTATGGATTAGGTGTCTTTGTCAGTCTTCACATCTGATCCTATTTGTTTTGTAATAATAATAATAATAATAATAATAATAATAATAATAATAATTGACTAAAAATGATTGATCTAGGAGCAAGCATGGATGGCTTCTACCTCACTTAAGCTATTATTTTATCTTGTCCATGGCAATATGGCTCTCACTACAAAACTGTGCAGTTCCTGTTTTGTGGCACTGCCAAACCATAACCACATATTTCCTATTACTCTATAGTGGTAAACACATGTGGTAGGTTTTTCTAAGAAAGGCCCTCCACCTTTCCCAAGAGAGCTGGTAGAGGGAGTCAAATTTCTGTGGAAAGCTGAAAATCAAAGTAAAATTACAATAGGGAGCTTTTCTCTGTTGCTGAGGGGTCATCAAAGGCTGTACATCTTATTGATTCATATATATATAATCAATATATATATAATCAATATAATGATTCATATATATATATGAATCAATATATATATATGAATCACCTATCTTATTAGGAGCTTAGGAGTATGAGTCTCTGTTGGAAAATGGAATAACATTGAAATGGTGAAGTTCTCATGTGAAATGGGCATTTTTCTTTCTACTCTTTTAGTTAGCCATACTACCTGCCAGCTAGATGAATTCAAAATTGCTGATCCTCGATACACACACACACACACACACACACACACACAAACACACATATATATGTATGCCACACTGTTAAAGTATACAGCTGAAACTTATTGGATTTCATTAACTAATGTCACCATTAAAATTAATCAATTAATTAATTAATTTTTAAAAATAGAAAAAATTAACCTGTAATAATTGTAAAAAAAAATAACCATTAGCAAATATCTTCTCCCATTCCATTGTCTTTTTGTATTGTTAATGGTTTCTTTTGCTGTGCAAAAACTTTTTAGTATGATGTAGTCCCATTTATTTTTCTATTGTTTCCCTTGCCCAAGGAGATATATCTAAAAATAAATTACTGTTAGCAATATCAGAAAGTTTACTGCCTATCTTTTCTTCTAGAAGTTTTATGGTTTCAGGTATTACATTTCAGTCTTTAATCCATTTTGAGTCTATTCTTGTATACGGTATAAGAAGGTGGTCAATTTCTTTTTTTTGCATGTATTTGTCCAATTTTCCCAACACCATTTATTGAAGAGACCATCTTTACCCCATTGTATATTCTTACCTCCTTTGTCATATATTAAGGGAGCATATAGGCATGGGTTTATTTGGATAAAGAAGTTATGGTTCATATATACAATAGAATATTGCTCAGCCATTAAAAGAAAAATGAAACCCAACCATTTGCAATGGCATGGATGGACTTATAGGTTATTATACTGAATGAAATAAGTCAGGCAGAGAAAGATAAATACCATATGATTTCACTTATATGTGGAATCTAAGGAACAAAGAACAAACTAATCAAAACAGACTCAAATATAGAGGACAATTTGGTGATGGAGAGAAGAAAGGGGAATTGGGGGTTGGGAGAACGGGGTGAAGAATTAAAGAAGTACAAATTAGTAGTTGATAGATGGTCACGGGGATAGGGGTTATGGCTTAGGAAATGTAGTTAGCATTAATATATCAGCTAGGTGGACAACCAGAGGAGAGAAGGAGCAATTAGAGGGATTGTTTTATAAACTATATAATACCTAACCAATGTACTGTATACTTGAAACTAATTTAAAAAAAAAGAGATGGATAATGATTTTAAAAAATCAATCATCACTGAAATTAACAAAGAAGACTATATAAGTTTAAGTTCCAAGCTTTGGTTTATTCATTCAGTTGAATATTTTCAGCTCAATGTTGATTCTCTCTTAAAAACTATGGAATACAATTTCATCACACACTAATATAACTCAATGAGATGAATGATAAAATAATGAATATTTGTCTGTCACTTTACATTTTTCACACACCCTATCTCACTGATCATCAGTAGACTGACTTTATGTGTCTGGAATGAAATATATTATTTACCTTATTTACCACTGTACTCTAACACCTTGCCTAAAGTATGGCACAATTCATTTATTAAATGAATGATTGAAGTACCCTGTGGTGGAGCAGAGCAGATATTACTCTTTTTCCCATTTTATAGGTGAAGCAACATTACATAAAGTTCTAATGACTTGCTCAAGTTCATATAGCCAGGAAGTGGTGGTGCCAGGCCTTGAACCTAGTCTTGATAATCCAAAACCTGAGCTTTCCTCCAGACTCTTGGATATATGGTGTAATTCTGTCACTAAGTGGTAAATCCCATAATCTCTTTGGACTTTATTTTATCTTATCTATGTAATAAAAGGAGGCATTATTCTGTGGCTCTGAGGTCCCACCTAATATGGCTTCTGAGTCTTATATTACCAAAGATGTGTGCTAAAGGTGGAATCCAGAGAATTCAGAGCTGTGAGGTGGCCCAGAGAAGGGATGCCTAGGGCCATTGTCATAGGCCCGCTTCCTAACAGTGGGAAGAAAACTTCAGACTAGAAGCATTCTCCTGGAGGAGTCAAGTGAAGTTGTTTTGAAGTTGGCTTAGGTTGTAAAGAGACTCTGGGAAAATTGCTCATTAATATTTTCTAGCTACTGTAGAAGCTTTCTTGCAACAAAGCCCACATTTGATGGCTTTGCTTACCCAGCTAGCTCACCACCCTTGTTTCCTTCACCAGAGACAACTCTGCACCCTTACCACTATAGCTCCATGGGGCTGTAAGTTCAATTGACATCAATTCAATAAAGACAGCCTCCTCTACATATGCTACCAAGAATTTCAGGGATAGAGTTCAAATTTGCATTTTATTTTTAAAAAATCATATTCATCATCACACATAAGGCTCCTTTGCCACAGCTTTGTAAATATTAATCTAGTTGCTATTTGAATTTTTTTTAAAGAACTGATTAATCCCCACGTCCTAGAATAATATATTGTTTTCAGCAAACCCAAATACAAGCTGAAGGCCTGTGTAAATTAGTTCCTCTAATTTTCTTCATCCAGTTGCTCATTGAGAAATACACAAACAGAAGATATCAAGAATATTTAGTCTGTTATACCTGCCGCGGTTAGTATCCCTCCATCCCCCAACACACGATGAAATCTGATTATAGAGGACTGAGCAAAGAAAGCTCAGCTGTAATTAGAGACAGCTGCCTCAAATAAAGGTCGAACCTGGCACTACACCCTGCAGATAGTCCTTTTGAAGCTGCACTCCTCTGCAAGAGAGAAAATTTTCATTTATCACCATTGTTCCTAAATCAGACTCAAATTTCTGGCCGTCATCACTTACCGAAAATTTCGAACAATGAAATTATGACCATTTCTAAAAGCCGCATTGTTCAACAGGATCCTCAAATTAAACAGCATCTTCTTTTGCTATGCTCTTGAAAATGCCTCAAAAGGCAGCCAGTAGGATCCACTAAAAGCTAGGAATGCTTTTGATTGCACTGAGAGAGCAAAGGTAATATTATTCTTCAACTACCTTATCAAATTCCCCTGTTTAGAGATACTGCAGGGCAGAGTACAAGGGCATTTGAACTTTAAGCCAAGCTACACCAATGTGTATTTATTTTTTTTTGAGAAGGAATCCTGACTCTGTTGGTGTCCAGACACTACATTTTTCATAATATATTTATGCTGTCACATACTTGTACAAAATCAATTGACAAGTCCTCACTGAGTGTATAATATATGCAAGGCACTGCAGTCCTGGGTGCTGTGAAGGCACATAGAAATAACTCATTCAGAAAATGTGAATTGGCAGTGCCAACCCCCAGATGTAGATGTGACAGCCCTGAGTATTTCCAGTGATATCACTTTTCTACCTCAAAGTCCCAGCATTTCCACAAAATGAATAGAAAGGAGTATAGCAAGAAATGCCCTGGAAAGTTGTTTGTTTGGTTTTTGTTTTCGTGTTGTTGTTGTTGTTGTTGTTGTTGTTGTTGTTGTTTTTGGCAAGAAGCTGGATAAAGGTATAGTAAAAAGATCTCACTCCTGGAGCTCCCATTGTGCCTCGCACATAATAGGTTTTCACTAAATCAGTAGTTGCTTGTTAATTCTAGCAAGAACTCCAAATCAGTAGAAGTGGGGAGGGGGTTACCATATGCTCCTCCCATGGCAGCCTCTCCAGATCATTAAGGGGCCATTCAAAGCTTCACATTCATTCATTCATCACAGTTATAAATCAGATGTTTTCAAATTTTATTCTGTGTCAGAAACTGGGTTAGCTTAGAATTTCGGAGGAGGAGGATGATATCACCTTTGCAGTTTACAGTTCAATAAGAGTGATAAGATTTGTAACTAAGTATACATAACACAAGCCCATAGGAGAAATACAGGTAAGGTGGGACCACATCACAGAGAAGGGGAATGCCCTAAGCTAGGAAAGGTGGGAGGCAGGGGAAGAAGGAAAGGGGGGGGCTGCCTTTTCTGGTCAGTTTATTTGTCTTTAGCAAATCCAGGAAAGCACTTGCTAGAAGTTTCTGTAATACAAGAAAAGTGTTCTTTAAAAACCAACTATAGCCACTTCAAGGGCAGGGACAGTTGTAGTGTCATAATTAATATCAGCAGGGAAACAAATTCTGACACTATTCCCTTCTTTATGGAGAATAATGTGGGATATAGAGAGGGAAAGACTGAAAATTCCAAACCTCTGTCAAATCTTCTGTCCTGGAAAGAATATTCTAGGCAGAGGCAAGAATTTGCAAAGAAATGAAGGTAAGAAGGTATAGAGTGAATACTCTAAGTGGGATAACAGATGGATGCTTCATGTGAAAAGACCATAAAGGATCCTTGAAAAGATGAAATGGGCCAGTTGTTTTCAGAGAGTGAAATCACTCTACATAATAATACAGGGAAGGAAACCAATGTTTGCAGGGAGACCGAGGAAGAAGAGGTCAAACTGCATGCTAATGTAAAGCCATATCTTCAGTCAAGTGTGCTACCTATACAATTTGTATGAGCAATGTTTGGGGAGAAATCAAGAAGTGTCTGAAGGCTGTGGTAGAGAACATGAGCCGCACTACTGAGATGCCAAATCAACTCATAGACCTTTATAATTCCATGGACGTAGATGCTCAGTCCATCAGAGGGATTAAAAAAAATTAAACCACCCATAACCCTAGAGAGATTGGAAGAGAGGAGCTGCCCCACAGTGGATGAGGTAAAAGGAAATCTCACTGAATCTCAAAAGATAATATATCTCAACTGACATCTGGGTCATATGTGGAAAAACAGCTTATAGGGTTTGACATTTGTCCTCAGAATTCATCAAGGCGCTCTCATTGACCCACTCACTCCATTGTTCCTCTAATTCCTCTTCAGCTTCTCTTTGTCCACTCAGCCTTCTATTTACTTATTTTTCTCTGCCACCAATCACAATTGTGCATCCATTATAGGCCAGTGTCTGTGCCGGGTGGGTTCTGAGGGATATAGTGATAAACAGGAGTGATAATCTCTCCCACATGGAGTTCACCATTTGAATGATTCCACTGCACTTCTGTCTCTGTCCCCTGACACCATGCATTCTAACCAAGGAGGAGAGACTTTTTCCCTGTTTCCTTGTTTCATACCCCATGAAACCTCTAGATTGTCTTGCTCCTCATCCAGCTTCCAACATCAGGGTTAGATTAGGGGTTCGATGGAGTTCCTAGAGGAGGTGGCACTGATCCTTGATGAATTGGGAAGAATTAGGGAATTGTCAAAACTGGAGAGATCTACAAAGAATATTATAAAAAGGAAGGAACTTGTAAGTAGATACAAAGGAAAGAATATATGGGGTGTGGGGGGTAGCAACAGGTGATTCACAATTGAAGGTGTGGATACACCCTTATTGACCATTTAAATGAAACCCCACCACTACCAAGCAAATTAAGGAAAAATAAATCATGAGTGTCCATGTCCTGTTTGTTATCCCCTTTACACTTAGTCTCCCTACATATTTGCCAACTTCTTAATGCAAGCACACACTGCTGTCTACCTGAGGATAAACTCCTCATACCTCTCACCACTGTGTGGGCAGCGACAAGACATGTTTTTCTCACTCCCCCAGAGGTCCCAGTAACTCCCTCAGCTGCCCACAGTAGTAACCTGCTCATCAATGCAACCTGCATTAGCTATCTTCCCTTCATTGTCTCGCTTCCCTCACTCCCTTACCAGTTCTTCAAGGGATCATCTTCAAAATAAACCACTTGAACTCAAATCCCTTTCTCAATGTCTGCTTCTGTGAGAACTCAATTTTTGCCCAGGTCTACCTTCTCAACAATTTTTCAATGCTCTGCTTGTTGCTCTCTTCTCCCAGCCCCTCTTATCTCTGATTTGGTATCTGGTCTTTCACTATCAACATCTTTTGCCCCCCACCATATCGTAAGGAACCCTCACTCTCAGATTTAGTCCCAGTTCCCCTGCAACTGGTGATTTTCTGGTAAATGTTTAATAAACCAGCTCTTCAAAAAAAGAAAGAAAGAAAGAAAGAAAGAAAGAAAGAAAGAAAGAAAGAAAGAAAGAAAGAAAGAAAGAAAGAAAGAAGAAAGAAAGAAGAAAGAAAGAAAGAAAGAAAGAAAGAAAGAAAGAAAGAAAGAAAGAAAGAAAGAAAGAAAGAAAGAAAGAAAAGAGAAAAAAGAAAAGGAAAGGAAACAAAAAAAGGTCTGATTTGTGGCATTGACTGATCTGTCTGGTGTAAATGCCCCTACCATTGTCAGCTTCAAGCTACAAAGTGACATCACTAAACAGAGAGTTGAGAAGAAAGGTATAAGATTGGCTTTTACTAGACATTGTGAGCTGGCTCCAGTACACCACTACCTACAACCCCACCCAGAAAGGAGGATTTTCTCAAGATTTGAAAAGGAATATTGGAGTCAGATTGGTGAGGGCCTTAGAAAGCCAGATTATGGAGTTGAGAATTAATCTATATTCAAAGGAAAATTTACAAAGTTTTAGGGCTGGGGCAGACAGGGTGACATATGTCATTACCCGCATTGTGTTTTGAAAACATTAATCCAGTACCATTGTGTAAGAAGTAGAGAAGGAAGAAAACAGAGGCATTACAGGGCTTGGGAAATTTTAGCATGCTAAACAAACATGAGGTACAGTGTCTGAGATCCTCAGCATAGCTATTGCCAAAGATCTATTGCAAATTTGAGCTCTGTACAAAAAAGACATATGGCTGTTACTGCAGTGAGAAGCTCTGTTTATCTCAGTGTTACTAATTGCATAAATACTTTTTATAGCTGGTTACCTGGAATCCTTAAGACCCAAAGGAACCACAGCATTTGCAGGCAGCACATATTTAGTTACAAGCTCTGTTAGGTTATTGCTGGCAATCTATCTTCCACTGGATATGAACACAGATGCATGCATCCAATAGCTATACAATCTATGAACATGAAGAGAAGTAGCCTTAGAATGAAGCTGTGATTTGATAGAGTGGAAAAAAGAAGAAATCTTGGTCATTCATGACATCATTCATTTGTAAAATCAACCAACTTCATGATTCTCCTTACCATTGAACACCTTGTTATATAAAATAATAAATGTCCCTTTTCTTTAAGGCGCTCTAAATTGGATATTTTTTATATGCAACTAAATACATGCTGATACGCAATTTGGCTTAGGTTTTTGAAGGTTTATTTCTCATGTAACAACAGGGAAAGAATAATGTTCTTCAAAGATATGTTCGTAGTTCAGAACCTATCATTTTTTTGGTGGAATGACTTTGGGCAAGTCAGTTTCCTTATCTGCAAAGGAAACTGTTCTTTTTCTCTCACTAATCTTTTAAAAATTTTGTTAAATGAATGTACTTCATATGTTTTCTTATTTTTAATTTTTAAAAATTATCTTACAATAGAGAGGTAGAAAAATGGCATAGATGATAGAGGCTTTGTTCATCCTTCTTGCAACCAAATCAAAGTTGTGACAGAAATGCAGGACAAATAGCAAGTAAAGTCATCTGAGATCTAGATGAACAGAAACACTACAAATAGAGATAGAATAATTAATCAACCTGCAGTGGTAGAAGGCAGGAGGGGGTGAAGATGTGAGGCTGCTGGTCCTGAATGGCTGAGTGGAACAGAGGCTATGGCATTGGCAATCAGCAGCAGCAGTTGGTAGCTGCAGACGCCTCTTAAAGAGGCTGTGTCTGCCAGTGGACTTTTGCAATGATGGACCTGCTCACTGTGAGCACCAGTGCTGGGTTGGCTGCTCGGGGGTACCAGGTACCCTGAGCTAAAGGAGTGGGGACTGGAGGCAAGGCTCTCTCCTGGCAGAAGTGTCAGTGGTATCCATTGTTCCTATGTTCAGCCCTCCCACTTCCCAGTGTGCAGACACAGCACCACCATAGTCATCAAACTGGATAACAGAGGTCGCTCTACCCAGAAGTTTCCCTGAAATTCTGCCTCCCCCAACTCATGGCCCCACCCAAGTCATATCCAATGGTGTCTTTGACAAGTCTGGTGGTCCTTGCTGAGCAGCACCAAGACTCACACCGGAGGCAGCTGGCCTTGGTTTCTGGCATGGCCTCTTGAGGCAACTATAAGCACAGCATCTGTGGATTGCTTCTGAATCTTAACAGGTGGCCCTGGAGGGGCACAGGCTGGGGCTAAATTTGGCCTGCAGCTGAACCCCTCTCAGGACTGTGCCACTGACACCTACTACATAAAGCCATGCTAATAAGACTGGAAATCTTAAGAACTTTGCTTACTACATAGAAACATACACAGAAAGGCAGCCAAAATGGGAAGACAAAGAAGCAGAAACCATATGAGAGAACAGAACAGAGATCCAGGAGTAATGGAGTCAAGAAATCTAACAGATGCAAAGTTCAAAACACCAGTTATAAAGATGCTCAATGAACTTAGGGGAACTGTAGATGAATTAATTCAGTGAGAACCTTAATGGAGATAAAAAAAAAACACATAAAAATGGAAATGTAAATTATAAAAGAGAACCATTCAGATATGAAGAACATGTTATCTGAGATGAAGAGTATACTAGATGGAATAAACAAAGTGGATAAACAAGAGGATTGAACCACCGATATAGAGGATGGAGAAGCAAAGGACACCTAATTAGAATGACAAGAAAAAATAAGCCAAGACTATAATAATAATTTAAGGAGCCTATGGGACAAAATTAAGGGTAACAACATTAGTGTCATAGGGGTACCTGAAGGAAAACAAGAAGTTGAACAGCTATTTAAAGAAATAATAATGGAAAAATTCCCTCACCTAGTGAAGGAAATAGACATACAACCCCAGGAAGCTCAGGGAGTCCTAATAAATAGGAACCCAAAGAGGCCCACATTAAGACACATTTTAATTAAAATGCCAAAGTTTAAATACAAAGACAGAATCTTAAAAGCAGCAAGAGAAAAGCAGTTAGTTACCTACAAGGGAGCACCCATAAGACTAGAAAGCGGATTTCTCAAAAGAAACTCTGCAGAGTCTATGACCATGCTATCCTGAACATGCCCAATCTTGTCTGATCTCGGAAGCTAAGCAGGGTAAGGCCTGGTTAGTACTTGGATGGGAGACCACCTAGCAATACCGGGTGCTGTAGACATTTTTAAAAAAGAGAAGGAAGGAAGGAAGGAAGACAGACAGACAGACAGAAAGAAAGAAAAAGAAACTCTGCAGAAAGAAAAAGAAACTCTGCAGGACAGAAGGGCTCGGCATAAAATATTCAACGTGATGAAAATCCAGAATCTAAAACCAAAACCAAGAATATTTTGTCCCTCAAACTTATTATTTAAAGTCAAAGGACAGATAAAGAGCTTCCCAGACAAAAATAAACTAAAGGAATTTATCAACAACAAGCCAGTATCAGAGGAAATGTTGGAGGAACTGCTTTAAGAAGGAACATCTATCAAAAATGTGAATAAAGAATAGTAATAACTACATTCCTATCAACAAGTACCTCAAATGGAAAAAAAAAATTACGTACTACAACCAAAACACAAGGAAGCTGAATGGATAAGAAAGCAAAACCCCTACAAATACTGCCTACAAGAGATTCATTTCAGATTAAAAGACACACACAGACTAAAAGGAAGGGGATGGAAAAAGATATTACTTTGATGGACTTAGAGGGTATTGTGCTGAACGAAATAAGTCAGGGAAAGACAAATATCGCATGATTTCATATACATGTGGAATCTAAAGAACAAAATAAACAACAACAACAACAACAACAACAAAAATGGAAACAAACTCATAGATACAAAGAATATTTTGAGAGCTACTAGATGGGAGAAGGTTGGGGGTATGGCAAAAAAAAGGGCAAAGGGATTAAGAAATATAAGTGGATAGTTATAAAATAGACATGGAGATATAAAGTGTAGCATAAGGAAAATAGTTTAACAATGTCGTAAAAAATATGTAAGGGAGAGAGGGTACTAGATTTAGTGGGATGATTCACTTTGTGAATTATATAGATTTCTAGTCACTATGCTGTATAACTGAAACTAATATATTATTGTATGCCAACTATAATTGAATTGTATAATGTAGGAACAACTAATTGTCTATTATATTTCAATAAAGCCGAAAAAAATCAAGTATATGTCCATACGATAAACTTAATTTTTTTTTTTTTTGGTGCACAGTACTATTAGTGCAACATATAGATTCATATACCTACCACCATAATCAGGATACAGAACAATTCTATCTCCTCTCAAAACTCCCCATTAAATTTTTTTGTAGTAACACCCTCCTTTTACTGCTAATTCTTGATATATTGATCTTTATGCTCTTTTTCTTACACTTTTACCATTTTCAGAATATAATATAAATGGAATAATACAATATGTAACCTTTTGAGACTGGCTTCTTTCACTCAGCATAATGCCTTGAAGATTCATCTGTATTGCTAAGTTTATCACTAGTTTGTTCCTTTTCATTGCTGAGTAGTATTTCATAGTATGGATATATCATTGTTTATTCCCCCATTAAAGGGCATTTGGGTTGTTTCCTGGTTTTGATATTTATAAATAGAGCTGCTATAAGCATTTATGTATAGGTTTTATTTCTCTAGGATAAATATTTAGGAGCAGAATGACTGGATTAAATAGTAGGCATATGTTTAACTTTAAAAGAAAGTGCCAAAATATTTTCCAGAGAGTCTATACCATTTTGCAGTCCTCTCTCAAATGCATGAGGGCTCCAGTTGCTCTGAGTCCTTGTCATCATATGGAACTGTCAGTAGTTTTCGTTGTTGCCATCCAGATAGGTATATAGTGGTTTCTAATTGTGGTTTTAGTTTGTATTACTTGAAAGGCTAATGATTTAAAATGCCTTTCCTTGTCCTTATTTGCTATCCACATATCTTCTTTGGTGAAGTATCTGTCAAATCTTTCACCTACTTTATTTTTTAATTGAGTTGTTTGTTTTCTTATTGTTTAATTTTGAGAGCTCTTTATGTATTCTGTATAGAAGACTTTTATTGGATATATGATTTTAAAAATATTTTCTCCCAGTCTGTAGCTTATCTTTGCATTCTATTGGAAAAGTATTTTTGATCACATCCAACTTACCATTTCTTCTTTTTATGGATTATAATGTTGATGCTATATCTGTGAATTCTTTACCTAAGCCAAGGTTACAAATATGTTCTCCTATGTCTTCTGAAAGCTTTATAGCCTTACAAGTTACATTTAGGTGTATGATCCATTTTTTCAAAGTATAGGTTTAGGTTGGGAGTTTTTCTTGGGGGCACATGGATGTCCACTTTTCCTTTTCTTAAGAGCATTCTATGTCCTAGATCATATACAATTTGCCAAAGAATCCACAAAATTCTTTTGTGTTAATGTCCCTGGAATGCATCATAAACTGTAAAGCTCTGTCCTATTGTAAGAATGTATTATATGGACCTACACAGGAATTGGCAAAAGGAAATAAATGAGAATTATGATAGTGAAGTAAATCACCCAACAGCTGGCTACTATTCCCTTCTCCACTTGTATATGTGTTACCCATAGAGCCCCTGCTTTACAGATAATGTGAAAATTGCTTTTCAATTAACAGATGGTAATGAGACTTAGTCAAAATATTGATTCAGGGGTGTTTTCTTGCTACAAGTACTGCTAAGTATTTGTTTAAACATGCAGGTCCTAGGGGAAATTGTGAAATCAGTGTGGATTATGCCTGATCCCCTCTCCACCTCTTTTCCCACCATATCATTTTAATTGAGGCATGTGAAAAATGTAAACAGGGTCCTATATGAAGACCAAACTTCTGAACCAGAGCATGAAATACTAATCATCAAATGGAAGCACAATCTCTCTTCTCTCTTGCCATAGAAAACACATTTTTTTGATGTCACTCTTCTGTTAATCATTTACTCTGGCAGTTGTTGATTTTAAGCAGAGCCTAGAATTTTTTAGTACTTAGAGAAAAATAAATCTCAATTTTTCATACCTGGTGTTTTTTATTTTGTGATATGGAAATTTGGGATATTGGAAGAGAAGACCAGGAAATGCACATATCATTTATGAGGTAGGAAAAGGGTACATACATATGGTTAATGATCTAACCTTTGTGTCAGAAGCAAATGAAATGCAAAAGGTGAGGTTATCTTTCATGGTGCCCTTCTATTTTCTCAAGCTCCCACCAAGAGTTGTAGAGCCATCTCTTTCCCGGTAGGCTGATTCCAGTTACTCCCTTGGGAAACACAAGGTCAAGCTGTGCATAAAGATTTATTAGTAGACCAAAGGCAATCAAGTATTAAGCAAACAGGGAACTCACAGAGGTTCAAAGTCCCCCAGTGTCTCAACGATCATCTCTGATACTCCCTAGGATTGCCAGAGGATTTTAGATTATGAGTGCTGTGGGGCCCCTGTGAGGCTTTTGACATTGCTTCCTGCTGCCCAAGGCTTGTCTAGAATCACAGTCCCAATAATAATCTCCATAGCAATATTCTCCCATGAGTTCAGGACACATATCCTTGATGTCCTTAAAATCACTGCTTGGTCAATGCTTCCCCTGCCTATTTCTAGTTCTTGGAGAAACATGCAGTCATCTTTATGGTTGGTGCCTCCCACAAAACACTGCTTGGGAAGTTCTTTTGATCTGTTCATGGTCGCTTTATTAGGCCACCTCTGCCAAGCAGGGGCTCTGCCCTCATCTTAAACTACTGGCTAAACATAGCCTTCTTCTCTTAAGGCTATTCCACTGTTAACAATTCTGTGGCCTGTAAATTTGGGACCTACCCAGGATCCAGAAGATAGACTATGGGAATTGTGTTCCCAAAATGAGAGAGAAACAAGCCTTTTTCCTGGAGTTTTGTTGACTATTTGGAGCTTGGTCATGAAGATTGGGCACTTATATTTACCAATTTCATCCTCCAAAATTCTTCAGCTGGAGTTCAGCACCCATTCTTCCAAAGGACCAAAGAGATAATGGATTGCCAGGTCATCCTCAGTTGTTACCCAGTGTATCACCATTAAGAAATAAGCAAAGCACCTCATAAGGAGAATTAATCCAGGAATTTGGGAATCAAGGTCGGAGAGCTATTACTTAGCCTCTCTAAGCCTCAGTTTTCTCTTCTGTTAACTGGTGGTTATAACAGCTCCTATTATGGCTTTGTGTAAAGGTGAAATGTGATAATGGATATATAGTACTGTAGCATAGTACCTGGCTCAGTGTTCAGTGTTAGCTTTCATTAGTTACTAGCATCAGTACACATGGTGAGATCCCCCACCCCTATCTCAGTGGGCTTATTATAGTCATTGTTCTAGAAATAAAAGTGTTGAGGTGCCTCATTTTTTTTATCCATTGTCCTCTAAACTAATTAAAAATCAGAAACAAAACAATGTTTCTCAGTGAGGACCTACAATGTTTTCTTCTCTCTTTTTGTTTTCCCCCTAAATGATGGGAAAACGAGGGACTTTGTTCTCTCTCAGTATTTCCACTGCCTAACTTTTCAAGTTTTTAATCTTTTATTGTCTGATACTATTTTCCTTCTATAACCCTGCCATACGAACTAACCTATCCCATTTGAGATGGCAACGAGATAAAATAATTAATGATTGTTAAATTCTTTAAAAATACATAGAACTATAAATGCCAAGGGTCATTATCCTCTTCCAGTATAATGAAACAGTATAATAAAAATGAATCATTAAAATCTCTTTGCTACCATGGCCACTACTCTTTTTGCCTGTTAAAATTTACAATTGCAGCCTGTTTGTTTAAAGCAATGAGGGGCGTGAAAGCAATCCAGTCATTTTCGAAAGTAGGTGTCCCTGATCAATCGAACACAGAATAACTCTGGAGACATCAGCAATATATTTTTAAAAGTTCATATGAGAATAACGAATGTATCATGATCGCCTTCAGTTTCTAATGACATCATTGGCTCTCCTCCCATCCACAAGCTCTTTTTCTGCAATAAATGTGTTATTGATATCTCCTCTGCACATATTAGTTAGTTTATATTGTTACCAGATGTTTGTTCTTAAGTACCATGCATTACACCAGCAGGACACTAGACAGGGAGAATAATCCAGGTAACCTTGAGTTAGGTAGGGGACAAAGTGTAAACGCATTACTGGATTTAGAAGAAACTGATCAACTTAAAGTGAAAGCAATTTGCGAGTTTTTCTATTACAATTGTAAATGGGAGAGCATTTTAAACCTGCCAGGTATAACTGCCGTTCCTGGAAGCCCACATTTTTTTGTGTGTTTGGGGAGGCCTGAGGATATTAGTAAGATTCTACAAATGCTTAAGACATATGGAGGGGTGCAAAGCATTGGGTTTTCTTTGTAGGGTCTGAACATAATCATGACCCAGGATTCAGGGTTGTTTTGGAACCAAACTGCTATAAAGGTATTTAACAATTTTGAAAATGACCATAATTTTCAGAACATTCTATGCTATTTTTTCATCCCGACACTGCCTTTGATTTGATAAAGTAATTTTGACATCTGACCCTATTCTTTAACTTTATTAAGTGAGTATAATTAAGAGTTATTTGCATTCAATTATTTGCTTATCTGTTTCTTTGATTGTGCCTTCTCCTTTCATCAATACCAATTTTAGCTTCATTTAATCAAAGTGGTGAAATAATTAGATAGATAAGAGATTTAAAGTAAAACTGATGCACCAACCTTGATAAGACCACAAGGCCTCCTGGAATATTAACTTCCTTAATCACTGTTTTTCTTAAGGTTCACCTTGATTTTTATATGCTTTTTGACTTTGGGAGGGTACTGAGAAAGCTATTAAAATCAACACGAACTGTCAAGAGGCATTAAGGTTAAAATGCTTCAAAAGCTAATATTATAGGAGGAACTCCACAAATATGACTCTCTCACATATATAGAAGTTTCATATACAATGAGAAACTAAGTCAAAATGATCATTTAAAACTATTCATTAGATTTTAGACTGTGCATTTATTAAACTTTTAATGTAAGCATAGTACCTTCTTTATTAGATTCTAGAGATGTCTGAGATCATGGAATCTTAGATATACATAGACCCTGAATATTTTAGTTCAACTTTCTCCTCCAGAGGACCAGGAAAGTTCGTGACTTTCGCAAAATCAGATAGAGAGGGAGAAAGAGAGAGAAAGCAAGTGAGAGTGAGAAATCGAAAAAGGCTTATGGACTCCTAGTGAAGGCTCTTTCCATTACTTATTGACATAAAAAGAGAGGTTTTCACTGCCCAGCATCCAAAACCCCTCCAGTTCTCATTGGGCGAGTCTTAGTGTAGCATCTTAATCTTCAAATAAAAATCTTCCCTCCCTCTCCACCCCCTGCAAAGCCAGGTTATGGGCACATGATCTAGCACATGCTCTCACATGGGGCTTTGAATCTTGAAGGCCTAAAGAGCCAGTGAGGTAAAATTTACAATGCTGTAATCTACCAGCATTTCTGGCGGTGTCCACTGGCTAGCACGCTATTGCCATAGTGATTAGGCCCAGTGGTGGCTACGGTCTACAGCAAAATCAGCAGCAACATTCCTAACCCCGTCTCCTGCTACCTCATCTCCCTAGTCTTTCCCTCGTTGCCCAAGCATTCTTCTCCAGACTTTTTGTAAATTCTATGAGCTCCTTGATTATTTCCTGCTAAATCCTCCCCCACCCCCAAAACTCACACTCATTTGTAAGTTGGTACCACAAAGTGAGCTGCAGGCAACTGACCCTCAAGGAAAAGTGCTAAAACTGGGATTGGTTGATTGATATTAACCACCCCCCTCCCTTAGAAATACAGTGGCAATATAGCTGATTAAACAATTACTTATGGTCACCTAAAATGCTGATTGAAAGAACTATTTAAGGAGACTAGTATAAAGGGCATGAGGAGTTCAATGACAGCCAATGAAGTGGCTGCTTCTTATAATGAATAGCTTAATGGTAAAAAAAGGCCTCTGCCTCAGATCTGAGATGGTCAAAGATAAACTCAGACTTTGGTTTGATCCTGTGTGCTGATGAATTACAATATCAGTGGTATTCATAGCCCTGACAGGTTTCTTAGGTGTATATTGTGGCATTACCTGGGTTAGACTGAAAGCTGGAAAATCAACATGGAAATATATGAGAGGATTTAGAGGACCCTAAGAATTCTGCACCCTTAATTCTCATTGAATCTCCCTTGCCAGCTCAAGAAATCTCTCCTAGCTTGTCTGATAAAACAGTTCTTCCCTTGATTGAAGATGCTTTTTTACCTAAGGGAGTTAACTTGTAAGATAAAGCAAATTCTCTTCATCTTCTTCCCCCCTCACCAATTCCCAAGATTGTCAGATTTCCACATGACCCTGGGAATGACAAAGTCAAAAGCCAGAGAGGACAAAGAATTCCTGGATTTCTAGTTTATATTGGAAAAACTCTGGGGAAGTGTGTCATTTGTGCTTGATCAAAAATGAAAAATGAAATTTTGGATTGGTCTAGATCCAATAATACAAGATTCACTGTGGATTGAGCATCTATATTAAATCTGAGGAGTGAAGAAAGGAAATACTCCCAGTGGACAGAACTTCAAGCAGTACACCTCATTGGCATTATACCTGGAGAGAAACTTCAAGGCATGGTTCTACACCAAGTCACAAGCAATGGTTAGTGGCTTTGTCAGACGATTAAGGACAAAGAAACAAGTTTAAAGACTGGAGACGAAGAGGTCTTGGGGGAAATAAATGTGAATGGACTTCTCAGAGGGTGAGAACATCGAGGTCTTTTGTGAATGCACACCAAAAGACACATACTGTGCAAGTGTCTCTTATGTCTGTCTCATTTATTACTCTATTAAAAAAATGTTACACTGCATTTTAGGACCATAAATACAAATGTTTTCTATATAAATAGCAACCGAAAAAAAAAAAAACCCACAAAACCGGCATTGTATTGAGAGAAATACATGTTCAATGAAGTTTCGGTATTAATAGCCTAATACATTTTCTATCAAGAAAACATTGATTAAGGCATTCTATTAAGTGGGCTTATTTTATTTTCGGTTGCCCAGAATTTGAACCCCCAGCTAGATTTGAGGATCTTAGTCCTGCTCTCTTATACAAAGATCTAAAGAGATAAGGGGACCTTGCTAAGATCAGGAAATGCGGGAAAGAAGGAAATGAGGGAGAGAAGATAGAGAACTAGGAGTAAAAACAAATCTCTGTAGTCTTTTCTAGTAGTCTAGTAGTCTTACTGTTGCAGATTAATAAAGGAGATTTAGGACATCATCTATTAATGGAAATTTGTCTTTTTAAGAGACAGACAACTGCCTTTAAAATGTTTCTTTGGAGATAACATTGGTTAATAACATGATATAATTTTCAGGTGTACAACATTATAATTCGCTATCTCTATACTCTATTGGGTGCTTACCACCAAAAGTCTAGTTTCCATCCATTTGACCTGCCTTGTTTTTGAGCTCTTTTATAATATTTACAAATCCTCAAATTTGTGAGTCTTGAAAGAAGGCAGGAGCCCAGTTCCTACCAGGGAAGCCTGAGGCAATATTCCCTGTTTCCACCCCTTGACAATGAGGGTGAACTAGTAGATGAAATAGCCTCAGACAATTGAATGCTCTTCACACTACCCCCTCCCGCCCTGCCACCCCGACCAAGACTTTACTCATAAGAATATGACCTAAAGATGAAGGAACAATGAGATTAGAAGCCTGGTGAGAGCAGTGGCTACATCCAGCCATGGTTTCCTAACCAGATTGTTCCTTGAGCTCTGCTTTTTATTTTTATGAGCTTCATTCTCCAATATTTCCATTCATTCTGTACACTAGCTGATAGTCTCAAGTGTTAGATATCTACTCAGGAAAGCTGATTTGTATGGTCTACATTAGGAACTCTCATGTCTGCTAGCTTCTGGTAGTATTTGGCTTATTGGAATCTCAGCTGGAGAATGGAGGGAGGGAGTAGAGTGAAGTCAGACTATTTATTTTCATGGTTTCCCATGAGGTCACCTTGGGTTGGCTATTCCTCAGTAGAAATTCACTATTCCTCTTGAAGTGGCCCACTCGACACACTTCTCTCCCCTTCCATATTCTAATAAACTCTCTATTCCTTCATCTCTTTGGGCCAAGAGATAGTAACTACTCTACTGCTTTTAGTCCTGAGTCCTTGCACTATGCCTTGTGGCTGCTCCAATCCCCTTCCAACCCTTTGAAATTAGTTTCTTTGTAAGTAAATCCTTCTCAAATTATCCTATCATCTGTTTGTCATAAACCTGACTGATATGCCTTTATTTTCTGGTTAACTTTGTGCCAAAGAAACACAACAAGCTTAGCATTCTAAGAGGAAGAGAAATAAACAGAAGCCCAGAGCTGGGATCAAAGGCAAAATTTTCAGTGAATGGTAATAAATGACATTGAATGTAAGAAAGGGACCCTGTTAGGAAAAGTCACCCATGGAAAGACACATAAAAAATAGTTCAAAATTCACTTACAGAACCTTCAAGCCTGATTGCCCGTCACAAAAGAGCAGTGGCTACCAGATGATGTGAAAGGGAGCTTCTTTTAACAGATAACAGACCTACAGTTGCTGAACAGTTGCTGCACATTTTTAAGTGTCTGAAGAATCATGAAGTCCTCCCTCATTCCCTCTCATTTCGTATGGTATTTTGCGCAGAGTAAAATGCACATAGGTTCTTCCACATGTCTCCTAGTTTTCTTCGCTGTCAGGGAGACACAGCTACACCATGTTTGTAATGCTGGAGCATGAAAAAGCTATTAATCTGGCTCCATCTAGATGCACGAAGTCTAACTGCAGAGCTGCCTCCTGCTTCATTATAGGAGTATATACAAAGTAATACAATTTTGAAAACACAGACCATAAAACAAAATAATAGAAATTAAAATTATGAGGGAAAGTAAATAATATGTAAAGAGCTTACTGAAAGCCAGGCACTATGGCTTTTGTACACCTCTCATTTTAGCCACACAATCCTGCAAATTAGGTGTTATTATCCTGATTTAACAGATGAAGAATCAAAGGCAAAGAGTAAATGACTTGCCAAGAATACTCAGATAATAAATGGTAAAGCCAGAATTCAAAATCATGCTATTCCAAGTCTATTTACTAAATTGAGGTATGTGTTCCCCAGAGGATGTTCAAGACATCCATCTTGGTGGAGCAAACCAAATATTAGAACTTTGAGTTATGTTTATTTTTTGATTTCATCATTTTAAAGCTTTTTGTATATGTTTTACATATAATCGTAATATATTAGTAAAGTAGTACATACATACAAATATGTAAATACACATTACGCTTCTGCTGGGCAGCTTTTCTTGACGTCTGCCTTTATTTTTTTCTGAGCCTCGTTCTTTGATCTTCTCACTGATTCTGTGCACCAGCTGATAGCCTCAAGTGCTAGAAATCTACCCAAGAAGGTTGATATGCATGGGCTACATTAATGAGCTCTCATGTCTTCTGGCTTCTGGTTGGTTATGAATAAGGATGTGTAAAATAAAAAGTTTGAAGCCCACTGCTCTGAGTTCTTTCAAAGGGCAGTATAGTGCAGTTGTTAGGAGCATAGATTCTGGAACTAGACTGTTTATGTTCAAACCTCAGCCCTACCACATTTTAGCTGAGAGACCCTGGGTAACTTAACCTCTCTGTACCTCTTCTATAATATGCAAATTTAAGTAATACATAGAGTGCTTAGACAAATATCTGGCACATAATAAGAGTCTAATAACCTAAGCCAGTATCATCACATTACATGATCCTTCAAAGTAATCGTTCAGGAAATTATCTAGTCATACTACTACTACCATAGATCCCTCACAACTCTTTTTTTAAAATTTATTATTTATTGAAGTACAGTTGACATACAATATCATATTAGTTTCAGGTACACAACAGTGATCTGACATTTAGGTATCTTACAATGTTTTGTCTACTTATGTTTCAAATCATTCTTCAAAATAAATCTATTTTCTAAAGTCTAATACAAATGTAAAGATTAAGGATGTTCATTTCTGTGACTTTTTACAAGAATATACCCTAAGCTCTGGCATCTCTTCCAAAAGAAGGCAAAGCATACTATCAGCACTTTCAGCAATGCTACACTAAATTACCACCCAAAGAGGAGAAATCTATATCTAGCAAAAATAATGTTCATATTAATGCAAAAAAACCCCAACCATTTTATTAGAACAGTGTAATGCGAGGAATACAATAATTAGTGTCAAATAAAACTAGAATACCTGGCTCAATATTTGCTAATAGAATCACTTACAGATGATTAACATCTGTAAGGTGATTTAATAATTTCTTGCTTTCAGGTTTGAGGTGGGAGATGAGCTCAGTGAGGTGGAGAACCAGGTGATACAGGGTCATGTAAGCTATTGTTAGGATTTTGGCTTTCTATTTTGAGTCAGCGGGGAAACCATTGGAGACTCTTAACAAAGGGGAAGGCATGTCATGCCTTTAAAAAGATCATTGTGACTCTTGGGTTGTGAATACTATTAAGGTGGAAGCAGGGACACCAATGGAGAACTTATGGCAGCAGTACAGGTGAAAGGCGATGGTGTTTTGGAACATGGAGGTAATAGTGGAAGTGATGAGTTGAGACATGATGACTTTGCAGATATATTTTGAAACTAGAACTTTCTGACCATATATTTAAAGGGATAATGTCAGTAAAATGCTTCAATCAGATAACTAGTATATGATAAAATCGATAAAGAGACACAATCATTATTACTCTATGCTCAAAATTTGTACAATAATCATGGATAGCCAGTCTGTTCCGGATTGGCATGAACTAGGATCTTCTAACATGTTTTTTCCTTTCTAAAATATATTAATTTTTCCTTACTAGGCAGATGGTATAATCCTAAGAGCTAAGGTTCTGTAGTCAGACATACATAGGTTCAAATTGTGGTTCCACCTCTTAGTAACTATTTGACCTTGAGCAAGTTACTTAACCTCTCTGTACCACACTGTCTTCATCTGTAAAAGGGGAGACTTGATAAAATATACCCCAGAGAGTTTTGTGAGTATCCATTAAGTCAATCTTTACAAAGTATTTAGAACTGTGCCTGCCAAATAGTAAATGCTCATTAAATGTTAGCTAATATTATTGTCAGCTTCTATTAGTTTTTTTTGCTTTCTTATTTTACATTTTGAACTTTTTTGTTTTGATTGAAAAAGCAAATTGTGTTTGTTGTAAAAGAAAATTTTAAACCATACAGATATGAAAGACTTAGAAATTAAAATGTCCCTCTAATTCTATACCACAGAGGGAATTATTATTAAACAGTATAGTAAATATTGATCCATATTTTTACATATGTTTAGCACACCTACCTATATGTGTTAATTTACTTTTTATTAAAACAGGTACTTTGCATTATCATTTTTCAACTTTTTTAAATTTATGTATGCCTATAGCATCTGGTCTTCCTAGGTGGTCTCCTATACAAGTAGTAACCAGGAACAACCCTGCTTAGCTTCCGAGATCAGACACCGGACTTGTTCAGGGTGGCATGGCCGTAGGCCATGGATCATGGCTCCACTGAGGTGTGAACACAAGAACTTCTGCATGTAAAGCAGACGTGCTAAGTGCTACACTATGGAACCACAACTTTTTTTATCAATTAAAATTTGATCTTAGATATTTTTCCATGTAAGTACACATAAAATTATTAAACTGATATTCATGGCTGCATTGTAGTCTAGTGTATGGGAGCCCAAAAATTTACTTATTCATTAGTTTATTGAAGTCATTTAGGTGTCTTTCAATTATGTTCACTCTAACAATGCAGCAATTGGTGTAATTTGTATATTTCTGTAGAAAAACATTCTGGAAGAATTTATCTACAGAAATGGTTATAATGAGTAAGAGTTACATGCCTCTTTTAAATATTTATAACTTGTATTGCCAAATTGTCTTTTGAAAAGATCATATCCTTTTGAATTCCCACAAACTGTGAATAATTGTGAATATTTCTTCTGATAACTAGACTGGGCAATCTTTTTAATCCTTGCCAATCTTTTCAATACTTGCCAATCTACTAGGAAAAATAAATATTTAGGTTTTATTGTTTTATTTGTACTTTTTATCATAGAGTTAATTTTCTTTTCAAATGTTTAAAAATTAGATTTTTTTTTTTGTACAAACTCTGTAGTTTTACTCATTGACTTTTTTTTCTGGTTGGTTTTTTAAAAAAATTTATTTTTTCTTTTCTCCTCTTTAAATTTTGAAAAAGGTAAGCCATAGAATGGAAGAAAATATTCTTCTTAAACAAAAGTCCCTGGCTTCGGACTTGTGTGTCCCTCAGTTCATTTATCCTGGAGCTGCACTACAAAAATTTAGTAATCAAGAAGCCATTAGAATCTGATTTGTAAACTCGAATGATTATGGGATTTCACAGTGGAGTTTTCAAAGTGGAGACATGCCTGTTTATCTGATTCCAAATAGAGAAATAAACACTGATAGCAGTTGCATTGTAATGCAATTCAAAATACAAACCTTGGAAGTTTTTGTTGAATGTTGTATAAAAAGAAACTAGTTCAGCTAAAAAGCATAATCCATCAAATGTCTTCCTTGTTCATACATGCCTCTATTTTCACTTGACACAAAATGCTGAAGAATGAATAACAACTAGAATTAATAAGGGAAATTGCCAAGTATTTTGTACATGTTGTCAGATGGGTGGTGACTTCTGTAGGTCAACATGATTTCCTGAGGAGTGGTCGGTCATGTATGAGGGGAGCACTGAAAGAGCATACAATGGTAAGCAGAGAGTCATAAAAACATATCTTTGAACTCTGCCTTCTCCAGCAAGAAGGAGGTGGCTCCATAGGCTGAAACCATTGGCTACAGGGATTGTGGCAGAGGTATTTACTACTCACTGAATGTCATGGGCACTCCCACATTCCTCCCCCCCCCCCCCGAAATATGCAGGGGCACAGAAAAGTAGGTCTGGCCAATGGGTTGTGAGGAGACAAATGTCACTTCTGGCCTGAAGCATTGAATGTCTTGCCCCTCTCTCTTGCCCTGTTACAGCAACCAAAGAGGTCAGGATCATATATGGTGCAGCTGAAAGGCAGCTGGCCCTCCAACAGCAGCCAGGGGCCCTGAGGGACTAGTTCAAGCAGATTCCCTCACTGATCCACATTGGACCTGTAGCATAAGTGAGAAAGAAACTTTTCGTTTGTGTTAAGCACCGAGAGTGGAGTGTTGTTTGCATTGCATCATAGCCCAGGTAAACATAGCTGACTCGGCCTTATTAATAATAGCTAACACTGTTGAGTGCTAATCCATTGCAGGCACCAAGCTGTAAATTCTACATGCATTACTTAATATCTCACAACAACCTTATGAGATAGACAATAGTATTATCACATATGACGTATGATATATATCTATATCATACAGATCAAAATAGATGATATCTACATATAGATATATGATATATCATATATATCAGTAGCGTATTGTGAAAGAAAGCTTTCTTCCTTTCCTCTTGTTATACTAGAATCATGTCTCTCCTTCAAGGTAAGGTCACTCTCTCCACATGAGGTCTGGATGCCATCTCTTCCCCTCCTTGGAATATTGATTATTCCTTCAGTCTCCTGAATCTGTGTTTTCTCTCCTTCTATTCAGTTTGCCCCTCAGTGTTCTCAAGTCTCTCCAAGCTTAATAAAAGCCCTCCATCCACCTCTCTTCCTCCTCCAATTACTATCTCCCCTTCTCTCCTAGACTATCTCTATCTCCTACCTCTAAAGCATTCATTCACCTTCACTTCATTCCCTTAGCTTCTCCCACTCTGACCACTCCAATATTGGTTATTCTTCCTGCACTCTATGGAAGAGCTCTTTTCAGCACCACTAATGATCTCTGCATTCCTAAATTCAGTGAGCATTTAGTTTTCACCTTACTTGATTTCTCAGTGTCATGTGATACAATTGACCACACTCTCCTTATTCTCCACCCTATTCTGTAGGATGTCCCTTTCTGGTCACTCTATCTCCTTTTCAGCTTCAGCATCTGTTGCTGGGCCATTAAATATGGGCCTTTGTCACATCTCATCCTAACCTCTCTTTTGTTCTCATTCTGTAGTCGCTTTCCAGTCGTTCACCTAGCAGTCTTTCCCAAGGCTACTATCTCCACCTAGACCCACGCATCTGCCAAAAAATATGTCTCCATCTGGACCTTCTGCTCAATTGCTTGCTCAGCTCAGCATCTCCACTTTTATATCATAAACTGTCATATTCTTTCCACCCGACCTAACTAACTCCAAAGCCACCTGCTCCTTCATCAATGTTCCCGATCTCAGTAAATGGAGCCACCCTCCTCCTGTCTACCTATCTTAGAAACCTGGGAGTAGGGGTGCACCAATACCTTCAGGACTGTTTGGCACCAAAATGTGCTTTACCATATTTTGAAATAAAAAAAAAAAAACTAAACTAAACTAAAGCATATTATAAATATAATGTCTTTAAAAGTTCTGATTTTCCCATAGTAACTACAATGATGCTTTTATTTTTTTGTATTTTTTTAAATGCCTACAGCACCTGGTCTTCCTAGGTGGTCTCCCATCCAAGTACTAACCAGGCCCGACTCTGCTTAGCTTTCAAGATCAGACAAGATTGGTCATGTTCAGGGTGGCATGGCTGTAGATTGCAATGATGTTTTTAAAAAGACTATCCAATCCTTTGCAAAATAATTTAGGGCCCTTTTTTTTTTTGCTATTGCTCTAAGAGCTATTCAGTAGTCCTGTCCTGCCTAGGAGTTAACAGTCAGACACCATATCTTAATTCTATGTCCTAAAACATTTTCAAATCTGCCTGCTCCTCAATGGTGCCAATGCCCTGTATTCCAAGCCAGTGTGACTACTTGTCTGAATTTGTGCAAAAACCTCTGAAAACTCCTCCTGCACCAATTTATTCTCCACAAAGCAGACAGGCAGAATGATTCTAGGTATACTCATAACAGATCTTAGCAATCCATTGCTTAAAAGCCCTGGATGGCTTCCCATTGTCTTCAGGATAAAATCTTAGATCCTTAACAGGCCCAAGAACTTGCCACCTTGCCATGATCCAGTGTTAACTGTTTGAGCTATGGAAAGAGCCAAGCTCCTTGTGAGCCTTTGCACATGATTTATGCTCTGCCCAGAGCTTTCTTGCCCCTCCTGGCTTCTTTTTTCAGTTCTTACCATTTAATATCCTGTCTTCAGATAAGCTTTTCTTAACCCCTCACACCAGGTCAATACTCCTTGTTTAAACATTTTCATATTAACTCCTACTTTGCTTTGTAACTAATTATTTGTATTAGAAAAGGTCAGTAACATGTTTTCTGTACACAGAAATTCAGCAATCCTTGAATCCAGCTTTGTTTGATTCTACAGCCCATGCCCACGACTACAGGACATACATTAATCTAACGCTGGAAGATGGCTTTTTGCCTTTCTTTTATAATGGCCAAGTGTGATGCACTGGAAACTAAGGTTTGACTACAGAAAAATGTGACCTCTCTGGGCAAATTCTAGAGTAATGATGTTCTGCTGTTGGTGAATCTTTTCCAACATGTTCCTGTCACAGACTGTACACCTTAGCCACCTTCTGTGGAAGGAAAGGGGCCGTCCAGCATACAAGCTGGACTAGCCAAACTGGCCCCCAGCAAACCCATGTATAATCTCCACATCCCTAAAGTGGGGGGAACATTAACCACTTTACAGGGCTGTAGTAGGGATGACTCATTTAATGAAGATTTAATGAAAATCTAGTATATGCCAGGGTTTGGGTTAGATACTGGGTATACAAATGTGATTTAGGATGTTTAGCAGAGTGCCTATCTCATTTAGTTATAAATGGTCACTATTACTAGTGTATTACAGTTGTGCGTCAACGTTTGCCTGTGTAACAGACCTTGAGTGAGAGCATGTTTTAGCTGTGACGTCCATGACTATCCTGACAGGGTCCCTGTGGGGCCAGGATCTCCACCACAGCAAACGTGCGCTCTGCAAGGGACCACTGCGCGGCGTAGCCGCCGCCGGCCCCCGGGCCACCAGAGGGCGCGCGGCCTTCCTCGCCCCACCATTGCGTCTGCGCCTGCGCACCACAGGCCGCCTGGCCTCCTGTCTCCTCCCCTCTCCTCCTCGCGGCGTCCGCCCCGCCCCTCCCCGCCCCTCCCCGCCCGCCCCGCCCGCGCAATAACGCTCCTCCTTCGTTGCCCCTGGTTGCCGTTTGTTGACTTCCGGTAACGCGGTCGTCGCAAATGTCGGGAGTGTCGCCATGGGGGGCAGAGGGGCTTCCGCGGCCCAAGTTGGGGCTGAGGTGCTGCCTTAGGCCTCACCGAGTCTCTCCCGCTGTCTTTCCGGCCCAGACGAACCCACCTCGTTTCGCCCTCGGCATGGGGGAACCTGAGGAGGTGGTGCCCGGTGAGTCGCGTCCGCTGGGGTGGCGGCGGGCCCAGAGGGAGGGTCTGCGGGAGGGCCGGCGGCTAGGCCCCGCCTCCGGTCCAGCCCCGTCGAGGGACAGGCCAGGGCCTCGGTCGCCAGATTGGGGCCGGATCTCTGGCCGCGCGCCCCGGGAATGATTGAGGGGAGAAGAAAGGAGGGGAGGGACCTGAGAAGAAACAAGGAGGAAGAAGGTGCTTGCCTTTTTGTTGTTGTTTTTTAAATGAACTTTTGATGAGTTTCTCGGAAGTTGGGCAGTTTTTACCTCTCTATAAACTTTCCAAAGTACCTTCTTCCAGGTCCCCAGGATCCAGTTATATATTGAATGCAGTTAAGAGTGGGTGGTGAGGTGACGTGAGGTAAAATGGGGATAACGACTTGGGGGAAGAAGTCGGGGGGGGTGGGGGTGAAGCGGGAGCCATTAGCGATTGGTTTTTTAAGACTTTTTCCCTGAGTCCCAGAATACATTTGACATTGTGGTGCGCTCAGATCTTTTCTATAATACATTCCTTTTAAAAATGGCCATTGTGTCTCAGCAAATTGATTTTCTGACCCATTAATGTGTTATGACTAAGAGTTTTGAAAAAAAAAAACTGGATTACAGCAGAATCATTCATTCACAATAATAAGTATTCTGTCTTCTGCCATGCTCTTGGTTCTAACAGATTCCTGCCCTCCTTGGGTGCACAGCTGAGTGAGTGATACAAGAAAGTAAACAAAATAACAATACCCGAACCATTTGACAGTAGCCAGGAGGCCAGAGGAGAGCTACCAAACCCCGACTTGGGTGAGGGTATCAGGGAAGGTTTGCTGGGGAGCCAGAGCAGGACAAAACAGTTAAAATTATTCATTCTAGGGAACCCAGAGACTGTTCTAGAACCTCACCTCCCAAATCTAAATTATCAGAACTGAGACGCCTCACAGTTGTTCTCAAAAGGTTTTCCATGTGGCTAATCTTATGCATTAATATTTATTATTAATACTCATGTTCATGATGTTTTCCTTTCTGGTACCCATTAGTTTCTTTATGTGTGACCCCCCTCCTTGATATTTCTTCAAAAAGTGAATCTGGCTTCCTATTTGTGTGTGTGTGTGTGTGTTTAAATGATTATTGGGAACTGGTAGGGGTTTAGGGTTTCCATAATGGTACTGGACCAAACTCCCTGCATTCTCGTGATGCTAATGATGAAACTCAATACTGTCCTCTTTCTGTGTGTGGAGAAAAGTCCCCAGTCAGGGCCTAGACCATGAGGTGTTTACCAGTGTGAGTAGGGCACCAATTGTATCAGTTCATTCTAGGGAACAGATATTTCACCTAGTGCTATAGCAAAACTGTTAGTAATTGACTGCCTCCTTGTGATAATGTATTTCTTATTTTGCACCAGTAACTGAACAATACATATTTAATTTAGTAGATTTCATAAATACAATTGGAATGAAGTCTGAGGAGTAAGACTGAGTAGGGTGGAGGAAGGAGAGCTTTAAACAGTTCTACATTGGAGGCAAAGCTATCATGAGAAGGACTCCAAAGAGATAAATTACTAAAAAAAAAAAATTTTAGTAACAGACAACATAGTAAAATGGAACCTATCATATTTTTGCAGATTCGGGTGCTGTGTTTACATTTGGAAAAACTAAATTTGCTGAAAATATTCCCAGCAAATTCTGGTTTAAAAATGATATCCCTACATATCTTGCATGTGGAGATGAACATACTGCTATTATTACAGGTTAGTATTAAATCCTAAATGAGGATAATAATACTTAGAGAACTCTAAATATTATAGATGTATGTTTTAAACATACTGAAAATATATAGAGTGTTTTTTTTATTTTTGCCAGAGAATCCTTGATAAATTAATTCATCAAGAGAATCTTTTAAATTTTAAGTTCCCTTAGTATATTTAAATGTGATTTTCTATACACACAACTTTCTTAGAGTAAATCTATTTTAATATATCTATATAGTTTTTTTAGAAACTGTTATTGTATAATCTTAGAAACTCTTTTATACCTAACAGAATCTGGCTATATGCATATGGACAAAGTAACTTGTTTCAACATGAGAAACAATGTCACCTTTTAAGTATAGCATTTTTATTGCTTTGTGATGACTTTATCTCATAATATTTTATGTTGAAAATGCTTCAATTTATTATTCCTTTTTCCTCTTTACCAGGAAATAATAAACTTTACATGTTTGGCAGTAACAACTGGGGCCAGTTAGGACTAGGATCAAGGTCAACTGTTAGCAAGCCAACGTGTGTCAAAGGTTTGGAGTCTTGTCTTCTTTATTACTTCAAAAATGTAACAAACTATATAAAGTATTTTTATGTTGATTGTGTGGTCCTTTAATCTCATAAGTAATAAAGCCTTTAGTTCTTTATTTTCTGATACTTGCTTGAATATTGTTGGCATTTTACTTTATATGATACTTAGAAAATCACATTGATTTTAAACCCAGAGGCTACAAAAGAAAGTAATAATTCTACACTACTCTACTGAGCATTTCTTCCTTATTTGTAAATCTACTTAAATATTATCATTATTCTATATACAGAGAACAAACAATATAATGTTAAGAATTTTGAGCTCTGTCTCATTTGTTAGAGTTGTGGACATCATGGTACCTTGTAGTTACTAGTTTTATAAAGCACACTTGACCCTGCTGTATCTAGTGAGTAGATGTACTAAACAAAACATGGAGACTAGTGGTTGATTAGTACTAGTGTTCTTAGAAGAATAACAGTACAAAATATTTTAAATCAGATCTGTCCAGAAAATAGGGGACATATAATAACTTTACAAAGTTTTTCACTATTATGTGCAAAGCTTCTGTTTAGATATAACCTATGAATGTCAACTAAACTTCAATGGCTATGGAGATTCCTTGGGATGTGACAATAGCAGTATTCTTTATCTTCCTAGCCAAAATTTCAATTTCAACTCAAAATTTCAATGTAATTGATCATATTTATGCTATTTATAGGTGTTTTTATGGAACTTTTAAAGTACTCCACTTGGTCAAAAAGTATTTATTGGGCATAGTCTGTTAAACCATTCGATGTATTCATGGTGCCTGTGATTCTTACTCTCAAATATCTAATAGACTAGCTAACAGGATTGCCTAGACTGTTAGATCCTTGAGACCAGGGACTCCGTCTTAGTGATGCCTGGAGCCACTATGCTAAGCACTTAGGAGGTGTTCTGTAAAGGATTTTGAATGTATAAATGAATTAATGAAAAATTTAACATAGGTACATGCCTGTGAATATTGTACTTAACAGTGTTTCATTGAGTGAAGTAGAAGGGCATAGTGATAACAGATTAGGTAATATAACAGGTTGGTGAGGTGACACTGTAGCAGAATGCAGTGGATCTCAGCACATAGTACTTACTTTTGGAGTTTTAAAAAATATATAGATGCCTCAGCCTTAGCTCAGACCTACTGACTCAGATTCTCCAGGGATGGGTCTGAGCAATCTGTATTTTTCTCAGAGCTCCACTGGTTATTATGATGCACAACTAGTTCTGAAAACTTTTGGTTTAGTAGTTAAGAACATTGACTTTGCAGTCAGACAGTCCTCAGTTCTACCACTTAGTTACTATTTGTATTATTTATCATTTTAATAAACAATATTTTAACAACCATAAAATATTTTAACTGTCATATTTTTAGCTTTAAAACCCGAAAAGGTGAAATTTGCTGCCTGTGGACGAAACCACACCCTGGTTTTAACAGGTATGTTATTCGATCTGTATGATTTCCTGCCCAATTTGAGGACTGAAGTCTCTCACTCCAGTACATTTGTGGCTTTGTAAAATTAATAATAATTGTATCTTGGCAACAGTAAGATTAGGAATTTTTAAGATGTAAGTGGTTAGTATACTCGTTTGCCTTTGAACATATGCAGATTAATGTTAAGTGACTGAAGGAAAAGCTTATTTTCTTGGATTATGTTAAGAGACAGCATCTCAGGGACTGATTGTTCCAGATCTTGCTCTTTCCTCTTCTTTTCTGAAGGAGAGTGGGAATGGCTCCCACCCTTAAAAACAACCCTTATTGATGTGGGTCACCACAATTTCAGTGAAAATCCAAACAGGCTGTGTATGGCAGTGGGTCAGGCGGCATGTGTGTGTAGAAATTGACAAGGTGATTCTTAAGTTTATAACGAAAAGCAAAAGACCTAGAATAGCAAAACAATTTTGAAAAGAATAATATTGGAGCACTAGCACTACCTGATTTCAAGAATTACTATAAAGCTACAGTAATCAAGACAGTGTGCTATTAGTGAAAAGACAGACAAAGATGAATAGAACAGAATAGAATCTAGAAATAAACCCATATGTATATACCCACTAATATTTGAAAAAGGTGCCAAGGCAATTCAATGGAGAAAGGTAGTCTTGTGAACAAATGCTGCTGGAACAGTTAGAACATTCAGGTCCTGGCTACTGGCATTTCTTCCTACCTCCTTTCCTTCCCAAACAACTTTTTCTGTCTTCAGGCTATTCTCATTGCCTTGGCTCCTCCTCCTCACCTCTCTGCCCTCATTCATACTTTTCCCTTGCTGAAATGTCTTTTACTCAGATTCTTATCTTTTATATTACAGTATGTCTTATTTCTTCCATGGAGTTTCTTGTGGCTCTTCAGCTTTTTTGCTCACATGGGTCTCTGAACTACTTAAACTATTTCACCAACTCCAGTTTGTTCCATATGTTAAATTGTGTGGTCCAATTCCATGTGGCTTGTGATGTCTTCCATTTGAAAGCAAACCTTGTTTCCTCAATTTGGTTTTTTTTTTTTAATAGCTAATTTTAAATTTTTGCTGATTCAGGCTGATCTTGCCCTCAGTTTTCTTTATAATTTAGTGAGGCTTTTAACTTCATGTGCATTTCCATTTATTTATTTATTTATTTATTTATTTATATTTTAAATTTTTATTTATTTAATATTTTCAATTTTTATGTGCATTTTTATGATAGATATCACTAATTTTTAATATGTATGTGTTTCAAAAAGTCTTTATTACTTTAGAGCTTACTGGCAATGTTTATTATCTAGACATGATATACTTCTTAATTAAGAAAGTAATTAACAAATATTTATATAGTGCTTCCAATGAGCCAATGCTATTTAAGAATTTTACAAATGTTAGCCAATTTAATCTTCATAATAGCTCTACGAAGTAGGCACTATTATTATCCCTGTTTTACAGATGAGGAAAAGGAAACATTGAGTGGTTAACTGCAGCTTGGCCAAGGTCACACAAGCCAGAATTTATGCCCAGGAAGTCTGGCTGTGGAGTCCTTTTTCCCTAATACAATGCTATACTACCTAATTTTATTTGTTACCTATTATATTGTAGCTTTAATGGGTGTGGAAGTTAAAGTTAAGGAGCCATATCTTTTTTTTTTAAGTAGCTCAATTTGGATTGTAAACTAATTTGGAAATTACTTTCTCCTTTTCTGCTCTGAATTAATCGAGCGCTGCATAAGAAAATGCATTCCACACATTCTGTGCATTTCAGTTGCTACCAGAGCAATAGAATGATTTTTAAAAATCTCACAAAAATGTATAGACTTGCTTGTTTTGCTTTATTTTTTACAATGGAATGAAGTTGTGTACCAAATTATAGGACAATGTCAGGTTAACAACTTTCTCCAATTGTTAATAGAGGAAATATCTGCTATATACTGGCCTGTCTCATAAAGATGGTAACTATACTATACTGATGTTTTCTTTTTCATGTGCAGAAGGAGGCAAAGTATATGCAGCTGGAGGAAATAATGAAGGACAGCTAGGACTTGGTGACACTGAAGATAGAAACACTTTTCATCCAATTTGTTTTTTACATCTCAGCATCAGCTTAAACAGCTCTCTGCTGGATCTAACACTTCAGCTGCACTAACCGGTGAAGCTTTTTTTTCCATTTTATGCTGGGGCATATCCCTTTCCTTTAGACCAGGATATACCAACTTAGTAAATTGAAGACAGCATTGCCCTTTAGTTTTCTTTCATTGACAGTGTGTTTTCCGAATGCATTTAAAATGGAACTTCAAATCATAATATATATTATTATTTTATGCTTATTTAGAGTTAGATGTAAACATACATTTTGAAGATGTGTTAAATCAATTCTACGTTATGCTGTTCATGTGCTCATTTGATATTCTTAAATATTATCTTCATTGTATGTTCTGGAAGTTATAGTTGCAGCTTTAATGAAGTTGCTTTCAGAAACATCATAGAAATCTGTTGGATATATACAGTTAAAAATACAGTTTATAACGGTCATTGCATCTCTCTGCCTCCCTATTAGAAGCCTATATGAGAAACAACTTTAAACGTGGTCTCACTGAGGAAGCTGCTAGAGTGCTTCTTTGTCCCAGTCTGGAGAGCTGTTTATCATAAGGTGTTGCTCTGGCTGTTAGGAGAGCCAGAGGTGGCTCTGCGGCTCCATCCCTTCAATTCTGTCAGCCATACAGTTAGCATTCTGACATCCTTCTCTTGGTTCTTATATTCAGTTTTCCTTTTATTTGTCTTATTATTAAATCACTTCAAAGATTATTTTTTTTAATTAAAAGATAAGTCTTGATGATTCTTTCTAAAATATTTTTACCTAGTTTTAACTTTTTCTGACATTGAAACCCGGATCAGGAAGAACATAAATTAACCTGTATTTGAGATGCTATTTATGCTAATATATCTTCTTAGTCTTTGAAGCTAGATTATATGCTTTCAAGTATAAATTATTTTTAAAAAGGAAAATACATTCTTTTTTTTCTTTCTTTAAAGCATCATTTCCACCGTTTCTCAGAGCTGAGTCTTCCAGGCCATTTTAACCTAAGACATGCCAAGAGAGATCCAATATGACTCGTGATATCATTCATTTTAGTTATAGATAGACTACTCGAAAGGAGGAAACAATTTTCTGTTTAGAGACATCAAAATAAGAAAAGTTTATTATAGGAAAGGACATTCTGTGTTGCTATTGAGATAAAAATATGGACATGACTAAAGTGATTTACATCAGGTTATTCTCTGTCCTTTATCACTATAGAAGCATTTCATAATAGAAATTGAACTCTTAGGTAGCTAGCTGGTATAAATATCATAGTAGTACCTTTCTTTCAAGACAAGTAATTTTTCTAAATTAAAAAATAATAGGCTGTTGGAATATAATTACTTGATAACCCTGATACTTTTTAAAATCTTTTTTCCTCATGTTTTCTTTATAGTGGATGGAAACCTTTTTATGTGGGGAGATAATTCTGAAGGGCAAATTGGTTTAAAAAATGTACCTAATGTGTGTGTTCCTCATCAAGTGACTGTTGGGAAACCTATTGCCTGGATCTCTTGTGGATATTACCATTCAGCTTTTGTAACAAGTAAGCCAGAATATTTTGGATTCATTATGTTATCTCCCATTTCTAAGTTATTAGTAAATTAATAATAAATGATATAACATTCTACAGTTCCATAGAAGAATGCCATGGTAGTCCACAGTATTTATCTACTTCAATAATAAGAGTTTTTTTAAATTTCAAACTCTCTCTGACATGTTAACTTTTTAAGTGAATATTAGGTGTATCAGGTATACAAAATTTATGTGTTAGAAACGCTTCTAAATTTTGATTCTAAAACTTCTTGGACTCTTCTGGCATGATAAACAAAACCTGTTGACCGCTTTCCTCTAGATCTCCTTGCCTCTGTACTTTGACCTATTCTACTCTTGCTGTCATAATTTTCTTTTATTATTTTCAATATATGAGGCATACTTTCATTGTGGGAACAGGGGTGAAGACTAGGTGGAAAAGAAAAGAGGTCAATATGGGATATTTCTTTGGTGGCACTTTAATCAGCATCTTTAATGTCTCTTTTTCCTGGGCTCACTGGCAATCTTTTCTAACCTTAGTTAAAATATTTGAAATGCTGGACTCTATTATAGTCTACATCTATGTTAGTAAAAATAGGAGAAGTATGATCATGGCTTTCCATCTTATTGATGGTTTTTCTAACAGTAAAAATCACCTAGAGGAAACAATTTCATGGCCCTCTTAGACATCTCTCTAAATCTTTGTTTTATACATTTACTCTTTATTTCATGCACTTTAGATTCAGTTTAGAAAGTGCCAATTGACTCATCTCAGTGCTCCCCAGATTTACTAGTGAATTTCTAGCAGCTTGGTACCAAGAGAGAGCAAAATCCAGCTTGGTTGGTATTGTTTACCACTGTATCAGTTTGTGTCTTGAACAAACTGATAACCAATTAATATCGTTCACTGGGGGTGTGAGTGAATCAATGACCAGTTGATTGTGTTCCTTGAGGCAATGTACCACCCACCAACTTATTAGTACCTTTAGGGCTCCTTGAGTTGGTATAGTCTATGCTCACTTTGTTCATAAAACAAAAAAAAAAAAAAGGGAAAAAAACAAAAATTTCAAGTAAAGCATTGTCTTATATTTGAGTTTTAATAAAACTGCAGAAATTACTTTTATGGCTAAACTCTGCTCTATCCAGTAGGGGAGTAAGTGGAATTGTTCATCTTTACCCAACAGGTGTTAAATTGAGCTTTTTTAATTTGTTTTTTGTTTACATGCCTTTTTAAAAGAAAAACAGCACTGTTGAAAGATAGCTCACACACCATACAATTCACCCATGTCGAGGTATGAGGAGCAGCAGGAGTTTATAGACAGAGGTAGAAAGAGACTCATCTGGACTGATTTCATATGAGAGGCAAAAGGCATGGGACAAGGGGAAGGGTGCTGACTCACTGAGTATCTCTTCTGTACTGGTGTGTGTTAACCACCAAATAGAAAACTGTAATTGGGAAAACTTCACTTTCTGTACGGGAAAATCCAACAAATCAATATAGTTCTGTTAGCAGTATTTGACCAAGATTTTTTTATTATTATAATTATTATTATAATTATTATAATAATTATAATTATAATAATTATTATTATTATTTAGATGTAGTTGGCATACAATATTATATTAGTTTCAAGTTTGACCAAGTTTTAAGTGGTCCATACCATGTGTGTTAGATGTCCCACAGCTTCCCTAAGTTTGCTAGAAGGGCTCTTACACTTCAATAGCAGGTTATGCTCATGGCTAAGATTTATTACAGAGCAAAAGCAACTGGAAAAAGATATGTATTGGCGGAGTTCAGAGAGGTCCCGCATAGGCTCCCTAGTCCTTTCTTTCCCAGGCCACACAGGACATGCTTTCTCTTTGGCAACAAACTTTGGGGACATATGTGTAATGTCTCTGCTCAGAGAAGCCCACTGTAGTCTCAGGGTCTGAGGCTTTTATGTGGGGTGTGATCATGTAGGCAACAAACATCCTGCTAGCAGCTGGCCACAGTATCAGAAACTCAGGTCCCTCAACAGAGAAACCAGGTGTACTTCATCAGTGTTGATGTTTGTGCAAAGCAACCCTAGGAAGCTAATATGGTATAATTCATTGCTCCAGGGTATATAACAAAATCATTGATCACATAAAGAACATTTCAAGGGCCATATTCCCAGGAGTTGGTCAGTGATCAATCATGGTTCTCTTGGAGACCTGTTTTGTTACCTCTTTCCTCATACCAACGGTGATATGTTCTGTGTCATTCTTTACATTAGATTATATATTTACAAAGGATTTTTAATTGCCACTTTATAAAACTCAGTTCAGTTCATAGAAATGAATAAAAGAAATTCCTGCTTTCAAGAAGCTCATAGTCATAGTGTGGTAAGTCATAATAGAAACAAGTCAATAGTATTAGTGTGGACAAGGTAGTAATTAAATGTCAGTGGTTACTTGATAAGAGAGTCTTTCTGGAGGAGGTGCTATCTGAGTAAAATCTGTTACCTTAAGACTATATAATGTATTTACTCACACATGAATGAGTTTTCTGAAACAAGTTTTATAAAAAGCAATTATTCATTTATTCAACAAGTATTCATTAAATGCTCAGTGTACCAGACACTCTGCTAGGTTTTTAGAATACCATAATGAGCAAAACAAAATTCATGTCCTTGTGGGGGGGCTTAATGTCTAGTCATTTTGCTATATTAAGAGAAAGTCAAAGAAATTGATTCTTTTGTGAAATAGCGAAATAATTATCTAGTGATGGTCATGAATTCTTCATGAAGATTTTGGATTAGAATAATCAAGAGCACAAGAAAATCTGACTTTATTTCCTCACCAGACAGTAAAAATATCTCAAGAAAGGTCTAATTTATTAAGTTGCCATTTTCTAAATTTTTTATTGAACATGAGAACCTGTACTAAAAAGACCAGTATCTTGTTCATTTTTATGTTGTCATTGATCACTGTTCTTTTCCTGTAATAGTGGAGGGAGAGCTATATACATTTGGAGAAACTGAGTGTGGGAAGTTAGGTCTTCCCAGACAGCTGCTGATGAATCATAAAGTGCCCCAGATGGTGCCCGGAATTCCTGAGAAGGTGATCCAAGTAGCTTGTGGTGGAGGGCACACAGTGGTTCTCACAGGTATGTGTGGACCCTGCTGCTCTGTTTCTTGCTTTCTGTGATAGCTAATGAAAAAAAAAATGTTCTACATTTTTTTTCAATTGTGGTAAGAACACTTAACATCTGATTTACCCTCTTAAGTGAGTTTTAAGCATACAGTACAATATTATCTATAGGCACAGTAGATATGGTGAATCTCTAGAAGTTACCTTGCATATCTGAAACTTTATACCCATTGATTAGCAGCTCCTTCTCCCCGCCTCCAAGCTCCTGGCAACCATCATTTTATTTTAATATTTGCTTCTATGAGTTTGACTATTTAGGTAGCTCATATAAATTGGCCTTGAATCTTTTTCTGTGAAGATCCTGACTTTTTATTACTATAGTTAATACACATTTCTGGCCTATGGAAGAATTTCTTAAGTAGAAAAAATGAATCTTGTTGAATTGTTTTCCCTATCATAATTGATATTTTCATGATTTTAACACCTTTACTAGCAGCAAATGACATTGTTTTTAGCTCATTATCAAAGACAAACTTTTCAATATTTATATGGAAACATATGTATGTTTCCATATATATGCCATATTATCTAAAATTGTCATTTTTTCTGATACATTTTCTTTTTGGAGAAGCTCCCTTTCCATGCGATTTTCTATAGTCATTGATAATTCTTTTCTTTGTGATATTCACCATTTATAACTCGGTGATTTCTTTGTGATTTTTATATTCTGTTCTAGTAATTTATTTAAAAATGTTAAGATTTTAAATTACAGATAATAAAATAAACTCAGAACATTAATTGTAATATCACCTTAAATTTCTGAATTTTGTTTTTAGTATGACGTTGTTTCTCAGGATTCTAGTCAATATGTTAAAATATACTTATGTTTGTTAATATGCTTACTAAATCAACATTCCCAAATTTGTTAGGCGTTAGCTTTATTTTAGATGAGTACTGTAGAGGTAATGTAGTTAGGTAGTGAATTGTCATATTCTTGGTTAAAAAGAAATGAAGTTTCTGAAATTGCCATTTAATCTTCAGTAACCAAAAGTTGCAAGTGTTCTAGACAAATTTTAAATAACGTCCAATTCTCAGATGATATGCTTAATGTTCTAAGGTGATTGAGAAATATTTTATCTTTAGATTTTTCTCCCTTACATAGCTTTTCCTTAACTTCTTTTTGTAGTCCCAGTCATGCTTACTTATTAAGCTATGGTTTCCTAGAATTACAATTTCCAGATGAAATCTTTTTCCAAGTTAGAAAAAGGCATCCACTATAAATTTGGAAATAATTTTGAGGTTAAGTTCTTTTTGAATTTTTGCTGACAAAATGATTTTTTATATATTTTCCAAAATTTTTATTTTATGAATTAAACTTTAAAATTAACCTTTATAAACTATCTGAATATTCATTCTATAGGCACAAATGCAACTTATTCTTTGTTATGTATTGTCTCTAATTTGTATAAAGATTATAGAAATAATTTATAAGGTGAATGGTATTCTGAAGGATACAAATATTGATTACATACTAATAATGTCATTTAACCTTACATTATAAAACATTTTCATATAAAATGAGCACCAAGATAATCCATAATACTTTTAATTATACTTAAAATTTAAAAAATACACTTAAGTATGATATTTTCTTACAATATTATAGACATTAATCTTCCTGTGGATTTTGTTTTGAGGTTAAAATTTATTTGTTTTCTCCAGACGGTTTATGTTTTCTCCAGAGGTTTTGCAGACTTTGGGATCTCACAGACTAGTAAAGTTTTTATCTTTTAAGTTTTTGTTTTGTAGAAATATGAAAAACCAACAGGTGGTTGCCACGTTCTGATTTACATTTGGCTAAATATGGACATTGCAAAAGAAAACCATCTGTTTCATCATTATATCATAAAATAAGGGACATTTTAAAATTAAAAAAAGCTCTTAATTTTATAATAATTGTATAAACTTATCTGTGTGGAAAATGTACTACTTCCTATTTTTCACATTTCTTCATGGATCCATGAGAGCTTTATTATGAGTCAGCCCTGGTGAGAAACTTGTATTCTAGACCATAGTGTGGACAGAAATATTAAATATTTAGTTCTAGCTGAAGAAAAAAAATGGATCTGAAGAGTGTATTGAACATAGATTTGACTAAGTTCTAAGTTGAATACCTAAGAGTTATAGAATACAAGACCTTTAAGGAAAAAATAGCTAACCATCAGTTCTAGATGGTTACTAAAGGAAAGGGTTTGTATTAGATGTCTCTATGTGGCCCATCCCCAGCTTTGTTTTCCCTTGTGTCTGTAACTCTGATCTTAAAATTTATTTGCTGTCATTCATTAAAATATTTTAAGGATAATTTAAATTAGTTCATTGCTAATGAATTTATTTAAACCGTAACATGATAGATTAGAAAATACAACTACTAGTTTTAGCGATGGCAGGATTAGTTTCTCCTTAGGATCAGGGAAACAGTGGACTGCTGTTGACAAAATGTCAGACTGGAACTTGGGACACATTAAGTGAGGCAGAGTGATAGATGTCATCTTGTATGCCATCCATAGCAGTTACCAAAAGAAAAAGTTTTGGTTATAAATTGGGGTCCATAATGCAATCTAGATCCCAAGGAAAAGAATTTATCTTAACATCTTTAGATTATGTTTGTACAAACTTAAGATCTCTACAGGGCAAACAAGTTGCTAGTCAATAAATTAAATGTATTCTGTGAAATTAGAGTGCTATTGATCTGAAGCCAACTAATAAAATATGTTCTCCTAATACAGTATCATTTATTAATATTGAATTACATCGTTAAATGTTACAAAAGTGATGTAGCCAAAAAAATTGTATTAGTTGTTGTATTTAATGTTCTTAGATGAAAGAGTCTTAGGTCATTTTTTTTAAAAAAAATAGAAACTATTGTTATCATTAATCATCTAACCACCTGAAAGTGTACCTAACAGGATAAGAAACAACCTTTTGTAACATGATTCAGGCTGCCTAAATGGCCTAATTTTACTGGCCAATATCAGACAATTCAAGAAACACAGTAATTGTTGGCCAGCTAGAGATAGACAGTTGTTTTAATTTACCCAACATCTTACTATTAAGCTGAACATTCAGAACTGGAGGTATGCCATATGATTAATAATTAAACTAAGAGATGTAATTTTTTTACATTAAAGGATCTGTTTTGCCTTTGCATCTGTGTGGCTTCATATCCTTGACACAGCAGCATATTTTCTTTAACAAGTAATATCTATATGTCTTATTTATGAAGTAAACATTCTTATTAGACAGAAAAAATATAGTCATTGACAATAGATAATGTGTTCATCAGTATCCTCTACTGTCAGATTAAGATGACTTGATTACATAATTACTTTTTAGAAAAACATTCTTTATAACTGAATGTCCTATTATGTTTTAAAATCTACCTGAATGTTTTTTCATTTAATTTTCACAGCAACTCTGTTAGAGATTATAACATCAAAGTGTTTAAATAACTTGCCTACTTGCCACAGCAAATAATAATGAAGGTTTGGGCTTCTGCCTGAATTCAAAGCTCTGGCTCTTCTGTAGCAGCAGAGGCAATGTATTGAACTCTGGAGAAGTAGACTAATGTAAAAAACACTGTGCTTCCTAACACAGGGGCCAGGGAGACTTGTGTGCCTAGAAGGACAGTTTTATCATTACTCATTTATTCTGTTTTTGTGCTTTTCCATTTCTAGAGAAAATATGTGCATAATATTTACTAAGTTATTGGAGGTCCTTTGGAATCACTTTAAAATATTAATATAAATGAAAGCTTTTTTACCCTCCTTTCATTATTATTGCATTACCTAGTAAAGGAGCTTTACCTGTGAATAAATCTAGCATTATCTACTGTAATTTTTAATTCTTATGCAAATTCTCTTCTGAAATTGTTTTATAAAATGGACTATTAAGCTACTTTTAAAGTAAGGACTTTATAGGAAAAACTTCATTTTTTTATTTAAGGCAGTGAAAGGAATTAGCTTAAAGACAATTGATGCTTTTTAAAGAGCTGAGTGGTAATTATAGGGACATTTAAGGTAGTTCACCAACATATACTTTAGGAATTCCTTTTACAGTTATTATAAAAGATGAAATTAGGCCCATGCCATAATTTGTACAGTTACGTACCTTGTCATTTTTCTCTTCTTCATTGAGAAATGTATACCTAAGTATTAGGTATTCTAATGGGTATTTATCTATCTAATGGGTATTTCTTTCAGAGTTACTTAACCTTCATTATAAAAGATTGAATTACAGTTTTTCTAGATATAATGGTGACAGTGCCTTCTTTCCTGCAATCCTTTTCTTGTATTTGTCCCTTCCTTTTCAGAGAAAGCTGTGTACACCTTTGGGTTGGGACAATTTGGTCAGCTGGGTCTTGGCACTTTTATCTTTGAAACTGCAGAACCCAAAATCCTTGAGCCTATTAAGGACCAGAAAATAATTTATATTTCCTGTGGAGAAAATCACACAGCTTTGATAACAGGTACAGATCAGATTTCTCTTATATATTTATAGAACTGGGTATGTTTTAGTACAAGATAAATACTAATGTAAAATGAATGTATCTAACTTAAATAAAGGAATTAATAACTGAGAAAATGGAGTTCCTTGTTTAATATGACCAAGTATAAAGTTGTAAACTCCTTTTCAATTTTAATTCAATTTAAAATCAATCTAATGATCCAAAGATTTAGAATCTCAAAATATGTCAGTGGTGTCAGAGTTAAGACCATAGTATTATACTTTGGCAAAAAACTGGAATCTTTTTGAAATTATACCAATTCAAAGGTTCTTAACTCCACTTACGCCAGAGAGAAAAGTCTTACAAGAAAGAACTTATTTATATATATGACATACTGTTGAATTGTACACTTGAAATTTATTTGATTTTATCAGTCACCCCAATATTTTTGATAAAGATATTAAATGAAAAAAGTAATTCTCCCTGTTCAATCTGACAGAGCTGTTTTCAAGCTAAGTAAATTCTTATGATGCTTTTGCCACTAAGACGCGTTTTCAGAAGTGACTCTCCTAATTTCTCCATAGTGATAGAAAGACACCTCAAAGACCACTGAATGAATACCTGGGTCCTCTAGGTCTTTTGCATTGTAGTTTCTCCTTTATCCATGGAGATGCTGAACTGGGGCAACTTCTCAACCTCAGAAACTAGGCATTGCTAGTGTAGTACTCAATAAAGATCCTTCCCTAAAATGACTGACTCAGTTACTTGTAGGCAATTGATATACTCCACAATTTTAATTGCTTTGGAATAAAAGGCCCTGTAATTTCATTGTTTGTAGCTCGCATTTCTATCTAAAAGTGAAATAAAGCATTAAGAAGTTAGAAATCCTAAGTATTTTAAAATAATCCAGATAGTGGTATTTCTACATTTTTCTCCTTCTTTTAAAAAAGTCACTGCTACAGTGGAGCTCATCTAATGGTAGCTGGTCAGGGGAACTAGAAGTCAGTAAATACAAGTCACTACCATGCACTGTCCCTTCTTCCCCAAGGAACCTTTCAGAGAGACCTACCTGCTCATTTTCAAATATCAATGTCTTTGTTAATATCGCATGAACTAAAACTATATACAATGTAAAGAAATATCATTCATTTATAGTCCTAGAAGGATTGTTGATATGTATCCTTTACTGCAGGATTTTAATCTGTTTCTCTGTCTTTATTGCCAATTTTTCATCAACTCTAAATTGCCATTGATGGTAAATATGCAGTATTTATCGATCATCTAACATACATTGAGATTATTTGGTTAAACTTTTGTAATACCTTTCCTTCTGATAAAAGAAGTTTTAGTACACATAATTGAATATTAGCTTTCTTTGCCTTTTTGCTTATGAATCCTCCACAGGGGACAGATGTTAGAAGTATTTTTTCTCCAGGATTAATGAGAGATATGTAGTGAGTATCTGTAAGTTTTTGTCAGTTTCCCATTTAGCCACTGGCTGATGTCTTTAAAAAGCTCTCTGATTTTGGAAGGGCAATCAGGTGGCTTGGAGCAGAGTTTATTTTTTCTAGCTAAAGATAATCAAATTAAAAGGGCAAACCTTAAAAAGCATTTTGGATAAAGCAGCATTCAAAAGGAGGAGGAGAAAGGCAAAAAAAAATGATAAGAGAGTAGATATGAAGAAAAGAATAAATACCTAATAATAACAATTATAACAGTCTAAATTTAGAGTCTAAACACTGGTTATTGCTGATTTGTAGGCAGTCTATTTTTATATGTCGATTTTTGAGCTTAACACTTCACTGAATTATGTTATTATTTCTAATCATTTTCAGTCAATTCTCTTGGATTTCCTAGAATGCAGTTACTTTGCAATCTTAAACTAGACATCCCTAAATGTGATCATTATCATTTCCCAGCTTAAAACTATTCATTTAGCTTATCATTGCCCTTAAGAAAGAGTTCAGAAATTCTTAATGTGAACTAACAAGATCTTCTGTGTTGTGGTTCCTTCTTACCTCTTCAGACTCATCTCATGTGACCCTCTCATTTGTTCTAGAGGCACATTGGTTGTCATTCAGCTTCTTGACTATGCTGTTTTCTCTTGATTCAGAGCCTTTTTACTGCCACTCTGCCTAGAAGATTATTTTTTTAATTATTTATTTATTTTTGTTGACATTGGTTGACAAAATCCAATAAGTTTCATCTGTACACTTTAACAGTAAGGCAATATATATATTACCTCCCATAATTAGATTTCTTTCTGTCAACACATATTTGACCCCCTTTATCTCATCTACCTCCTCTCTTCCCCCTCCCCCAGCACTCTGGTAACCAGTAGTGTATAGTTCATGTCCATGAGTCTCTGTTTGTTTGTCCTGTTTGTTGCTTTAGTTTTATATTCCACATATAAGTGATATCATGATTTTCGACTTTTTCTGTCTGGCTTATTTTGCTTAGCATTATCATCTCAAGGTCCATCCATGTTGTCACAAATGACAGTATTTCATTTCTTCTTATGGCAGAGTAGTATTCCATTGTATATATGTACCACAGCTTCTTTTAGCCAATCCTCTATCATAGGACATTTCGGTTGCTTCCATGTCCTGGCCACAGTGAATAATGCTGGTAAACATCTGTGTGCAAATATCTTTTCAGATATGGGTTTTCAAGTCTTTGAGGTAAATAGCTAGTAGAGGGATTGTTGGATCATATGGTAGATCAATTCTCAGTTTTTTGAAGAACCTCCATATTGTTTTCCATAGTGGGCATACCGATTCTGGAAGATTCTTTATTTCCTTCTTGCAGCTAAACTTTAATCATCCTTTACACTCCAGTTTGAGAGTCTTCCCTAATCCCCAGACTAATGGGTGATCCCCTTTCTCTTCACTTATTCTACACATCTGACACCTTTCCCTTTACTTTTGCTTCCGTGGCACTTATCCTACTTGAGATGGAGGGTATGAAGAAAAGCCTTGAGGCATGAAGGTTCAGAATAGCTGCGATGGCAGTGGGGCAAAAGGGTTAACAGTAGAGAAGGAACAAGGTTACTCACTGTTGTGGGCCCAGCTGTATAGGGGATCCCAGTATTGGTAGAGGGACTAGTTGGTATGGTTGGTTTATGGCATTTCCATCAGCAGCATTCCACAGCTCAAGAGCAGAACTAGTAAAACAGACAGTTGGATTGATCTAAGCCAGCAGTTTTCCACCAGTAGGATTTTGTCCCCAGGGAACACATGGAAATGTTTGAAGACATTTTTCATTGTCACATTTGCAGAGGCAGGGTATTCTATGGGCATTTAGTAGGTAAACATCCTACAATGTACAGGACAAACCCACACAACCAAAAATTATCTGGCCCTAAATGTCAGTAATGCCAAGGTTGAGAAGCCCTGATCTAATCAGTGAACTGAGGAAAAAAATAGATTATATTGGGATGTAGGAGGTCAGAGTACAAAAATATCCTTCCTCTTGAGAAGGTTGTATCATGAGATCTCATACAGGATTGCTGCTGCTCCACACAGGGCCTCGCACAACTGGGTTTCAACTTAAGAAACCACCAAGGGCTTAGTGATTTATCTCAAAGTATCTGTTATCTAATATTATGTGCAGGACCACAGAGACCATAGAGAATATGCAAACATCCGTGGATCAGGGTAAAATCAATGCAGAATTTGAGGGGAATATTACAATTGCAATGTAAGTTCATATGTTTGTCTATTTACAAATAGATTTATACAAGCAACACTTTTATAATTCTCCTTTTCTTTTGAATTTTAGATGTGGGCCTTATGTATACTTTTGGAGATGGTCGACATGGAAAATTAGGACTCGGAATGGAGAATTTTACCAATCAGTTCATTCCTACTTTGTGCTCTAATTTTTTGAGATTTATGGTTGAATTGGTAAGGGTATCACATTTCCCTGTTTACATTTTCATATTCCTTTATTTGAGTTTTTAAGTATATCATAGAAAATGAGTACTTTTATGTTTGAAAGAATATCATGGCTATATCTAATAAATACACTTGTTTCTTAAAAGCCAAATATCAGACAGATATCATGTCACTCTGAAAATCTGTCCCTTTCCTAATTTTCCTCCTTAATGTCTTCTTTTGCACCCCAATCTTAACTCTTCAGTTTCATTCTTATATGTCTCTTGAGAGCCATGCCACGCCTAAAAGCTTTGTTACTCCTGTTGCACCCAGCAGAGTGCCTTACTTATATTAGCCATTTTGTAAATATTTGTTGAATTAGATATTACTAAGACTCTCAATCCTGTACAAGAAAAAATCTGATAATTAACAAAGAGTTTTGAAAGTATGTTTTATTGGCTAAATGTTACTTGGATAGAAAGGTATTATTTCAGTGTCATCCCCAGCAGGCGTTGTCTCTATTGTTTTAATACTTTTGCCAATAAGAACTATAGACTTGAAAATTCTGTTTCTTTAGAGATGATTATATCACTTGAAACTTGTTGTCCAAAAACTCATTGCCTCATACTATGGAACATTTTCAGTTCCTTGATATGACACCCACTCAATGAATGCCTGCTATGTACAAGATACTGGACTAAGTATAAGGAATACAAAACATAAAGTGATGAACAAAATAATTAAATTATCATTCACTGAGCTTATAGTCTTATAGGGAAGATAATTTTTTAAAGCATTATGCAAAAATTATAAATCTTAACTTTGAAAATATTATAAAGGAAAGGTTCAGAGTATGCTGTTCTTATGCCACCATGTACAACACTATAAAGTTGCTAAAAAATCTGTGTATTGTAAATACTCCACAATGTTTTTGAGCACTTTATTGAAAATCAGTTATTTCTCAAAATCCTTTGAATATTGACTTCATTTTTCATTGCTCCATCATTGTGCATGCTTGCATTGTGCTAAGGACTTTTAAACATTAAACTTAAAAAAATGTTCATATAAAGAAAAAGGCTTGGAGACATAATTAACCCCAGACACCGATTTATTCTAAGATTATTTTTTTCCACGTAGAACGTTTCCGAATGATTTTTTCAAGTTGTTAATGTTGTTCTCTGATTAAAATAACAGTTTCCAACTTGTAAGGAGAAATGTAATAAACCAAATAGCTTTCTCTCTATACTATATCAAATTGAAAGTAACATGATATGTTAAACTTGTTCTAATTTTTAATCATAGTGTTTAAAGAATATACAGTTGACCCTTGAACAATGCAGGGATTAGGAGTGCTGACCCCATGAAGTAGAAAATCTGTGTATAACTTTTGACTTCCTAAAAACTTAACCTTGGTCATACCTCAGTATCTGCAGGGCATTGGTTCCAGGACCCACCACAGGTACCAAAATTCAAAATCTTCAAGCCCCTTATGTAGAACAGTGAATTGGCCCCTGCATCCATGCATTCCCAACTGTAGGTCAGAAATACTGTTTTTGCTATATGATTGGTTGAATCCACAGATGCGAAACTCGGGAATATGGAGGGTTGACTGCCTTGAAAGAAATCTGCATATAAATAAACCTGTGTAGTTCAAACCTATGTTGTTCAAGGGTCAGCTGTATATTGTAACTCACGTGTGTGTGTATATGTGTGTGTGTTCGTATATAGATATAGATATAGATAGACATTTAGTCTACTACAACTAAGTAAATGTTTTGTAGCTGAAAACTTAAAAATTCCTTTGTGTTTGAAGTCAGTGTCAATTTATCTGTGAATTTATGCTGCAGGTTGCCTGTGGTGGATGTCACATGATAGTTTTTGCCACTCCACGACTTGGTATAGCAGAAGAAATTGAGTTTGATGAAATGTACAATCCTCACATACCTGCAGCGGCTTCTCTGCCCATCAGCCATCTGACCTCAGGAAATGTACTGCGTAGAACTTTATCTGCACGAGTGCGACGAAGAGAGAGGGTACAGTTGTGGCCTATTCTAAATAATAGTATTGTCTAGCACTAAAAAAAAAACTTGAAGAAAAAAATCCATATTCTTTTTAAATTCAAGAAGGGTCTTGTCAGATAAAGTTTCTAAATAAAATGATTAGCATCCAGGACTTACAGACTTTTAAAGGGAACTCAGAGTTAAGCTGTTAACAAACACACAAATTTGAAAATTCAAATGATCATGGATAACCTTGGCTTATAGACAGTGAAAATTATCACTGTCTTATCACCTCAGATTGAATGCTGAGTTGTTTTTGCAACTGTATATGGATTTACTTCTACTTTGCTTTTATATGTTAGTTATACCTCATGAACAGTAGAAGGTTATACACTGTAAAGAATGAAACATGGAAAATAAAATAATAAGGACTTCAGTTTGTGAGGAAATGTTATTTTCTCAATTAAACTTAAGGATTCTCACTCTGTACTTTAAAACTATTTCAATGATACATTTTTTAAAAATAAAATACCAATTTTTTTCAACTTCTTTTTCTTATCACATGATATCACTTATATGTGGTATATAAACCTAAAAGCAACAAATAAACATGACAAACAAACAGAGACTCATGGACATGGACAATAGACTAGTGGTTACCAGAGGGTAGGGGTGAAGTAGATGGGTAAAAAGGATCAAATATTTGGTGACAGAAATCTAAATATGGCCAGTGAACATGAAATGCAAATATATATGACTTACTGTTGAATTGTACACTTGAAACTTACTGGATTTCATTGGTCAATGTCACATAATAAAAAAATAATAATAAATTAATAAGAAGAAATTTTTAAGGAGATACTCCATTTTTAACAAAATTAAGTTCCAAACCATATTCCTTTTGTGGTAAAAGGTTAAGTTTGGCTTTTTTTTAATGAAAAAGTATGTATGGAAAGATTGAGAAATGTAAGAATTTTATAGTTGTTGCTTGTTTATGTCTGATGAATAATTTTTTTGTTTCTCAGGGAAGGCAGAGAAAATATACACATACTTTTCCCCATTGTGTGAAAAATAGGTTTCCAAATGGGCAGTTTAGAGCAACTTAGATACAGAGCCAACAGAACAAAACATTTTTGAGCTCTTGGTGATTATTAAAAAGTGAATGGAACGTTGGCCAACTTTGAAGTCTCTCATATATTTTTAGCAACCACAGGGTAGTTGGTGTCTATATTAAATATATAACATCTATCAACAGTGTATTTAACCTTTTATTTAAAGGAGAAATCCCCAGATTCTCTTCAAATGACACAAACACTACCTCCAATTGAAGGGACTCTCGAGCCACCTGCTCATTTTGACTGCAGTTCAGTTCCTTTGTGCATATCTACAAGTAAGCTGCCAGAAAAAACAATAACTAAAGAGGAAGATTCCATGATGCCCATGAAACCAGGTAACATCTGATGCTCTGCCTGCTCTCGCAAAAATCATGTTTTATTCCTATTGTTTTCATGTTTATCTTAAGATGTTTTCTCCATTAACTTGTTTTCTTTGTAGTTAAAGATTGATATCTCTCATTCAAACTTAAATCCAGGAATGCTTTTACAAATAGAAAGCATTTTCAGTGATCCTAAAAATCCCATGTAACAAAAGCATCATATCTTTATGGGGCATTGTTTAGCACATCTAGTACCTTAGCTTACATTATCTCCTTTAAACCCTGAAGCAATTACATGAATTAGGTGGGAGTTATATTCTTCATTTTCTTTTTTTTTTTCATTTTCTTAAATGGCTTCCACCCCCCAGACTTTATTGAAATATAATAGACAATTAGTTGCTCGTATTTACATTGTACAATTTAATGAGTTTTTTCAATTATTTGGCATACAATAATATATTTGTTTTAGTTATACAACATAGTGATAAGAGATCTATATAACTCACAAAGTGATCACCCCACTAAATACAGTACCCTTCTTCCCCCTTACATATTTATTGCATTATTAACTATTTTCCTTATGCTAGTTGTCACCATTCTTTATTCATGTTTTTGATACATGTTTTTCCTTCTTAAAGAAACCCCTCCAACATTTTCTGTAATACTGGCTAGGTATTGATAAATTCCTTTAGCTTATTTTTGCCTGGGAAGCTCTTTATCTGTCCTTCGACTCTAAATGATAGCTTTGCTGGATAAAGAATTCTTGGTTGTAGATCCTGGGTTTTCATCACGTTGAATATTTTGTGCCAAGCCCTCTGTCCTGCAAAGTTTCTTTTGAGATATTGGCTGCCAATCTTATGGGTGCTCCCTTGTAGGTAACTCACTGCTTTTCTCTTTCTGCTTTTAAGATTCTCTCTTTGTATTTAACCATTGGTATTTTCATTATAATGTGGCTTAGTATGGGTCTCTTTGGGTTCATTTTCTGGGGACTCTCTGAGCTTCCTGGGGTTGTATGTTTATTTCCTTCACCAAGTGAGGGAAGTTTTACATCATTATTTCTTCAAATAGCTCTTGAATGTCTTGTTTTCCATCAGGTACCCCTATGACACAGATATTTTACATTTAATTGTGTCCCATAGGCTCCTTAAATTATTATTATAGTCTTGGCTTATTTTTATTTGCTGTTCTGGTTGTGTGTCCTTGGCTTCCTCATTCTCTATATTGGTGGTTCGATCCTCTTGTTTATCCACTTTGTTTATTTTCTCTACTATACTCCTCATCTCAGATAATGTATTCTTTATTTATGACTGGTTTCCTTTTATAAGTTACATTTCCATTTTTATGTTTTTTATCTCTTTGATAAAGTTCTCACTAAAATTTCATCTACACTTCCCATAAGTTCATTGAGCATCTTTATAACCAGTGTTTTGAACTCTGCGTCTGTTAGATTACTTGACTCCATTATTCCTGGATCTCTGTTCTGTTCTCTCATATGGTTTCTGCTCCTTTGTCTTCTCATTTTGGCTGCCTTTTTGTGTCTGTTTCTACGTGCTAAGCAAAGCTTCTAAGTCTCCCAATCCTATTAGTGTGGGACCTGTTGCTTAGTGTAGCAGGTGTCCAGTGGTACAGTCCTGAGAGGGGTTCAGCTACAGACTAAGTTTAGCCCCAGCCTGTGCCCCTCCAGGGCCACCTGTTAAGATTCAGCAAGCAATCCACAAGTGCTATGCTTATAGTTGCCTTAAGAAACCATGCCAGAAACCGAGATCAGCTGCCACAAAAGTGAGTCTTGGAGTTGGCTAAGCAAGGAGCACAGGACTTGCTGAGGACACCACTGAATGTGTCTTGGGTGGGGCCACCAGTTGAGGGAAGCAGAGTTTCAGGGAATCCTCTGGGAGGAGCGACCTCTGTTATCCAGTTTGATGATGTCTCAGCTATGGCAGCATTGAGCCACACACTGAGAGTGGGGAGGGCTCAACAGAGGAACAATGGATATGTGTGGCACTTGTGCCTAGGAGAGATGCTCACCTCCAGCCCTCACTTGTACAACCCTGTAAGCCGCTGGTGCCCCTTGTGCAGCCACCTGGCGCTGGTGCTCAGAGTGAGCAGGTCTGTCACTGTAAAAGTCAGACCCCTTTAAGAAGCATCTGCAGCTGCTGGCTGCTGCTGCTGCTGCTTGGGACTGGGCAGCCTCGTGTCTTCACCCCTTCCTACCTTCTGCCGTTGCAGGATGATGAATTATTTCTCGCCCTAGTTGTAGTGCTTCTGTTCATCTAGATCCCAGGCAACTTTACTTGCTGTTTACTTCTCATTTCTGTCACACTTTGATTGGTTGCAAGAGGAATGAGCAAAGCCTCTATTATCTATGCCATTTTTTTCTCTGCTCTATTTCATTTTTATAGATGAGAAAAACAAGGCTTAAAGAGATTGAGTGAATTGTCCAAGGTAGTTCAGCTTATAAATGAAGTGAACAGGTTTGAATGCAGATCTTCTGGACCCATGTAAAGTCCTGCATTGAGGCAGTATAGCACAGTGGTTAAGAGCCTGAGGTATGGAGTTAGACTGATTTAAGACCAAATGTCAGCTCTGATATTTATTAACTATATGATTGACTTTGGGAAAGTTACTTAATTGTTTTAAGCCTCAGTTTCTCTATCCTTGAAACAAGTTTAATAATACCTACTTTAGAGAGTGAGTAATAATTAAATAAAGCATATAAAATACTTAGCATTGAGCCTAGCACCTCTAGAAACCCCTTAATAAATAAAGTCATGGTTATTATTAATACGTCTACCTCACTATCTATCAGATATAGCTTTCATGTTTTAAATTATAATCTCAGCTCTTTAGCTGTTATATACCTCTCCTAAATAATTTCATTTACAGACATTTGTGTATCTTAAGAGTGTATACATGTTACTTCAGGTCATGCTCTTGGATGATAGGGACAGGTCCAGAAGCCAAGACCAGGAGATCAAAGTAAGCAGTAGGTATGGAATTAAGATAATCTGAGCATCTAGGATTAAGAACCATGGCACATCATTTTTAGTATCTTAAACAAGAAATTTTGGTAATAAAGGATCAAGAACTCAGGCAATACAACTAGGACCTTGATAATGAGCCAGTTTCCTACATCTCGTCCAGAATTTTTGGATGTTTCCTTTTGAGATAAGAATCACTGGCGTGCTTCAGCCCTATATACAGGAAAAGTAGATTCTGACAATAGTGTGTACAAGGAAAAGAGAAATTTATGTTTTGGGGGAGGTTGTTTCCCACTTTGAAATTAGAATGTGAAGATATGCAGAATTTTGTAGCTAGATCAAAAAGAAAAGCTATCCCTTTTTGTGACTATTTGCTAACACCATCTTAATAAAAATTATTTTGAAAATTGATTCAACATATGTGACTTTTCTCAGTTATTGAAGACTTTGTTTATCTTGGAGGGAAGGTAGTCAAGGAAGACCTTGCTGAGAATGTGACATTTAAGCTAAAACATAAAGGGTAAGAAAGATAACCACAGAAAGAGAAAGGATATATGCATTTCAGGCAAATAAAATAATATATGTAAAGGTTCGGAGGCAGTTTATAAGAAAAGGAAAGACAACTATTAGGGCTAGAGAACAAGGGAAAAGGCGACACAAGATGATGCTGGAGAAAGACAGTGAAAAATTTTTCATGGTTTTATAGGCCATGACAAGCTTATTTGATTTGAGTGTTTCTCTTAAGTACAATAGAAAGTCATTAAAGCGTTTTAAACAGTGAAGTGATGTGTTCCAATCCAATTTATATTTTAAGATGATCACTTTTGCCTCTGTATGGGTTGTAGAGAGGCCAGACCAGAGGTGGGACAAATACTTAGGAGCCTTTTGTAAGAGATGGTGGTGTATGGTCTAAGGTATTTGCATTGGAGATGGAGAAAAGGGGACAGATTCAAAATACATTTTAGACATAGAACCAGCTGAACTTGCTAAGTTTAATGGATTACATATAGATGTGAAGGAAGAATCAAGGATGACTCCTAGGCAGAAGGATGGTTGACAAGTTCGAGGGAAAAAATTAAAAATTGAGCTTGAGATATCTGTGATATATCCAAGCAGAAATATCAAGCAGGCAGTTGAAAATGCAAGCCTAAAGTACAGAAGAGAGGTCATGGCTAAAGATATAAATTTGGAAACTATTAACATAGAGATGGTATTTATAATTCGTGGAAGTTGGTGAAATCACCTATTAGAGTGTAGAGGAAGAAAAGAAGAGAGCCCAGGATTTAGCCCTGAGGACACTGACATTTAGAGAGTAGGAGAAGAGCCTGCAAAGAAGCCTTCCTTAGTCTTACAACCAGTCCTGTAAGAGGAGGGAAATTAGGAGAGGGTAGGGTCATGATTTCAAAGTACTGAGCAAGGATCAAGGAAGAAGCTCAAAGGAGCAATCCATGGATTTAATGTCATGGAGATTACTGGTGACCTTGACAAGAATTGTTCAGGGGAAGATCAGGACAGAAGCTAGAGTGTTAAGAGTTGAAGTGTGAATGAGAAATGAATGAGTAAAGTGGAGATAGGGTGTGTGGATAACTTATTGCATATTTTGGTCATGAAGAGGAGCAGAGAAATGGGCTGGCAGTTAGAGGGAGATGCGAGGTCAATGGGAAATATTGGAGCATATTTGTATAGTAATGGGCATGAGCCAGTAGTCCGAGAGAGATTGGTAGCACTTGAGAGAGCTGGTGTAACCAAAGGTGCTGAGCTCTTGAGAAGACAGGAGGGGCTGACATACAGAGCAGTCTTTGGTAAGAGGAAAGACACATCCTACATTTTAACAGGAAAGTGTATGTAAATGTGTACATTTGTTGGTGAAAGGATAACGCAGATCAGGTCTGATGAGTTCTGTTTTCTCAGTCAAGTATAAGGTAAAGCCATGAGCTTAAATGATCTGCTCTCTATTTTTTCAGACCTCTTATTTTTTGCCCTCTCAAATCTCTCCTCCATGGCACTTTGTACATTAATTTTCCTCAGGTGCAGTTCAGTTCCCATCTGCTCCAGTGTCTTCAGAAGATCCCTAGGATTTTTTTAAAAATAAGTGTAAATTTTCCTGTATGACTCCCACCTGCTTTTCTAACTTCATCTCTCAAAAGTCTTTTTCTTATAACCTTGAGGTCATAAGTCTGCAAACAATGGCCCATGAGGCAAATCTAACCAACCCTCTGTTCTTGTAAAGTTTTATTGGAACTCAGTCATGCCCATTCCTTTAATGTATTGTCTATGGCTGCTTTCACACTAGAGTGGCAGAGTTTGAGTAGTTAGGAGAAAAACTAATTGCCCCTCAAAGCCTAAAATGTTTACTTTATGGTCTTTTACAGAAAAGTGTGCCAACCCCTGTTAGAGTGTAGAGTAAAAGGGAGCCCAGGATCTATCCATCAAATTGAATTCTTCACAGTCAGACTTAGTGAAAAGACTGTGAAGTCAAGACAGGCCTAAGATTGACACTTGGTACCAAAAGGGTCACTGAACTTTAATTTATTCATTTGTGAAATGGGGATATAATACTTACCTCTTTGTTGTCATGAAGTTAACCCAGCATGTATAAAAGCATGTTTCCAGCACACGGTTACAAGCCACTCTGCTTCTGTTAGCACTATGCTTCATTTTCTTCTCCATCCACCTTCATCTCTGCCTCTCAATTCTGCTTATCCTTCCCTGCACCTCCCTAGTGAAACATATCCTGATTCCCAGCATTCAGATGTGATTTATCATTCCATTATATCAATATTTCATATTCCCTTCTATACAAGTTCATTAAGAATTAATAATTAAGTTGGTATCTCCTGCATATTACATCACATGGAACAAGCACAAACTGATTATTCGTTCATTTGAATTGAATGCACTCACAAGGGATAAGTCCATATGGACTGGCATTTTTCGTGAAGACTTCATTAAGGAGCTCCTCTCAAATAAATATACAAGAGCTAAATGGGGGTATGATAATTGAAACAAATATAAGGTCAATAGAGCTTATAACTTTTAATTATCTACTTTATGATGCGATAACTTTGCAGCTTTCTATAAAGTTTCTAGGTGCTTGTACTAGTTATCTGTTGCTATATAACAAATGGCCCTAAAACTTAGCTGGTTAAAACAATGAACAATTTATTATCTCACACAGTTTCTCAGGATCAAGAATCTAGTATTCCATGCAGTTGCAGTCAGGCTGTCAGATGGGGCTGCAATTATCTGAAAGCTTACTTGGAACTGGAAGATCCTCTTCCATGCTCACTCATGTGGCCATTGGCAGGAGGCTTCACTTCCTCAGCACATGGGCTTCTCCCTAGGGATGCTCACGACGTCTTTTCTCAGAGCAAGTGACCCAAGAAAGAGAGAATATAAATGTGGAAACTATCATACACCTCAATAACATCATAATTATGTCTACTTTATTTCATTGGCCATACAGACCAATCTGGTAAAATGTGTAAAGGAACTACACTAGAGTTTTCAAGCCAGGAGGACGTGGGTCATTGGGGACCTTTCTGAGAACTGGCTATCCCACCTTGATACCTAGGTAGTATTTATCCCAAAGGAATTGTATTTGCCTGTTTGTATGAATGAAGCAGTTGTTATCTCATCAATGTCAAAATCTCCAAACTTTCAAAAAGATATTTTAAAACCTGTTAGCACTGTGAATGAATTCTGCTCAATTCACTTAACATGAGGTTAAAGGACCTTCAGTAGAATTATATCTGCACTTTATATTACAGAATAATTTCTGTTTATTGTTCAGCTGTCTTTCACTTTTCCTTTGAAAACCTGGTTTTCTCTTTTCCCTTTTAATCCTTCAGATTATTTTCAAGATAAAATGAGTGAAGGGAAAGAAGCAGACAGTTCTTCAACAGTGGATTCAGAAAGCCTTGGAGAAACTACTGATGTCTTAAATATGGTAACGGTTTTCTTATTTATGTATCTAGATATAAATTTGATTTTTGGTTCATTATGGATTTTTGTGTGTCTGTGTATTTGTATACTTCCTATGCTGTTATATGCATAGAAATTTTTGTTTTGGTTTCATTTTATTTTTAAATCAACTTTATTGAGGTGTAGGTTACAAACAATAAAGTCATTTAGATCTTCACATCATAAGTATGCAATTGAGAATTGATATTACTGTTTTGTATTTACATATATTTAGGATGTATAAATATGTAATATAATATCTTTATTATTTTTAGAACATATACTTTTTTTATTTATTTCAGACGCATATGATGAGCCTAAATTCCAATGAAAAGTCTTTAAAATTATCGCCAATTCAGAAACAAAAGGTATAATATAGAGAGTTATTTTTATTATGGTGGGTAAGAACAGTTTAATTTTTTTTTTCTTGAAAGGTTTCTGGATAGAACACAAGAAAGGTAAGTATTCATTTACTTTAGAATTTAAAAGACAGAGGAATACAATGTAGACAGCCTCAATTTGGGCTCGTTGGTATGCATTTTCTGTGATGCAACAAGAGTGACAGAATTTCATTGCTGAAATTTGCTCTTTGAAGTCACTGATAAATCACAATAGCCATATTTTCTTGTCATCAAGGCAAAAGATTATCATTGTAGTTCTTAAGTATTGGAAGAGGCTACTGTCTTTAAGAGTGGTTCTCAGACTTTAATTGAGTATGATTTTGGGTGAGTTACTATGCTGACCTCACAGGATGATATTAACATCTTTTTTTGCTCTAAAATGTTGTGGTTTTAGCAAAAATATTTGATAATTGCTTTTCCAGTATTTGGAATGGGCTTTAATTTATCAAGGAATTGACAGCGTAAAAACAAGATTAAACGTTTGGAAATTAGTCAAACTATGGGGGAATGGGGAGTGTGATAAAAAACAGACCTGTAATGAATAACAATAGCTTGAGGAAGGAATAGTTTGGTTTTCACAACTCTAGAGAGATAAAGGTCTACCCTAAAATCCTTTGCTTTTCCTGGCTTTAAGGACTAGTGGGGTGAAAGGATGAGGAGTTTAGGAATTTGAAGAATAAATTGGAAAAATGTAAATTAAGGGAAGAAGGCTTATAGAAAACATTGAATTTATATTTCTAGTGCCTTTGCCACATTAAGCTAAAATTTCTTAAAATCAAAGTCACTGAAAACAAAAGAATCTTGCTACATTATAAAAATTTATTGCTGATTCTCAGTCTTATCTATATTTAACTGAGAGGTCTGGTGAATAACAGCATTTTTTTAAATATGGGAGAGCTATTCTCTTAACACAGTTGTGGAAGCTCAGTGAGTGTTGACTGACTTACTGACCAACTATACTTCCAAGTAGACAGCTGTCCTGTGTCTTTCCTTCCTCTTGTCTTAGACTCTGGGCTCTGCCTCTTCTGTGCTGCTTTATTGTGGTAGGGAAATAAAGGCACATTTGAAAATTAGTTCTGGCACCTGAGCCTCTGTCTCTCTCAGGGCTCTTGAAAGAATCATGACTTTTTAAAGAATAAGACCTAAAACAAATAGAAAAAGAAGGCACTTCCTTTTAAACCTATACATATTTTATACTTTTTTGTACTTCTTTTTAGTAGAGGCCCTATCAGCCCTACTTTGGTGAATAAAAATGATTATTATAGTATTTCTATAAAATTTTGATTTGTGCTTTCTTAATACTTTCTTTAGCAAGAAAAATGACCTCTTTCTGGGCCTGACACATCACAATTTATAAAAGTTGATTTAGTGAGGTTTTATTGTCTGGAGACCCAAATTCATCAAATATTTCAATCCATTAGCTTGTAGAAATTAGGTCAACAATTTGACTTTTGCCTTATCTTGTTCAGCAGGAAATTAATTTCATGCTCTAACTGTATCATTCAAATTTCAATGTTTAATTTCATAGTTTTAATAAAATCTTATACAGCTTACCTTATTTTACTTGTAGTAGTTTTTAATTAATGTATGCAAATTATTATGATTAAAGAATATAATAGGTAGAGAGTAAAAAATTTGAAACTCAAGATTTTGTTTTGAAAAAAATTTATTCATTATTATTTAGTATATCAATACAGATTTCATTTACAGTTTTTAGTTAAGTTATTTTTTATAGAAAAGCTATTTATTTTTTTCAATTTTTAAAAATTTCACATTTACATTTATTTTCTTTAATTTTGTAAATTTCATAGAATCAAAAGACCAACCAAAATTTGACAATTAAGACAATGGGGAAGGTAGACAAAATTAAACTGAACTTTACTGCATGCAAGAGAAGTATACATTTTAAACATTTTATAAATTCAGTCTGGAAATGTATTACATTTAAGAATTGACTCAGTAAGAAAATGGTCAGAAAATAAATATTGATGGTACTGTGAGTAATGGCAAAAATTAAGGCAGGTGGTAGGAACTCGAAAGTTAAACACAGACACATGTTCCTAAATCAAAATTAGACATCACGTAGACTTAAAGGCATAAATTATCCACAGAGAAAACAAAGCTGAGCAAAATGTCTGGTAAAACAATGTTTTTGTTCTCCTAATGAAACTGATAACAATATAAAATCTTGGCAGTTTTTGTAGTAGATAAGTTACCATTGTGAACTGATAGTAGTATGACGATTACTTCAACAAATTTACAGAAACAAGAAACAGTTGAGGAACTGAAGCAGCATACAGCTCATACTGAAAATGATGATAGCAATGAATATGAAAGTGAAGAGATGTCCAAAAACTTGAAAGAAGGGAAAGTATAAAACAACATTTGGCTAAAGGAACATACATGATACAGACATCTATGTATGTGGAAGCATTTTCAGATGAGGACGTAGGTCATGACTCAGACCAGCCTGGGCCTCAGGCTGACACCAATGAGGAGAGCTCGCAAAAACAGATATTTAGATTTAAAAGCAAGCCTGATGTTTATCCACTTGATGATAAGGAAATAGAAAAAAAAAGTGATGGAGGACACAGTCAGAAAGATTCAGAAGCAGAAGAAATAGTCTCTGAGGAGGAAACTAAACTAGCAGAAATGGCAGGTCTGAAGGATATAAGAAAAAGTGAAGAGGCTATAAAAGATATTGATACATTATTTGACAGCTCATCAAATAGAGACATGATAATTGAGGATATTGAAGACAATGATGATTTTGTTAAGGACAGACAAAAGAGCAAGCAAGATGGGATCCCTGGCAGTGAAAGAGAATCTATACAGGAGCCAGAAAGTCACTTGGAAGGTGAAAGTGAAAGTCAGCAGGGTACAAGTGATGGTTTCCAGCCCCCTGAGTCAGTGGAATTTAGTAGTGGAGAAAAAGATGATGATGATGTGGAAGTTTACCAAAACTTATGGTATGACAGAAAATGTATTAAACAAGAACCTGAGGAAGAGACTGAGCACAAAATGTCTAAATTCATGGCAAAATATGATTTTAAGTGTGACCGCTTGTCAGAGATACCAGAGGAAGAGGAAGGGAGCAGAGGAAGAGGAAGGAAGTGGAATAGAGGAGCAAGAGATAGAGGAAAATGTGGAGATGCCTGGAGGAAAGGAGGAGGAGGAGGAAGCAGAAATCCTATCAGATGACCTTACAGACAGAGCAGAGGTGAGTGAAAGTGATGGAAAGTCAGGGGGAGAGACAGAAGATGTGCCTGAAGGTGGTGAGGGAATCCGGAAGGAGGATAATTCAGAAATGGAACAGAGGCAAAGTGAGGAAGGAGAGGAGGAGAGAGAGATGGGAGAAGGAGAAATAGAGAGCCAGGGTAAGGAAGAGAAAGATTTAGAAGAGAAGAAACAGGAGCTAAAGGAGAGGGAACAAGGCCATCAGGAAGAAAGAAACAAAGGGATGGAGGAAGGAGAAGGGGAGGAGCAAGGAAAGGGGGAAGGAGAGGAGGAGGAGAGGGGAGAAGAGAAAGAGGGGAGGGAGACAGAGAAGAGGAAAAAGGGAAAGAGGAAGACAGAGAAGAAAAAGAGGGAGATGAGGATGGGGGTAGAGATGAGGAGGGGAAGAAGAAGGTGAAGAGAAAGGAGAAGGAGGAGGGGAGGAAGGAGAAGGAGATGAGGAGGTGAAAGGGGAGGAAGAAGAGGGGGATGAGGAAGAGGAAGAGGAAGAAGAAGAGGAGGATGGGGAGGAGGAAGGAGAGGAAGAAGGAGAGGGAGAAGAAGGGAAAGAAGGAGAGGGAGCTGAGGAGGAAGGAAAGGGAGATGGGGAGGGAGAAGGGGAGGAAGGAGAAGAGGAAGAGGAAGGAAAGGGAGAAGGGGAGGGGAAGGGGAGGAAGGAGAGGAAGAGGAAGGAGAGGGGGAAGAAGGGGAGGAAGGAGAAGGGGAGGAAGGGGAGGAGGAAGAAGGGGAGGGGAAAAGGGAGGAAGGAGAAGGGGGAGAGGGAGAAGGGGAGGGAGAAGGGGAGGAAGGGAGGGGAAGAAGGGAGGGAAAAAGGGAGGAAAGAGAAGGAGAGGAAGGAGAAGGGGAAGAGGGAGAAGGGGAGGAAGGAGAGGGGAAAGAAGGGGAGGGGGAAGAAGGGGAGGGGAAAAGGGAAGAAAGAGAAGGAGAGGAGGAAGAGGAAGGAGAGGAAGGAGAAGAGGAAGAGGGAGAAGGGGAGGGAGAAGGGGAGGAAGGGAGGGGGAAGAAGGGGAGGGAAAAAGGGAGGAAAGAGAAGGAGAGGAGGGAGAAGGGAGGAAGGGGAGGGGAAGAAGGGGAAGAAGGGGAGGGGAAAAGGGAGGAAAGAGAAGGGAGGAGGAAGAGGAAGGAGAGGAAGGAGAAGGGGAAGAGGGAGAAGAGGGGGAAGGAGATGGGGAAGAAAGGGAAGAGGAAGAAAACAGGAGTAGAGAAGAGAATGAGGAAGAAGAGGGAAAATATCAACAGACAGGAGATGAAGAGAGTGAAAGGCGAGGAAGACAGGGTGAAGGAAAAGACTGTAGAAAAGTGAGCAAAATCAAAGAATCTGTGAAATATGACAAAGATAAACATGTCAAAAAAAGTTTATTACTAACACAGAAGGAAAGGGGAAAGAGCATAAAGTACAGAGGTTTAGAATGCCAGTGCAGTCAAAACAGCCTTTAGAAAATGGACCACCAGGTTCTAAAAAATTCTGGAATAATGTATTACCACATTATTTGGAACTGAAGTAACAAACTTTATATTTAACCTGATTATGTCCATCCAAAAAATTTGATCACATACATGTAATAGGCACTCAATACATTTTATTAAATTGATTTTATGTCATGGTTACTTTACCTGTGGTACAGTATGACTGATAAAGACAGTATAAGGCACTGGCATATTTTGGCTCCTCTTAAACTAATATCTTGGTGTATTTTTCCCCAGAATTATTGCAGGTAATTAATATTATATATTCCTCATTAAAGACAGACTTAAGAAATAGTGTACTATAAGAGTGTTTTGTTGTGTCTACAACAATGGCACAGATCCTTAAGGGCTATAAAGACATCTGATTTCTTACAAATATGTTAGCACATTTATTATTAGTCTGATTACAGTTTACCTACCACATAGAATAATTTTATAAGAACAGATGGTATTCTAAAGCTAACATGAGGAATTCACATTTTAAAGAAATAGTACTGTCTTTTCTATCTTTTATGTGTTCTTTTTGCAAAAATCTACCAAGTGACAGTTGGATTCAGAGCTCAGATCTTAACAATGTGATCTCTTTTAATTACTCTCTAGGCAAATGGCAGTATATATCTAATAAATGGAGATTAAGTTAAATGTGTAATTTGGAAGTATGTAAAACTTTAAGTATTTATCGGCCAGGCAGAGCTACACATTGCACCTCAGTGTCCTCATCTGTAAAATGGAGTGCATTAGATGATATACTGTACTTCTGACTCTTAATGTCTCATCTTCTGTAATTCTGTATTCCTAAACTCCTATGATTTCCACGCTTTAACTGTACTCTCAGAGCCTTTGTTTCCAGTATATATTATGTATTCTCAATGTATTCTTCATCGACTATTCTGTAATTTTGTTTGTTGTTTGTCAGAATGTTTCAAGAGTAATAAAACTGAAATGTATACAGTCAGTAATCGTTTGTGAAAAAAGAAACTAATCTTAGGTATTGAATTTTACAGAGGTTAGATTGCCACTAGAGTAATTTCAGTCTTCCCTTAATATTTTCAAGGTATATCATGCACCTAGTTTCTTTGATTGTTCTTTATTCATAGTTCCCTTTTCAACTGATTTCCTTCCCATCTCTTGGACATGAGGGATTTCTTATACTTCTTTTATCAAGGAGGATTTTGATGGTAAACTTCCTGTGAATTTTGCGTAGTTGAATTCTCTGCACATTTGATTCTCCTTGAAAAAGAATATGAGGAGAAAAACTAGAATATGAAGTGAAGAAATTCTTAGAAGCAACTGTAAATTTTGTCTTAGCTGCAAGGATCTCTGGTAACCTCCCCTAACTAACCAACATGCTGACTTGGCATTGCAGGGTTCTGCCAAATTCTATCACATCCATTAAGTGTTAGTAGAATAGAATTAATACTTTGATAAAGATGTATGTGCTGTGTTGTTAATTCTAGTGAAAAGCATGGCTATTTAAAAATAGACTTAAGATGATTAAATAAGATAGATGACAGAATAGAGTTCATAAAGGAAAAACCTCCAGGATAGGAGAGACTCTTAAACTCAATTTATTAATGTTAAAGATATAGGCATTCGTCTTCCACTGAAGTGATAATCAGCCAGCAATACTGAAATGATGTTCATAAAATTTGTCTACCTCAGTATTTGAACTGGTCTAGATAATCATTTTTTAACAGCATTTCTTACCCATTTCTTTACATTTCCCTGGCCAAAAACTTTTTGTGCACTTTTAGAAGCAGGAATCCATGTAGGCATAGTGTTCCGGTCAAAAGAACACTGACCTAGTCATTTTCTTAACTGAATTAATACTTGGTTAAATAGACTGGAATAACTGGTTCCTCTTTATTGCTCCCATCTGCTGGTTGATCAAGCTTTTACTATAGTGTATCAGTGATCATTTCTGAGGCAAGTATGAGTTGTGTATATAGAATCCATTGAGTTACAGTTTCAAATGAGGACTCTGGCAGAATACTTTAAGGTAAGCTACAAAGGAGTGCCACAGAAGGATCTACTGCTGCTAAAAAGCAGTATATGAGGTGAGTACAATTAAAATGTTTGTTATTATTTCACTATAGAGATAAAACTTGCTGTACACATGTTTACTGAAAATAAAATACTACCATGGAGGAAGGCGCTCTAATTCCTTCCTTCATTCTTTCAATTATAAAAATTAAATGTGGTATTATGTGCCCAGTACTTGACAGAGAACTTAATATTTGGTACATATTATTCACTTAACAAATATTTATATACCAAGCACCAAAAGAGAACAGAAGCTCCCCAAACCTGGTAGATCTCAAGAAGTGAGGGCTGCTTACAATTAACCTCCTGAGGCCCTCTTCCCTGTCAGGGATATTAGGTAGGTATAGATTTCTTGAATGAACACCAGATAGGTGAAAGGAGTTCCTGTGACTCTGCCTTAACTTTTGGTAAATAATGCCCTTTTGTTTCCTGATACCCTCATGTTCTTAAGACTGCACAAAAATAAAAATATGTTCTGAAAACAGATATATGGCTTTCCTCCATTCAATCCTTTAATAAGAAGATAATGGTTTGTGCCTTGGGTATGCAGAAAGGAAGATACAGTTTCTGATCTCAAGGAGCTATTGGCTATTTGGGCCGACCAGAAAAATTTACAAGTACAATAGAGTTCTTTAGGGGTGTCACTTCAGCTAGGAAAGGGCTTCCAAGGAGCAGTGGTGAAACATGAATGAAGCATGAAATGTAAAACCTAATCAGTCAAAAGTGGGTAGGGAGAGAACAGCTTTCCAGCCATGAGAGTGTTTTGGTGTCAGTGCAGCCTGGAGTTTCCTTGGTCCTGGACAGAGAGGCAAAGGACCGTATGTGTTTGTAAAGGATGTTAAACAATAAGAGTAAGATGATCACACTTGGGCTTCTATAGCATCATTCTGGCAGCAATATGGAGGGTGGATTGGAAGGGAGCAGGACCGGAGGCAGGGATGCCAATTAGGAGGCAGTTATAGTAGAGCAGGCAGAGACTGCAGAGGAGCTACACTGGGACAGTGGAGATGGAGAGTTTGGTGTGTATATGTTATCGAAGGAGATTTAGGGATAGAATTGGAGGCCTTAGTAAAGAGATGTATCTTAGAGGTAGGGAAAAGGCCAAGCTTTTCATGTTTCTAGCCTGTAGAACTGGGTAAAAAGAGTGCCATTCACCAGGGCTGAGAACAAAGGAGTAGAGGCAGATTTGGAAGACTTCTTGGGCTTGTTGATACAGTAGATGCTCAGCAGTCAGATACATGTCTGGGTCTGGAGCTCAGGGGAGATTGCTGAGTATCACCAGCATGTATATGTAGTTAAAACTGTGGAGTTGAATGAGAGGCAGTATTCATAGTATGGAAGGAGAACTGAAGACAAAATTCAGGGAAACATCAGTAGGTAAGGGAAGGTTGAAAAGGGAAGTCTGAGAAGGAGGTGGGGTTGGAATACTTACTAGGAAAGAGAGGTACTGCCCAAACCAAGGAAGAGGAGGGGTGGAGGGCTGCAGAGAGGCCCAGAGGAGGGCCAAGCACAGCCCACATTGCCAGCAAAGAGTGATCTCCAGCAAGTCTGCTTTTCAGAGAAATAGAATCAGAACTAGACTTTGAAAAATATCAGACAGAGTGCTGCTAGAATATTTCTCAATTTAGGAAGGGAGATGTATATTCCAGAGATTTTGGTGCTCTGGGAAAAGAAAATCCTAAATGTTTAGTTGCTATTACTATATACAATGGTATATAAGAATACTTACTAGGAAATATTACCGAAATATTATATTACCGAAATAGAATATTACCGAAATGGACTATCCACAAAATGGAAGAGTCTGCAATGCTTTAAATATCAGTGGTAGCAGGGAACTCTAAGGGCAGCCATTATGGTCTTCAATTTATTTGGGACCATGCTGGGAAAAGAGCATGGGTTCTGGAGGCCAGTAGACCTGAGTTCAAATCTTAGCCCTTCCCTGATTAGCTCTTCTGGACACTTGGAAAAGTTTTTTTTTAACTTTCTGAGTATTTGTCCCTCTTTTAGTAAAGGAGGGGATGGTCTTTTGATAATTAAGTTAGTTAACATATGAAACATGTTGGAGGTACTCAGCAAATGGTGACCTGAACCACACTAATTATCCTCTCTAATTACCTCAAGTCAGGTTGAATGCTACCCTCCTGAATCCCATGAGCTTTTCTCTATGAACCTCCCTTTTGTTTAACAACTCCCCAAAAATTGGCTTATGTAAATAGATCTGTGGAGATGAAATGGATTACAATAATGATAACCACACATGGGTCAAATACTGCCCCCTCAACATTTGAAGCATGATGAAAGGCTGATTGCACTCACATGGTTAGCCTAAACTTTAGATGTTAGTGCTGTCATAGAGACCATAGATTTATCTCTGTGTCCTAATTTTTTTTAATTAAAATACTTTAAAAATAATTCACACATAAAGTATAATCGTATATCATGCATTTGTTTAAGCTAAAGAGGAAACTAAATTTTCTAAGAAAATACAAGTGGAAAATAAAAAATGAAAGTGAAAATGAGAGTAAAAATGTGTACCAGCAAGATGTTCTGTACCCTGAGCGTTAGGCTCATTTTGCAGGGCTGCTCATCTGAGTCAAACTGTAATGTATTTGGTGGTGAAAATACAGGATTAGGAATTAAGTAAAGGATTGGTACATAGAAGGAAAAGTTTAGAGATTATAAAGTACTGTTTTTGGAAGCCAGCAATTGGAAGACACAACTGGCAGCACATGGGTACAATCTGGCCTGCAGATTTACTTTGGTATATACAGTGATTCTTTGAACACGTGAGTTTATCTGCCATCGGGAGATTTTACACTGAAAAAAAGTGAACATTTTAAGTGAACCATTTTTTAATGATAAGATCTGAGACATTATGGCAAAATGTATCCATGCTTCTTGGTTTTCAACAATCCTCAGAGTGCACTAGGGATCCTATCTTACTTTTTATGGAGGGGCCTTTACAAAATCACTCAATTTACATACAAATGCTGTTTGCTCATGTTATTTTCTCTGTAAATAATCTTTTTAATCTTTACACAAACCTTCCAAGGTAGGCATTGCTAATATCATTTTCCCATTTTACAGATACACTGTAAAGTACATTAATTAAGCACCTTGTTCAGGCCATGATTGATGGAGAAAGGCTTGAAAAGCAGTGCTTAGGTCTTTTCATTTAATGCCCTTCCTACTCTTTACTCCTGCCTCAGTGGTTTCTAGTGTAATTAAAACATGAACTTAAGTGTTAACTCTTCTTGTCCTAAAGAAACCTTGAAATCGAGATTAAAATATACACTGTCCTACCTGATATGACTTAGATATAAAGTTTTATGTTCTATTAGCCTTTTTGGAAAACATTTTCTACCCTTAATGACATTGAATCATGCCATAAATCCAGAATTGTATCATAAAATTTTATGCTTTATAGTCCTCTTTTAAAACTTAAAAACTTTTAAAGTTAATTCATGCACAGGAAAGTATATATTTCATACATGTATAGCTCAATGCATATTCCACAAGCTGCACATACCCATATAGTTAACATTCCAGATCAAGGAAAAGCAGTGTCAGCTCCCTAGAAGCTCCTCTTCAACTCTCTTCCAGCCATTTCCCATCCCCATCCCAGCGTGACCACTAGGCATACTTCTGATAGCAATCTCTAGTTTATAAAGCATGCGATGCTATTGTATTTTTAAAGAAACTGAAACCCCATGAGTAACATTTGGTTTCTTGATATTTCCCATAAGAAATGTAAAAAGCAGTGCCTGGACCATACCAAAGACTACAGCTCCCTGTGCTGTGTCTGACCGATGAACAAGGGTCCTTTTGTGGGACTCAGACCCATTCACTTAACACAAGATGAATTTTCCACTGACCACTCCAGACTACCTTTTTACATCTTATATGGTTCTGGTGACAAAAATGTATTTAAACTTTATCCTTTCTTTTATAAAATGACAGTATTCTGCCAATCTCTCCTAAATTGTTTTCAGTTTGAAGGTAAGTGCTATATGTGATTTAAAGTAGTTTCCCAGATGCGTATAGATTAATTTTAAATGTGCTAATAAGTGCAAAGTGGTATGATTGGTGATGTGATTTCTAGTGAAAATGTTTTTCTAAGAGCTTTTCTCAAATTTAAGAAATGATATAGTTCCAACAGTTTTTCATTATTATAGATTTTCATAAAATTAATGAGTAAAATTATCATTCATTATAAAAGATGAGTGTTTTTTTATTTCTAAAATAAGATAAAATTCCATGTTTCTTTTTATAATATCATGATAGCCTATGGTTATGTTAGTTAACTAGTACAATTGAAGTTGACCCAGGTGTTAGATTAGCCAAACTCTCCAAGGAATGAGGACTTTGCCAGAACACAATTAACTGACCCTCCCTCTGGGAGATAGAAGGCAGTCTGAAATTCTCTATGTCAGGAGCACTTTTTCTTTCTAGTTGACCCTCATTTATATATTTATAACTATATCTATTTTTCAGGTCAAAAATCTTAAATCTACTAATATTTGTTTTCTATTCCCTTCCAAAGTCAAGCTGTCTCTGATCATTTTAGCTACCATAATATGTACCTGGCTAGGCCTAATATATAATATAAGACACTTAGAGGAAAATCATATAGAAAAAAAGAAAGCCTTAGAAGTTCTTGGTAATAGTAGCTACCTCGTAGTTAACTCTACCCAACCTAAGCATGTCTATCCTGGTACCCTGTTCCCCTCTCCTGCGTTCTCCTCTTGTGTGCACTGCTCGTGCCCTTTTCATTAGCCTAAGTGAAGCCCTCCCAGGGTAACTTCAGAAATTTTTTTTAAATCTCAGGGCTTCACTTCTGGATTGCTTTGTCCTCAGTGGAACACTATTAGGCCACACCCTTAGTGCTACTGACTTGAGGATGTCACTTAGATCTGTTACAGAAGTGTGAAATATAAACATATCCTCTTCTAGCCTGAACTTTGCTCATATTTTTCTTTTTGCCAGAAGAAAGGTGAGATAATTATTAGAGGCACTGTTTTCAAACCCACCCACTAAAGATTCTGTTGGGAGTCAGGCTTATCCTTAGCTAAACAGCACTGAGAACTTGACCACAAGAAGGTAGTTACAGTGTTGAAGGAATGTAAAGGACATATATAGTCTGAGGCAAATAGGGCCAAGGTGAACTTTTCAAAACATTCTTAAGGCAGTGGTTACTACTGCCTCACCTATTTAGGGATCACTTACCTTTAGTAAAGTGCATAAATGAAAAGTATAGGACAATATCCAATAAGGAGTCTAATCCCTTAATGATATAAATAAGCAGCATTCCACCCCAAATATAAAGTGCAAAAAAAAAAATCTCAATATAGAATTAAGGATAAAACTAATGTTTTTTGCCTATACTTAATAAGCATTACATGATTTACTCTCAGCCTATCAAATCCATATATGGGCCATGTTATAATTTGGGTTAGCTGGACAGGAGTCAGATGGACTCGGTTTGGTTTCCCTCTGCTATAAATAACTAAGAGCAAACCATTTAAACTGCCTATGTCCTTTTATCTTTTTCCTGGAATGTAAGTAATTGTGCTTACCTCTCAGTGATTTTAAATCCTGTGTTTTGGAAAATGAACACAATGAATACATAGGTATGATTGTGTTACAATGTGACAATAGATAGAAAGCTTTTAACTTCTCTAGTTTAAAAGCATTCGTTCTTTTGAGACAGCCCTGAAAGCATTTTTTTCTATTTTAACCTTTCCATGGATGCTAATAAAAATTTTAGAAATCTAAGTCATTAAAAATGAAATAGAGCAGCATGCACAAAATCCTTGGTAACATATTAACTTGACATGTAGCATGGGTTTTACAGTATTTTATTTCTTTGACTTTAGTATTTGAATTCATATCTATGTGTTCTTTGAGACAGTATAAATTATTTATAACAGCAATATCGAATCTCTTTAAAAAAGAAAATCTAACTCTTCCTTGATTATCAATTTTGTTATAGGATCACAAACTTTCAGAAAATGAAGAACCAGAGGACAAGGATGAGGAAATTGATGAATATCTGGAAGACGAGAAGCAAGCTGTGGAAGGCAATGAAAATGTTCCCGCAGATGGCAACAGTGAAACCAGTGACAACTCAGGTGAAAAGGTATTAACAACCATTGAAAAGGTATGATGATATGTGCTTAAATTCTAAGATCCTGCCTAATAGAAAGCATATGGGTTCCCTGGTCTCTGAAGAGGGTAGGTTCTAACTTTCTTCGGGATCAGAAATACTTCCATGAACAACTTTGCATGCTATAGGAAAAGTTTTGGCAAATTTATGAATGAGGCACACTTTGTTTCTAGCCCTCTCTCTCTATACCTGTTGGTGGCATTCTGTTCAATGCATGAATAGAAATTAACTGATATGGGCCAGTATAGTATATGTTGAGAAATTAACAATGAAGTTCAGCACTGGTCCTTGGAATAATGAAATTACTAAGTTAGGAGCCCTGTACTGGTGGTGGCAGAAATGGGATGTGTGTGTGCCACATACATGTGTGTATTTACATGTATAGGACAAATGAAAGTTGTTCACAGTAGTATTTGATATTGTGATCCGTTCTGCAGAGATGCAGTCTAGAAGGAAGTATTTAAGGGGAATAGGAGGAGGTATCACTGAGGAAGAAAAGCCATCCTGAAAGTGGATCTAGGGTTGCTAAAAGCATCTCTTCCATTTGGCAGTTTTGCTAGGAGATAATTGGTAGGTTTTAAATCATTCATTTGCTAATACTACCCTGGATTAATTTCAGAGGTATGGAATTCAAAAACCCAAACTGAAGGACACTGTAGTGATTCACTTATTTTCATTTTCAGACCTCTTATGCAGAACACTGAGTTAATAATGCCTTCTCATTGATGAAACACTATTATCATCGGTCTGGTCAAGGCTCCTCTCTCTCTATTTAAACTGATCTCCTCTTAGCCCCATTCCCCTTCTCCCTATCATAGACAACCATTGAAACATGCTCGTCCTTCTATTTGCGTGTATACTTGTAAAACATGTATTGTTGTTTTTGTGCATGTATTTTTTAATTTACAAAAGGTATTGTGCCATAGAGGTTATTCTCTCTCTTGATTCCGTCTTTTTCCAAGACTCTTTCCTTTCACTGAGGAAAAAATGTGTTGGCAGTTAATTGTTTATTTTCAGAGGGAGGGGACGATTCTGTTATAAGGAATATTTATGAGTTCTATTTAGGATGGTCCCTAACATTTTTTTAACGTAGAATTTATTAAACGCCAACTTGACATTATAAAATGCTGAGCTAATTCATATATTGATTAATGTTCCTAAATCTTCTTTTAGTAAATTTTTGAAGCATACGATTTTTTTTTAATCATACACTTTCAAGCTAGGAGTGACATTAGCAATCACTCAGCATCTAAGGCAAGAGCCCAGCAAAATGAAGTAATTGTCACATGTTTATGTTGTTAGCTAGAGGCTGACTGAAACCCTGCTTAAAAAGCAAAACTAGGTTTTCTAGCATAGCACAAATATGTTTATTATATTGTTTCTTGATTGTTTATAGGACAAACAAAACAACCAAGAGGAACGGGCCATTTGTGAATACAATGAAAATCCAAAAGGTGTGAGCACATTAACTTCAGTATATTTTTTAAAAGACTAGGTACGCAACATACATGCATATGTACATGCACATTTATGCATAGATATGCCATTGCTGAGTAATTATAGCTTACACGTGTGTATTTTATTTTATACTTTTTGCTGTCACATTACCCTCATAACAAGCTATGAAATATGTGACATAGGCTTATTTGTTCTCATTCATAACTACTATAGCTCATTCACATAAAAATATTCATATTGCTCCTAGTTGTTCATGTCAGTGTAAAGTGGGTTAGGACAGCCTTTTTCTACCTTTTTTTTAAATCAGTAGTATTAAGTTGAGCTTTTGCCCCAAATTTTGATTTGTATCTCTGGTGAGCACTGCAGACCCCATTACTAATGACCAAGCTGGCCTAGAGCCACAGCAGGCCATCTAGTTAATTTCCCAGAGCCAAGACCTGAGTCTTTGATCTTACATGGACATTTAAGAGGAATCCTTTCCCAGGCCTAGCTGCTGATGCCATAGAACATAGAGACTGTGATTGCCTTTGAGACCTACATTTCCATACCTAAATTATTTGTGTTTGCTTTATGACCCTATTTTATGTTTCCACACCATCACATAACATCACAGTTTGCTTTTTACTGTGTTCTCATTAAAAATAACTGTCATAATAGTAGATATTTGATATGAACTTAAGGATTGAAGGAATATTTCCCCGAATACCTTTGCCCTTCCAACTTCTGTAGAAAGTGCAATGAGTTTAGATTGTTTTCAAGAAAAATGTTAAAATATTTATCATCCCTAAGCATTCTTAATATATAGCCTAAAGTGTTAAAAAGAAGGTAAATGTAAGATTTAAGTAGTTGATAATATAAAAGAATGTGTATGCTTCATGCATGTACTTTAAAAGTCATAATTTAACTATATAACATGGATTTTTGGGAACACAAAAAAATAATGTCCACTTGAGTAAAAGAATTTATTTATAACTAGGCTAATTTTTAATAACGTAATTTATATTTTACAGAAGTCTTCCCTATCATTTACTGTCACCTCTGTAGCTACATTTGAGTACTAGTCATTTACTACATTGGTCAGGCCATTCTGGGCTTTTTGCCTTAACTCAACTTTCAGGAAATACGTAGTGTAGACCTTGTCCACTATTCCTGTGGTACACTCTTTTAGTATTATCTCATAATTTAGGGTTGATAGAGTTTCCCTGAAACATTAGGACTTTTCTCATCAGTTAGAAAAAAATTTCTAAATATATTCTATTATAGGAAACATGTGTGATCGTGCAAAGAGCAGTTCTTCAGAAATCCTGGAAGATAGTGAATCCGCACCAGGCAAAGAAATAAAAATAACAAAGAAGGTAAGTGAGATGAACTTTTCATTTTAATGTTAAGACCAAAGTATTAAATATTCCCTTCTACTTTTTATGCTGATCCACATAATTTAACTCCCTTAATATGAGTTTTTTATGCCCAGAATCATGAAGAATTTCAGGTGATGTTTCACATTTTTATCATGCATATTTTTTTCTTTATTGGACTATAGATTGAGTCAGGATGTTCTGCCAGAATTTAATAGCACATTTCTTTCTATCATCCCACCTATGCTGATTTATCATACAATAAAAGATTCATAAAGAACTGTATTGCTTAAATTATAAGAGCATAATAATCATGACAGTCTATAAGAGAGTAAAACAAAGCCAAGAAATAGAAAGAATAAATGCAAAAATAAAGATAATTGTGCTTAGAAAACATTACAACATGCTACTTCAGTCTCTCAGGAGATAACTAATACCTCTTCTCCCTGGAAGTAAGTTACTCTTTTACTTCCAGAAGAACTTTCTTTAATCATGAGCCTACATTTCAGGGTAGAAGAGGAAACATGGAAGAAAAGAAAAATGAAAGGCCTTGTTAATTCTAACTGTTCAACCTTTAGGTCTTAGCTTAAGTGTCATTTCCATATAGAGGCCTTTTGTGACCAGCAGCACTTATATAAATTATTATGTCTCACTATTATTCTCTCACATAACTTTTTTCTTATCTGTCTTAGTATTTATCACAGTTTACAATTATATAGTCATTCGTATATTTGCTTTATGTCTCTATCTCCCCACTGGCCTTCAGCTCCATGAGGACAGAAATGATTTTCTGCTTTGTTTTCCAGTGTATCCTTAGCACTTAGTACAGTTCCTACTACATAGTAAATGCTCAGTAAATATTTTTAGTTGACATTGAATTGTAAAATATAAGGGAGTAAGAAAGAGGAAAGCATGATGGTGTAAAACCAGGAGATGCCCTTAGGGTAGGCAAACAGCCTATCTTTTGCCATTTTTGGAAGCATATGCCACTCGAAATTCCTTTCGGAATTACTTCAGAAAATTTCACAAGTTATTTTGGTCCTGATCTCCATATATTTTACTAAAAATTACTTCATGACCATTTTCATCTTTATAAAAATTGTCTTATAAATTTGGATTATTATACCCAAAAGATAGTTGTGACCTGGCTCAAATGATACTTTGGAATTATCCTTACAATAGATTACAACAGATTATCATCAGAACATTTGATCAAGGTTTAGATTCCCTGTCTCGTAGACCAGAACATTTAACAGATACTCTATTACTTCATAGTGTTCCTGTAAATACTTTTTCCAATTACAAGAGCTTGGGAAAAGACTATGAAGAGAAAATCAAAATCTGGGAGAAAGATGAAAAGTAAAGGAGTCAGGAGACATAAAAACCTAAGGAGAGGAAAAGTGAAGTAAAGCAGCAGAAAAAAATATTCGAAAACATATCTCGGACCAAATAAAACTTTATTCTAGATCTAGAACACATGATCAAGTTTCAGGAACTTTTCAGGCTCTCCAGTCTTCAGCATTGCCCATAGGTGGTAGGATTTGGATGCACAGGACATGAGAGAGGGCTGAGCCAGGGAAGGAATGCTATGAGGGAGACAGAGTGGCACACGCCTATAGGAGTAGACCAAGCAGGGTGCCCGAGTGCCAGCACCAGTGAATGGGACAAATGTGAGGCCGGCCTAGGATACAGAGGGCTGCAAGTGCCGGGCTGGAGAATTTGGTCTTAAACTTTGATTCTGCTTAAATTCCCATTTATACCTAATGGAAAAATATATTTCAGTAAATATATATTTCCTCGGTTAAAGGAAAGAAACAGTAATGAAAATTATATTTTAAAAATCAAACAGTAATAAATGTATTCCCTACATAAGAAATATGCTGTTGTTCTACATAATTTAAAGAGGAAATAGATAATTCAGGTAAGATTTCTTTCAATCATTCCTGCATGACATTTTTTATATGTACAGTGTCTCTAACCTATTTACACCATTCAAGCCAAACAAATCAGACTTTTGAAAACTTGGAAAATAAATGATGCATTAACTCATATCAAAAATAAATATGTTTGAGATTTTCCTTCTCCCCCCACCCCCAATTAGACAGACACTCTAAACATACTCTGAAAAAAAAGAAAAGAATCGCACCCTTGGTGTCTACAAGACAGAATTCACCATTGAATTTCATTTTGATGATCTTAACTGTTTCAGATAGCTGGAATAAGACCTATGATTTAAGTGGTAGCAGAGATATTTTGGTAGGTGATTGTTACATCTGGAAATTAACAAATATTGTTTTTCCAAAATGTAGTCAATGTTTGTTATTTAGATCCACTGAGAAAATTGTTATTGACTTAATTTCCTTCCACTCAAGTAAGCTAATGAAAAAAGCAGTAAGCTTTTCAGCTATTAAAAAGAATTTCTTTCCATCATGGAATTTGTTCATTTTTTCTATTTCTTTTAGCATATATTAATTGGGTGTCTTTTATGTGCCAGGACAAAGGCACATGCAGAGGTTAAAGATCCAGTGCCTTCCCTCAGAAACTAGCTGGAACATGGCAGATTCCCTGGATAAGTTCCTCATGCCAGTTCACAGTCAATAGGTTTCTTATGTATTGTCACTACCATAAATAAAAGAGTCTGAGAGGAGAATTTCTCCACCAAAATTATGCCTATGGATTCTTGCCTTTCCTGGCTACCACCTTTTCTCTGATGTTATGTTTTGTTCACCATCACAGCTATAGCTCGGTATGCCAACCTCAAGTACAGTTAGCTTTACTCTATCTTGTGAGGGAAATCTGAGGTCGATTATACATATGGTCTCCTATCATTGTCAGTTTATATCAGGCTTATAACCTGAGATGGTCTCTTTCAGGTACACCCAATAATTTCCCTGCTTTTTTAAAAATAGTTTTATTGAGGTATAATTTATAAAAAAATAAACTGTACATATTTAAAGTATGTAATTTGAGTAGTTTTGACATATGTATATACCTATGAAACCATAATCACAATCAGGAGAGTGATCAGTGTCATTTTAGGCAGAAGGTTCTTTGTGACTCTTTGTGATCCCTGTCTATACCTCCAACCCCTGCCATCTTCAGCAAACCACTCATTCGCTTTCTGTAATCATATATTATTTTACAAGTTCTAGATATTTATATAAATGAAATAATACCCTATGTACTCTTCTTTTTGGTTTGGCTTCCTTAATTTAGAATAACTGTTTTTGAGTTTTATCCATACATGTATTAAAGTTAATTCCTTTATATTTATTGCTGAGTTGTCTTCTCTTTTGAGTTAATTTTTATATGGTGAAGGTATGGATTGAAGTTCTTCTTTTTTGCATATGGACATCTAACTGTTATAGCACAATTTGTTGAAAAGAGACTAGCCTTTCTCTACTGAATTGCCTTTGCACCTTTGTCAGAAATCAGTTGACTTTTTTATGCGGGCCTATTTCTGGACTTTGTATTCTGTTCCTTCAATCTGTTTATCTTATGCCTGTACCACACTGTTTGATTACCATAGCTTTGTAATAAGTCTTGAAATCAGCAAATTTTAGTTCTCTAACGTTGTTCTCTTCCAAACTTGATTTAGCTGTTCTATACCCTTTGCATTTCCATGTGTATTTTTAGAATCAGTTTGTCAGTTACTGAAAAAAAAAATGCCTGCTGGGATTTTTTTTTTTTTTGGATTGGGATTGCTTTGCATCTGTAGATGAATTTGGGAAGGATTAACATCTTAACAATATAGTCTCCTAACTCATGAAGAGATATTTCTATTTACTGCTCTTAAATTTCTTTTAGCAATGTTTTATAGTTTTCAGTGTATAGGTCTTGCACATATTTCATCAGATTTATTTATGTCTTCTGTTTTTATTTCCTCATTAACTGGTTAGAATTTTTTCAATTGATCTTTTTAAAGAACCAGTTTTAGGTTTTATTGATTTTTCTGTATTTTTTATTATATCGCTATCCACTATGGTCTTTATTATTTCTTTTCATTTTGGATTTAATTTGCTCTTCTTTTTCTAGTTTTCTTAACATGAAAGTTGAGGTTACTGATTTTATTTTCATTCAGTTCAAAATACTTTCCCATATGATTTCTTCTTTGACTCATGGTTATTTAATTTCAACATATTTGGGAATTTTCCAAAGGTCTTTGTTATTAATTTTCTAATTTAACTATATTGTGATTGGAAAACATACTTAGTATGACTTGAGTCCTTTTAAATTTATTTAGATGTGCTTTATTGCCAGAGTCAGGTCTCTCTTGGTAAGTGTTCCATGTGCACTTGAGAAGAATATTAAGAAGAATGCTGTTGTTGGTGGAGTGTCCTATCAATGTTAATTAGTTCAAATTGGTTGACAGTGTTGTTCAAAGGTCTTCTCTATCATTCTTGATTTCTGTGTACTTGTTCTATCTATTATTGAGAGAGGGGTATTAAATCCCTGACTAGAATTGTAGGTTCTTCTATCCTATATTTCTGTTAGTTTTTGCTTCATGTATTTTACAGCTGTTATTAGGTTCTGTAATGTTTATGATTATTATATTATCTTATTGACCCCTTTATCATTATGGAGTGGCCTTCTTTACCTCCAATAATATTCTTTGCTCTGAAATCTACTTGGTCTGATATTATACAGCCACTCTAGCTTTCTTTTGATTAGAATATCATGGTATATCTTTTTTCATCCCTTTGCTTTCAACCTATTTGCGATTTATATTTGAAGTGCATTTGTATAGGCAGTATGTTGATGGGTCTTGCTTTTTATCTAATATGAAAAATCTCTGATTATTGATAAGTTAGGTTTAAATCTATTATCTTCTTGTACCGTTCTTCATCCCTAAAAAATGCTAGCATTTGTTTTGTCTGATATTAATATAGCTGTACTAGCTTTCCTTTGGTTAGCCTTTGCCTGATATATCTTTTTATTCATTCTTTTACTGGTGTTGTAGATGTGTCTCTTATAAATGTCCTATAGGCTAGATTTTTGTCTTCTAAATTTTTAACATGCATACCTAAAATCTAAAGCTAATCAATGTTCTTATCTTTTTCCCAAATAATACCAGGATCTTAGAAGAATTTTCTCTCCTATCACCCTTACCTTCCTATTTTATGTGTTACTGTATCCAGTATTTTAATTTTTTTAATGTCACAAATCCAATGTTATTATTTGTTATACCAATTTCTTTACTTGCCATTCCTTTTTACAACCCAGATGTCCTTTTTGGGATCTTTATTTTTTCTTCTTGAAATCTTTTGGAAGTTCCTGTCATAGATTTCTTTTGTAGTTAACTTTTTCAGTTTCTGTTCACTTGAAGATGAATGATAGTATAAAAGGTCTTGTTTTTAGAGAGGAATCATGGTTGTCATTGGTAATAGAAAAAAGGCTGATGCATGCTAAGAATGTACATATGGTGCCCCATAAAAGATATGTTGAAATAATGTTAAGACATTTTTGAAAATGATATCCCCAAAATAATAGTAATAAATATTTCACTTACTGAAATGAATTCTTCATGTGTTTTTTTTTCTAGATTTTCCTCTTTAAAAGGCTGTCATTGATGAGTTCGAAAAGTATGCAGAATGAGCCACTCCCAGAAATAAAACCAATCGCAGATCAAATAGCTTTTAAAAGCAATAAGGAAGATACCAACCAGAACCACCAGGGGCAAAATCATCAGAATACTCCACCCCCAAACACAGAAAGAACATCAAAATCTTGTACACTTCTTTAAATATATATTTATGTGGTCACCAAGTACATTGTAATTTATTCTTGAAAATACGTAACTTCTGAAGAAATGTTTCTGATAACAAACTTTTAAAGATATAAGTTAATAATATGTTTTATTTGTTTTGACTAGTACAACCAGTTTTGATATTTATTTATGCTAATATTTTTGACAAGCAATTTCAAAATATGTGTATCTCAAACTCTCAAGTGTTGTGGCCTTAACTATTCAGTGTTGCATAAAAAATATATTTTCATATGTGAAGGTCAAATTAAGATATTTCATAGTTTTTACTAAAGAGTTGTACTTCTTATTTCATAAGGCCATTATTTACTATCTCATGACACTGTAACAGTTTTTCATGCATTTGCAATTTTTTAAAACTGAGTCAAAATTGTTTTTAATGAGCATTTGTTTTTAATAAACTATGGTTGGTTCCACTGTTTAAATGAGTTAATATGAATAAAATTTGGAGGTATTGGGAGTTATCAGTTGATAAATTAGGCAAAAAATATCTAATTTTAAAATATTGAAAAATGCATATACCTCTAAATAAAGGAAATATTAGTACAATTGTGTGAACAGTACATCTTTATGGAGAAACTTTGCTGAAATTTCTTTGCTTCCCCCTCCTTTCTTCAGGGAGGTGATTTGGCATGAAGACATTGCAGATTATGTGGGGTGACTTGAGTGTTTGGCCATGCCACAGATCACTACCATAGGAGAACCGAACACAGCCATGCTTGCTATTTCAACTGTCTCTAGCATTGACAGAGGTTACCAAGATTGGCTCCATCACACAATGCTCTGCTCTAGGAATAAAAAGGATAAAGCTGTTAAGTCTACTCTGATAGAGACATTGCCTTCCTGTGCTCACAGATGGTGCTTATTTAATGGAGCAAACTACCTTCATTTTCCCCATTCTAGCTTCTGAACATTTTCTTCATCAATCACAGTGACCATTATCTCATTTAAACAAAAAGAAACTTCATCCTTGTGTTTGATGCACAAAAGTCGTGAAGATGTTAGTCTAGAGTAGATATGGCTTTGAAATCTTATAAAATAGTCTTCTGTGTAAATATTAGATTTAGTGGAATTCTAATTTTATTAAGGGTAAATTTAATAAACTCTTTTTGCTATTGCCACTACAGTATTATTAGTACATGATTGAAAAATACTTTGCCGAAATATAAACTATAGGAGCCAAGTAGAAGCAAGGTTCACAAATAGTACTAAGGCATGCCAGTTGCAGTAGGCAAGATTCTAAGATGGCCCCCAACTTTCCTGCCCTCTGATTTACTTGCCCCGAATAATCCCTTTACTTGAGTGTGAGCAGGACCAGTGAATATGGTGAGATATCACTCCATTGCTTAGGTTACATTATATAGGAAAAGTGGGTTTTACAGATGTAATTAAAATTCCGAATCAGCTAACTTCAAGCAAAAGGAAAATAACTCAAGGGTCGGGGGGGTGGGGGAGACTGAACTAATCAGGTAAGCCCTTTCAAAGAAGATCTAGAAAGCAGAGCCAGAAGAAGTCAGAGCAATTCAAAGCAGTAGAGATGCTCTCCTATTGGCCTTAAAGAAGCAAACTGCTACATTATGGAGAGGAGAAGGCCATGTGTCAGGGAAAGTGGGAAGCCCTAGGATCTGAGAGCCTCCATCCTAGAAATCCAAGGCACTGACTGAATTCCGCCAACAACCAGTGAGTCTGGAAGAGGACCCAGTCCTCACACATTAGACACAGCCCTGGCTGACACCTCAATTGCAACCTTGTGAGGCCCCAAGCAGAAGGCCCAGTTAAGCAGTGCCCAAACACCTGAACTATGAACACTCTGAGATAATAAATATATGTATTTTTGATCTACTAAGTTTATGGTACTTGTTATGTAGCAATAGAAACTAATAGCAGTTTTATTTTGGGCAAGGTCTCTATATGGCAGCTTCCTTCATCAAAGCCAGCAAGGGAAAGAGTCAATAGAGTCAGCTAACAAGACAGGGGTCACAGTCTTAGGTAACATAATCATGGAAGTAACATCACCGTTACATATCCTGTTGGTTACAAACAAGTCATAGGCCCCACCCAAACTCAAGATGAGGACATAACACAGGGAATAAAACTAGAGGCAAGAATCACAGGGACCATCTTAGAGCCTACCTGCCATATCTGTCATTTGGATGCTCATTGGAAAGGAGAAAGGGACAGGATATAGAAAAAGAAAGGATTAAGTCAAAGTACTTGCGAAAGGTGAGCATGAGACAAGCATAACCAAACTAACAAAATATCACTGTTTTGTCAAATGTGTCAGAACAGTTTTAGACTTTTTAATACGGTGGTTTGTTGGGCATCATCAATGCCAAGTAAATTTCAGTAATATGAGTAAATACTTTTTATAAAAAGACATAAAAACACTAGCCATTAGCCCCTTGGATTGTAATACTTGTGTTTTATTTATTTTTCAAATTTGGTTTCATATTTGGCTTGTACACTGAAGAAATATTTACTGAGCACTTCCTATGTGCCATGTATTATGCCAGTACCTAAGAAAATAGAAGTCACAGTAACATGAGAGTAAAATAAAGAAATGCATTATCGATTGAAAATATTAGGACAATTTAAAACCTAACTTTACTAATTGGATGGAAAGGGGATTAGTGGACACCGAACTTAAAACAAAAAAACTAAGCTAACATATGTTAAATCTCTTTAAAAAAAAAAAAAAAGATCATTGATAGGATTGAATGATCAATTTATACTAGTTTCAAAATTGAAAGGAGTTATATTTACTGATAATTTTACAGTTTTAATAAAAAGTGAAGTAATTTACTTTAATCCCCAAACTATTCATCTTCATTATCTTTGCCATTAATTCCTTTTTCCTCTCTGTAGTCTGTTGCTTTGGACATTTTTTTACTGATCTTTTTGGGATCTCTTGACTTAAGGGCTCATTGACATTGTTCAGATTATTTTGGATCATATATTAAATGGATATTAATTTACAAAATGTCAGCAGTGATAGGATTTTAAGGCATTATAAAAGAGTGTTGAAATCCATGTCAAAACATTAAAAATAAAGGAAAAACTGGTAGTCACTAAGTCCCTTCTTTGTATGAAAAAGAAACTGTACACTTCTGGAAAGGTGCTTGTATTAGTTTTCTAGGGCTGCTTTAACAAAGCACCATAAACTGGGTGGCTTCAAAACAGTAGAAAATGTATTGACTCACAGTTCTGAAGGCCAGAAGTCCAGAAATCAAAGTGTTGGCAGTCTCAGGCATTCCTTGGCTTGTAGATACCCCAATCCTAATCCTGTGTTCTCACATGGCATTCTCCTTTTGTTTCTTCACATTATTTTCCTTCTGTGTCTGTTTCCATTTCCAAATTTCCTCTTTTAATAAGGACACCGTCATATTGGATTAGAACTCACTGTAATGACCTCATTTTAATTTGATTACTTCCTTAAAGACCCTATTTCCAAATAATATCATATTCTGAAGTACTAAGGGTTAGAATTTCAACATACCTTTTAGGGAAGACACAATTTAACCCACAACAGTGCTTCAGTTAGTAATATAAGAGGCTAAAGACTATAAACAATTGAGGATAATTTTTGTGTGATCTGTAGCTCTCAAGCTGAAGCACTGTTATGGGTAGAATCATTTTCTAGCACTTAAAATCAGAGTAAAGAATGGGATAAGGGATATTCCATGTATGTATTCTTCTTGGAGTATCTTGTGATACCCATCCCAGTGACCACATCCAATTTATCATATGTGCTAATACAGATGGTATACCTGTTATGGCTGTGGATATTTTTATATACTGTAAAATTTTTATAAGATGCAACTCCATGATTTTTTAAATGTGTCATTAAAGACTTTTCTTATTTTGCATTAAAAATTGGAAAGGCTCAGCAATATCTAGGTTACAAAAAGAGATGGTTCTATTATAAACTTCTTTAACCAGTTTCATCTTAACGCAAGTGTGGCTGCCCAGGCCAACCTCCCAAAAAAGTACTGAATGTTTTAAAGTAACAATCAGCCAAATTAGCTGTGAAAATCTACTAAATACAAACTGATTTGGTAACAGCCCCTCGAATACACACATGTGCACACACACATACACATGTGCACACACATGCACCTATTCTAATGAAAATCATCCCAGATCCAGAATTGAGTTTGATAAACCACAATTGCACTTGCTTGAACACCTTGGCTTTATTTATCCAAGAAGAAGTCTTCAATGATCATACAAGGCAGAATTTAGAAGAGTTTTTAAATGTAAAAAGGTTTTGCTTTCTCTGTGATTATTCATGGAATATAAATAATATTTTTCTAGAAGTCTAGTGTTGATGAGACATATGAATATATAGAAGTGTTGATAATTTATGTTAATGAGGTACATATTGACTCAGATACTTTTTTGAATAGGAAGCATTCAGAAAGGGGGACTGCAGACTTGATTTTTCCCATTCTGGTCACCAGAATCTTGCCTACAACCAACAGGCGGAGACATATACTACATGGAGGAAGCATTTCATCCAGAACTTTATGATGACAGCCTAGAAATTTACTGAGAATCATAAATGTATATATTTAACTATAAAGCTAAAGCAAGATTATATATAATAATTATATTATTAAGATTTAATCAGCATTTATACACCACTGTTCTAAGTGCTCTCTCTTTATTAACTAATTTTTAATCTTCACAACAAGTCTTTGAGAAAAGTTTAATTATCCCCATTTTCAGATCTAGAAATGAGTCACAGGGAAGATAATTAACTTGCATAATAACATACAGATTGTTAATGGATTTCTGACTTTATAAAACCTGTGTTCTTAAATTGTATAGAGCACTGTAATTATTTAATTTCTTACATTCATTTCCATATTTTCCTCTCCAAGAACTAATAAATATCCTTAGCCAGGTGTGGCTAAGAAAATGGTCTTCATTTGGATCTTGTTTTTGTTTACTTTGCTCAAGTTCTGTTGATAAATCCTCTTCTGGGTTTCACATTGTGATCTCCATTGAGATCTATATTAAGTTAAGCTACATTTGTACTATGTCTACTTAGCTAATCCAGAACTATGTTTCCCAGAATTTCCTTGTGTGGTTCTGGTTTCTGGTTGGCCACAGTAGATTTTAGAAGGTAAAAATTAAGTAGTAGTCATTATTTTCTGAAGGTCAGTGTAAGGTGCCAGGCAATACTGCAGAGTGCACACGTTGCTTCTGACATGTTGGCTTACCTTATTAGCAGGGGACGACAGTTGGGCCCACAGATTCTTATCTTTGTGGGTTCCCATCTGCTCTCATGGGTTCCTGCTTGTCTTTGTTCTCCCCTACTTCATGTTCAGCTTTGCTTTTCTGACTGTTAGCCCTGTTGTATAAGTGACTTCAAGCTCATCAACATATGTAGAGACAATAACTCTTTGTAGAGTTCCTCACCAGCTTCCACAATTGCCTAAGATCTAATTCTTATCATAAATTCCAAATTCCAAATCACATATTCAATGCGAGTCAACATGGTGGGCATTGCACGTGGCTCTGATCCACATAATCACTCAGGGACACAGGGCAATGGAGATACTGGCATTTCAACACATGGGCTTTAGTATTGCTGAGAGAGAGAAAGAGAGGGACTGAATGACTTTTAAATAGTTTGGCTCAAAAATAACAAACGTTATTTCCTCAAGCCCTTTGACCACATGACCCCATTTAACTATAAAGGGGACTTGGAAATGTAGAGAAATATATTCAATATCCCTGCCACAGTCCACACTTCTGTTCACCAAATACGCCTTTGCTTTCACCTTCCCTGTAGTAGATGCTGTTGGTACCTCACCTTGATTCCTTTCATCAAGCACGTGCACACATCCCCAACTGATGTGTTGGCCAACAGCTCACAGCTGCTCCCTTTTCTGGGAAGTTGCCCTTGGCCAAAGGGAAGCCTTCTTGAACAAAAGGTGATGCCTCTATCCCTGGGGGTGTGGACCTAAGCCAATGACTGAATACAATAAAGTTCCAAAGGCCAATCTCCCTTGCTTCAGGGTGGGACTAATTCTAGAGCTCCAGAACTATTCTGCAGTATATGACTGGATTAATTCTACAACAGCGGCCCCCAACCTTTTTGGCAGCAGGGATGGGTGCTCCTATGAGAATCTAATGCCTGATGATCTGAGGTGGAGCTGAGGTGGTGATGCTGGCACTGGGGAGTGGCTGCAAATACAAATTAAACTTTGCTCTCCTGCTGCTCACCTCTTGCTGTGTGGCCCAGTTCCTAACAGGCCATGGACCAGTACCAGTCTGCAGCCCAGGGGTGGGGGATCCCTGCTATGCCTAATACCACGTAATTGCTTAGATTTTTGTCCTGCTCTATTTTCCTTCCTTAAATTTCTTTATCCTGAGAACATGCACCCACCGAATCACTTGAACAATAATCTTAGACTCTACCTCTAGGAAATCTACACATACAACACCCTTCACCCTTCTCCAAGGGAGACCACTAAAGTCCCATCTAATCAATGAATCTAGCTCACAATCGTGCATCTCTGGGTAATAAATGGTAGTCACATCAGGACCAATCTTGGTTCCATTGGTCTAGAAGAATTACAAAAGAGACATTATCCGGCCCGCCCTCCAATGAACAGCTAATGTGTCATGGCAGAAATAAACACTCCTATTTGAAAAGAGAAGGAGACATACTGGAACGAGCACTTTTAAAACCCTGCTTTGAGGATAATTGCAGGCCCCTATGCCAAAAGTGAATGACATTCTGAATCAGGCCCAGATTTTCTCTCTGGGAATTACTCTGCTGTCCAGTGTTCTTTATGGTGCCTGGATCTGCCCTCTGGAGGTTCTTTCTTTTCTATTATGTTCCTTGTCATATCTAAAGTAGTTACTGAAGAAAATATATGCCATCCTTGAGTCTTCATAACTTTCTCAGCTGCCCTAAGCACTTTGAGGATTAAAAATAAAATTAGAAGATTAGTTTTAAGTCTTGAAAGGCTTGTTTTCTTTTTTTCTTTTTTTTGGGGGGCGGGGAGGCAGAGGGTTGCTCAGGCTTGTGGCCTCTCTTGCATTACAAAACTCTTAAAACCTTATTAGACTTATCAATGAATGAATGGATACGTAAAATGTGGTATATCCATATAATGAAATACTATTCAGCCATAAAAAGGAATGAAGTAGAGGCACATGCTACAATGCGGACGAACCTTAAAAGCATCATGCTAAGTGACAGAAGTTAGATACAAAAGATGACAGAGTATATGATTCTACTTTGATGAAATATCCAGAAAAAGCAAATCCATAGAGACGTAAAGTAGATTACTGGTTTCTAGGGGCTAGAAGGAGAAGAGAATGGAAGTGACTACTAATTGGAGCAATGAAAAGTTTCCAGAATTAGGGTGATGGTTGTACAACTTTGTGAACATACTAAACATCATTGAATTATACATTAAAAATAAACAATAAAAATGTACTAGATTTCTTAATATATTATTATAGTCGATTTCATGTAGCAATCATACCTATAGTTCATTCTAGAACATAGTCAACAGATCTGGCATATTTTCTGTTGTTTTCTAAATCCCATACGTTTCTCCTGATTTAAGGGTAAGGGAATCTAAAAGAGGTCAGAGAAGGCCATAATCTTAATCAGATGTTTGTTCTGAGTAATTTTACTAACACTATCTTTGAAAGAGCAAATGTTTTTAATTTTGATGAAGTCCATTTGACATCATTTTTTTCCCTTTTAAGGTGTCATATCTAAGAAATCTTTCTCTATCCCAAGATCACAAAAATTTTCTTCTATGTTTTCTTATAAATATTTAATAGTTTTATGTTTTGCAATCAGAACTATTACTTTTTTTTAATTAGTGAATTCAAAATTCATTATTTATTATCAAAATAAATGAATTTTGAATTAATCTTTGTCTTTAGCGTGAGTTTTGGATTCAAGGGTTTTTTTTTTTTATCAGCATAGAACTGTTTAATTTTTACAGCGCCATTTGTTGAAATGGCTTTCTTTTCTCGGCTGCATTGCTTTTGCACCTTTGTCAGAAATCAATTAATCTTATATGTGTGGGCCTATTTCTGGACTTTCTATTCTGTTTCATTGATCTATCTGTCTACCTTTATGCCAATACCCCACTATCTTCATTAATGTAGGTTTTTAAAAATTTATTTATTTTAATTAGTTTCAAATATACAGTACATTGGTTAGACATCTATATAGTCATAAATCAATCCCCCCAGTTGCACTCTCCCTCCCCTGGCCCTCCACCTAGCCAATGCGTTAATGCTAACTGCATTCCCTATGCCATATTTCCCATCCCCATGACCATCCATCAGCTACTAATTTGTACTTCTTTAACCCTTCACTCCATTCTTCCAGCACCCCCCAAACCCTTCTCCCGTCTGTCCATCACCAAATTGTCCACTATATTTGTGAGTCTGTTTTTGATTAGTTTTTTCTTTTTATTCCTTAGATTCCACATATAAGTGAAATCATATAGTGTTTATTTTTCTCTGTCTGACTTAAATACCTTCCAGGTCCATCAAAACTATATTCTTTTCCATCCCCTTCCTTTTCATTCGTAAGGGTCTTGTCTTCTTATCATTTCAGCCACTCTATCAATAAGTACCTTAAATGGAAAAGAATTAAGTGCTCTAATCACTTAATTCTTTTCCACTTAAGGTACTTATTGATAGGAATGTAGTTGATACCAATTTTATTCCTGTTTTTGATATATGTTTTTCCTTCTTAAAGAAGTCCCTCCAACATTTCCTGTAATATTGGCTTGGTGGTGATAAATTCACTTAATTTATTTGTCAGGGAAGCTCTTTAATCTATCCTTCAACTCTAAATGATGGCTTTTCTGGATAAAGTATTTTTGGTTATAGATCCTGGGTCTTCATCCTGTCGAATATTTTTTTTTGCCAAGTTCTCCTGTCCTGCATAGTTTCTTTTGAGAAATCAGCTGTCAGTCTTATGGGTATTCTTTCTTTGTATTTAACCTTTGGCATTTTCATTATGATGTGTCTTGGTGTGGGCCTCTTTGGATCCCTGAGTTTTGGAATTCTCTGAGCTTCCTGGGGTTTTATGTCCATTTCCTTCACCAGGTTAGGGAAGTTTTCCATCATTATCTCTTCAAACAGCTGTTCAACATCTTGATTTTCTTCAGTTACACCGATCAGATGGATATTTGAAGCCTTAATAGTGTCCCATATGCTCTTTAAGTTATTTTTATAGTCGTGGCCTCTTTTTTCTTGCCATTCTGATTGAGTGTCCTTAGCTTTCCTGTCCTCTAGATAGAACATTTAATCTCTTTCTTTATTCACTTTGTTTATTCCATTTAATATACTTCTCATGTTAGATAATGTGCTCTTCATTTCAGACTGGCTCCCTTTTATAATTTCCATTTGCATTTTTATGTTTTTTATCTTTGTTGAAGTTCTCACTGAATTTATCTACACTTCCCAAAAGTTCATTGAGCATCTTTATAATCAGAGTTTTGAACTCTGCATCTGTTAGTTTACTTCACTCCATTATTCCTGGATCTCTGTTCTGTCTCTCATATGGTTTCTGCTTCTTTGTCTTCCCATTTTGACTGCCTTTTTGTGTTTGTTTCTATGTACTAAGCAAAGCTCCTAAGTATCCCGTCTTATTAGTGTGGATTTGTGAAGTAGGTGTCCAGTGGCACAGTCCTGAGAGGGGTTCAGCTATTGGCCAAATTTAGCCCAAGACTCTACCCTCCAGGGCCACCTGTTAAGATTCAGCAAGCAATCCACAGATGCTCTGCTTATAGTTCCCTCAAAAGTCCATGCCAGAAATTGAGGCCAGCTGTCACCAGTGTGGGTCTTGGAACTGCTTGGTAAGAGGCACAGAACTTGCTGAAAACAAACTGAATGTGGCTTGGGTGGCACCACAAGTTGGGGGAGGCAGAGTTTCAGAGAATCCTCTGGGTGGAGCAATCTGTCATCCAGTTTGATGATGTCTCAGCTATTGTGGCACTGCGTCTGCACACTGGGAGGAGGGAGGGCTCAACAGAGGAACAATGGATACCATTAGCACTTTTATCTGGTAGAAAGCCTTGCCTCTGGCCCTCACTCTGACACCTCAGTGTCCCCTCGTAAGTCCCCAGTGTCCCCTAAGCAGCCAACCCAGCGCTGGTGCTCAGAGCAAGCAGGTCCAGCACCACAAAAGTCCGGTTGTAGACACGAACCCTTTAAGAGTCATCTGAAGCTGCCAACTGCCACAGCTTCTGTCCCACTCAGCCGCTGGAGACCCATCAGCCTTGTGTCTTTACTCCCTCCTATCTCCAACAATTGCAGGGGGATTTCTTATTTCTTTCACTGGTTGTAGGGCTTGTTCATCTAGACCCCCAGGTGACTCTCTTGCCGTTTGCTCCGTGTTTTTGTCTCAACTTTGATGTGGTCGCAAGAGGGGAGGGGCGAAGTTTCTATCATCTATGGCATTTTTGAAAATTAATACTCTTTATTGAGTTCAAGAAGTTTTTTTTTCTAGTCTCAGTTTGCTAAAAGTTTTTACAAGGCATGGATGTTGAATTTTATCAAATACTTTTTCTTTTTAGATTATCATATAGGTTCTTTAATGGTCTGTTAATGTGGTAAGATACATTAATTGAATTTTGAATGTTAAAACTAGCTTTTATTCATATGATAAACTCCATATTATACTTTTGATATTATATATTTTTATTCAATTTGCTAAAATTAAAAAGATTATATCTATATTCATAAGAAAAATTGGTCTGTAGGGTTTTTTTGTAATATCTTTTTGTCTGCTTTTGCTATCAGAGCAATTATATTGGCCTCATGGAATGAGTTGGGACTCATTAAATTCTTTCCTCTTCAATTTTCTCTCTAAGATTTTATGAGAATTGGTATTATTTCTTCCTTAAATATTGGGTAGAATTCAGCAATGAAGTCAATTGGACCTGGAATATTCTTTGTGGGAAGGTTTTTACTACACATGTTGGCTCTTAAATGCTAAAGCCTAAGAATGATGCGTCACACTTTTCATAGCCAGAACCTGCCACATGGCTCCACCTAATTGCAAGAATGCTAGGAAATGCAGGGTAGCACATAAATATTTGGTGGTCAGTAAATGTCCATGTCATAGGGTCTTTCTGAAAATTTATAGAAAATTATGTCTTCATGAATAGTTACTCAAAGTTTCCTTTAAATTCCTAAGATATAGCAACTATATTACTAGGCAGGTTCATCCCTTCTAACACTCTGCGAAAAGCCCATTGCTTTTATCATACAATGCTGAAAATAATATCACATTTTCTGTGCTGTGGTTCCGTTCTCTATTCAGTGGAAATGCAGTATTCTCCTCCTATGGCTTCTGCTCCACATTGGTGAAGGAGAGTATTTTATCCAAGTTAGGCTTTGGCAGGAAACATAATTTCTAGATTGGATCCAAGATGAAAATGGTTCTTTGGCCTTATGGAAACACAAATACCATGACTCTTCCCGTCTTACACTATAAATGTTCCAGTGTCAGCAGTAGCTTCTCTTCACTGCAGAACTGTTTAAATCTTTCATGCCCACCAATATTTGGACTTCAAAATCCCACAAAAGTTTTAATTTTATTCATATTTTATATTATTAACATTAATTTATTAGACATATTAGATAAGTTTGATCATAAATTAAGAACTTATTGGAAATTATGTAATTCAGGCACATGACATGATGCTGTGACAGAGACCCATTATTCAGTAGGTTATTCAAGGTACATGTTTCTCTCTAAGATCACAATTTAAAAATGTACAGTCCAAGGCTAGTAAAGCTGTTTTGTAATGCTTGATATGGAGCTTCCATTTATTTCATGGATCATGATGGCTTGTGTCCAGTTCTCATAACCTCCCAGCCAAGATTAAAGGGAAAGACTCAGGAGAACACATGAACTTTCCATTGTAGGGAGACAAATTGTAACTAGCATACATTACTTCTACTTACATTCAAAGACCAGAACTTAGTCTCCTGACCACATGAAATTGCAAAAGAGGCTGAAATATCACCCAGAGCTGGGAATCCAAGTACCTAGCTAAAGTTCAGGAACTCTATTGTTAAAGAGAAAGACTGGGTATTTGTGGAAAGTGAGATGGATGTCAGGAGTACACTATATTGGCAGGAAGGCAGAAGAAAAAGATTTAAAAACAAGCAAAAAGAATGCAGCTTTGGGTGGGGTTGGAGTGCACAGGGAAATAGGCACTGTAGAAACAGTCAAGGCGCTGCTATTGGGTTAAAAACAACTTCGACCATTTTGTCATTTTCTGTCACTTGTCCTAGATTCGAGGTCCAAATGACCAAGAAAAGGTGTGCTTGCCTTACACTGTATTGGGCAAATAAGAAAGAATCAGATGGACGTTACCTCCTTAAACCCTCTTGGGTGTCCAGAGTTGGAAAGGGAGCCATTTGAATTTCTAATATCACCAGATTTTTCAAAATAGGAAGAGGTAGCTCCTCAGAAAGAAATTGGGGTACCATTTGGAAAGGGTATTGGGTTATCACAAAACACATATCTACCACATCAGTAACTTAAAATATTTGCCAGAATATTGGTCCCAACTAATTTATTTGGCCATTCTAAAAACAAGGTTGTGGCAACCATAAAAAAGAAGTCATCATCGTACCCTATATGCTGCCATTAATGCTTCATTAATCCTTTCTTTGTGTTTGCTTGTGCCTATGCCTTGTTGTCTGTTGCTTCAACTACTACTCCTTGGCTAGAAGAAACCCTAGGAAGTCTGGAAAAGCTTCCATGAAATGTCATTTAAAATAAGATCTGAAAATAAGGAGATGTTACCTAGAATAAGGAGTAGGAAAACTAAGCAGAGAAAGAGTATGTGCAAAGATCCTGAAACAGAAAGGAACAGAGCACAGACAAAAAAAAAGTCAGTGTGACTGCAGTATAAGGAGTGATGGGAAGGGTGGTGATAGTTGAGGGTGCAGATCAGGAGAAACGTCATTGTGTATTCTTTTAAAGAGAAGGGAACATGAGGCCAAAGGGGAAAGTGCCTGTATCTTATCTGTTCTGATAAACAGAAATTGGACCCACTCCAACATAGAGAAAGACCAGAGTAATGCAGGAAAGCTTCAAGCAGCTGCCTGAAAAATATTACTGTAGAACCCAATGCTGATAATTCAGAATCTTTATTCAGCTCAGACATGTTCAACTCTTGTGGGCCTTTGTGCAAGTCTTGTAACTTTTCCATGCATCAACTTTTCTTTGGCCATTTGTCGGGGTCAGAGAAAGGCTGATCCTTGAAAAGCACTTGGAACAAAAAAATCCAACAGGATTTTACTAAATGAAGTATTTGATTAGTTATCACTAACAGCATGATGCAACCCAGGAAGGACTATTAACTCATTGTTTCTAAACTTGGCTTGTTTTTGTACTTGGATGGAGCCCTCAGAGCTCTGGCCAAACAGCAGGTTTTCTGCGTGTGCTCTGGCCTCCCTGAGGACCTCACAATGAGCCAGAAACTCTCAGGATCCAAGAGAAGTCTTTAGGAAAAAAGAGGAGAAAAGGCATGGGTACAACCACAGGGAGAGGCAGCCTACACTTTGCACGCACAGAGAGAAGATGCATGTTAGCTGTTCTTCTTGCAGCTGGAAGCCCTTCTTTAGCTTCCAGGACTAATTTTCCAGCCTACATTCTTACAGTGATGCTGTCCTTTGGGTTGCTTACAAGAGAGTAAATGAAAGCTTTCCCTCTCCTTTAATATATAACTTCTTTGACTTAAAATATGTGACAACACTGTTACCTCCAGTAGATGCTTTCTGGATGAATCAGCATTCTAAAAGACAGAGGCCTAGGATGTGCTAACATCAACAGAATCAGCAGGAATTAAGAACAGAGTGGGGAGACACTTCAATAGATGCAGCCTTCTGCAGGGTGTCAGTTGTACCATCTTCAAAGTTGGCCTCCCAATAATCTTGTTGGGAATAAAATGAGAAAGGGCCAGACCTACCTCTACAGGGCTCCAAGTGGACCCCACTGTGTCAAGGACTGGGATTTTCTTTGGGAAATCAATATTATAATAGTTTGATTGGAGGCATATCTCTGAGGATAGTTTTTATGCAAAAATATCTCGGTCCCTGGAAAACAGTATAGAGGTTCCTCAAAAAGCTAAGTATTGATCTACCATATGATCCAACAATCCCTCTACTGGCTATTTATACCAAAGACTTGAAAACACATATCTGAAAAGATATTCACACACCGATATTCTTAGCAGCATTATTCACTATGGCCAGGACATGGAGGAAAACGAAGTGTCCTATGATAGATGATTGGCTAAAGAAGCTGTGGTACATATATACAATGGAATATTACTCAGCCATTAGAAGAGATGAAATACTGCCATTTGGGACAATTTGGATGGACCTTGAGCTAATTATGCTAAATGAAAGAAGCCAGACAGAAAAAGTTGAAAATCACATGATATTACTTATATGTGAAATATAAACCTAAAAGCATAGTGGGGAGGGGGAGGGAAAAAGAGAGCAGGAGGGGGGGGGGTATTTTCTTTCTCATTGAAATAATAATAATAAAAGTGAAATTAAGAAAACATAACAAAACAAAACAAAACAAAATATCAGTTCCACACTAGCTATACTCCTTTTCGAATGCATAGCCTCTGAGATACAAATGGACTCTTTCCTCATTATTACATTAAAGAATTCCTGCCTCGGAAGTGTCCTGGGCTCCTGCTTCTCTGCTCCTCTGTTAGTCTGGGAGAGTAGTGTCATAAATCACATTACAACCCAAGATGAGGGTTTTGAAATTTTGGTCCAATCCTTACAGGAAGAGATTATGTCACAGGATCTAACTGATGTGTCCTCACTGTTTATTTTCCACACCTCTAGTCCTGGGTCATGTTCCCTTGTATATATTTTCAACAGGTTTTATTAGGCAAAAAAAAATGTCCTTGGGACTCAGGTGACTCCTGTCAAGATCCAGAAGCTGATGTTTGCTAAGGATTCCTTCATTTTCTGTTTGAATTGTTTATCCTTTTTGTCCCCTTTTGTTCCCTTTTCTCCAATGTCTTCAAGGATCTCAATCCTAATTGAAGTGACTTCAGCTTTCATCTCCTTGTAAACATTTCAAATCTATACCCCTTTCATCATCTTTCCTACTAAATTTCAAATTATCTTAGCACTAGGCAACTCCACATTGTTGTTTCACCTGCATCACAATCTTAACATGTTCAAAACTAAATTCATTTTCTCCCCATACTGGCTCCTTACCTGTATCAATCCAAGTTCAACCAGAGAAGGGGATATGTACTACATAAGACCAATATGGATTTGTTATAGGAGATTGCTCCTATGCAATTGTGGGAGCTTGCTAAGCAGTTCCTTTCTGTCTGTTGTCTCTGAGTCTATGCTAGAGCTTGAAGTTCATGGGGCAGGCGGTAAGGAAGGAAAAAATGTAAAGTGTAGGGGGCAATCAAGGGCAAGCTGGACCCAACAAGCACAAGCTAGAACCCCATGAAAAAGAACTGGAACTCACATTCTTATTGCTGCTAACCTTGGTGATGAGGGTATGCAGCAGAAGTGGGGTTCTCTGTCATAGAACTAAACACAAACACCTGGCCTAGGAGTCTAAGAAATTGAAGGAGGATCAGGGAGAGTAGATCACTTTCAGACCCAGCTGCTGCTTCATACCAGCGAGGTAAGTCAGCAAATCAGCACCATGTGTGAGCTACAAAATGGCCACTGTTTCCCTTCCAGCCTCAAAATCTCCCAAGAATCTCCCTGTGGCCCATCTTAACTGGAAACGAAAAAGAGATTGAATTCTGGGAAATACAGCTCAGCCTAGCCAAGTTGACACATTATAATGCCATTAAATCCACCCCTAGTCAACTTGGCATTCACACACATCTCCTTAAAGCATACTCAATCTCTGAATAAAGACAATACCAGAGTCCTGCTTCTGCCTAGTATGATACAACTATCCTGCATTAAGTCAAAAAAGGCTAACCCTTTCCCCAGAAGAGCATGCAAAGTTCCTTTTTTGTCCTTGGGTGATGTCTATTCTGTTCCAAGCAGATTTACATACTTCCTTTGATATATTATAACTTAAATACTGAGATATAAATTAAGTATTGTTAATACATCTGTGTTTGATAATAAAGGATGAGAAAGGAAAAGAAAAAATATCTGATATATATATATATATACATATTTGTATTAAAATAAAGAAGAAATATATCCATTGCAATCTTTGTTTCTGCAACAATCACATGGTCATAACATATTTATAATACCTTCTTCCCATATTCTACCATTATATATTCTTTGTGCTGTCAGCAAGCACCTCAGCTACTGGTCATGGTTCTTTGCTTGGTGGGTGACACAAATTTTTATTCTCAAAGGCTCTGGGATATTAGTAGCCCTGCCTGAATTGGGCTGTTGTAGTTTTCTGTTGACTTTAATTCTAGGACATGGGAGTATTAAGAGGCACCCTTGAAGATTTCCTGCTTTCCAGATATTCTCATTCTTACCCTATTGTGTGGTAGTAGCAGCACTATTCCTCTCTGATAGTCAGGATTAATAACCCCAGCCAGACCTTAACCCCCTCTCTACCTGTTCATTCAATGGTGCAAGGTATCCAGATTGTCCAGGCAGCAGTCTCAACTTCCATTTCAGTAGAATAATTGTTGGGTTCCTGGTGAAAGCATTCTTCCCTTTGGCGAAGCATATGCATCACAGGTATGAGAAGTAACAGTTTGCTACTAAATCATTTGAGGTTATAGTGAAGAGTGCCACTTCCATTTTCACCACTGTACTCATGGAGCTGTAAATATTGGCTATGGTAGAAACAGCACTATATATTGGATGCTGACTCAAAAGCATATACAGTATCCAGGACAACCTTGCCCAGCCCTGCAAGGTGTTGCCTCTTAGCTGGTGTCATAACTATGTCTTCAAAAGGCCATTCCACTTCTATTAACCTGCTTCAGTATGGTGGGGAACATGGTGAGACCAGTGAATTCCATGATCATAGGCCCATTGCCTCACTTCACTTACTGTGAAGTGAGTTCCTTGATTTGAAGCAATGCTGTATGGAATACCATGATAGTGGATAAGGTATTCCGTAAGACCATGGGTGATAATTTTGGCAGAAACATGTGAATATGGGAGGGAAATCCATATCCAGTGTAAATGACTATTAAAGTAACCAGGTAGACTATTCAAAGTCCTGTCTACTGGGAGGATTTCCCCTCACTGCTACCTTTCTGGGTTGTCATAGGGTAGGGCCATAGCACTACTACTCTCCACTTTCACGTGGTACCTGCGTGCCATGCAGAACTATCTGTAAATCAGGCTTGAGGTGTTTTTATCCTCAGTCAAAGGATCATAGCAAACGGTCCATCAGGCCAGAGATCTAGGCTGGAAGAGAGAAAGCAATATAGTGGAATTAGAGGCCATGGACATTTGGGCCATTTCCTAATGCAACTTACTTGTGCCTTCAGGGCCTGCTCAAGCCTGATTACATGTGTATCCCTTCCATTTGATAATGAAGTGCTGCTATGCACATCCAACTTTATGGTTTGACCTGTTGGACAACACTCAATTCATGATGGGCAGCTCAAGTTATATGGCAATGTGGTGACCCATGGTTAAGTGTTCAGTCTCTATAAAGGCCCGTGGCAAGCCAAAAGTTGTTTCTGAAAAGAAGAATAGTTATTCACAAATGATGGCAGGGATTCGCTACAAAATTCTAAGGGTTGGGTTTTGCTTCACTTATAGGAGCTTGCCAAAATGTATCTCTCTCTGGCACTGATACTTTGAGCATCACTAGATCACCTGGATCATATGGTTCAAGTGACAGAGCAGCTTGCACAGGAGCCTGGACATATTGCAGTCTTCTTGTGTTCTGACTCCACTCAAAACTACCATTTCTTAGGTCACCTTCATACAATGCCTAACCAAAGAGGAAAATAACAGGGATTCTTCAACCAGCCTCTTTTTAAAAATTTCTGAGCAAGCCTCTGATTGGCCTGCCTGGGATCTGTGCTTACCCCTCTAATTACAGTGGCTTGGAGACAAAATTCTGCTATTGATCCAGCCTTATTCAGGTAACCATACATATCACCAAGATTTGGAGTGTCTGTGGTTGGCAGGCCCCCTCCAAAACCTCAGAAGCAGTTCCCTAAATGATGTTTTTTGGAAATTCATCATCAAGACAAGTAAAGAAAATGATTACTCTTCATGTCTCCCTGCCAGAGGAAGAGGGGTCTTTATTGGACCTTTAACATGAAAATCTGGTAGGGTTCTTGGAGGCAGAGCCCATAGCAGTGTGGAGGGGGGCTGCTATGACGTTAGCCCTCAGGAGTTTCTCACTTTCATATTAGTCTACACTCAGCCTCCAGCAGTTTTTCTAAATTGCCTTTTAAATGTTCCTACCGATGTATGCTCCTGTACGTCTTCTGCTTTAGGTAAGCAGATCTTGGCTGTGACTTTCTGGATGTGACTAGCTTTCCAGATAGCGATGAGTGGCTATTTGCCCCCAAAATTCAGTTCTTTGTTGAGTCTGAGAAAAGTAACTTTTTTTTTCTGTTTTCCCAGCTTTTTCTTGTAGTCGAGATAGAAATGATGACTTCCAAGTATGCGGCAATTGAAACAGAAAGTTGTTTAACTTCATTTTTAATCTCTGCATTCTTATACAGGCATACCTCATTTTATCATACTTCACTTTATTGTGCTTCACAGATGTTGCCTTTTCTTTTTTTTTCTTTTTACAAATTAAAGGCAATACCCTCCACCAACAAATGACATAACTCACTTTATTGCAGTGGTCTAGAACTTTACCCGCAATATCTCTGAGGTATTCCTGCATTTCTCAATTCTTGACGACCTCCTATTCCTACTTTACCAAAGCATTTTCCTTGACTCTTTTACTAAATACCAAATTGATATTTCCTAAAATTGCTTTCCTTTTTTGTAGCTTATTACTTTCATGAAAAAGATGTTTTCCTTTGAATATTTACAGTAAAAATATTATCTTTCCCTTATGCTGCAGAATGTTTCATCCCCTAGAGCCTGTGTTGTTTCATTCTGAATATTTATCCTAGAAAGAGAAGAAATCTCTTTAAGCCAGGGGATTGTAAACAGATACCATTCTTGGACTGTCCTTAGCTTTTTTGATCTTGACCTTGAGCATTCTTACTTTAACCTTCTCATATCTAGTTTTTTAATAGATGCCAGTGAGCAAAAGTACCAGCCCAACTCACCTTACCCTTCTGAAATTCATTCAGCATGATTCCAATAGACTGAGGTCAAATCTCCTTGTCCATTTAGTCTTGAGTTCTTGGAAACCTGGAGAGTTTAGTATAGTCTGTAGTTTGTATAGGTGCAGTATGTCAAAGACTAAATCCACAATAACTGTGCTACTCAAAGTGTGGTCCCTGGACCTGTGCTATTCTCTGACATTTTTCCATTTTATTTTTCTAGTGAGTCATGTTTATTAATTTTATAAAAGCATTGATCAAAAATGTATTGGAAAATTTAAAGTAATAGTTCTTTTCCAGAGATAGTTTGAGAAACATTGTCCTATGTTGCATAACTCCTGAGTGTCTCCTTGACTTTGGGAAATGCCAACCCATTTCCCAAGGACAGAGAGGCACCCTTTAAACTTCAGGTCCTTTACTCTGAAAGTCTGTAGAAAGAGAAGAACTGGTTTGAAAGGGTGGGAAAATGAGGTGTGGGAAGATGGTAGGGATACAGAGAGAGAAGGGCCTTGACTGATTCTCCCTGAAAATTTCCTGCAGTAGGAAGGTAGCTGCCAGGTTCTCCTTCAATAGCATCTCTGATTCGACAAGCTCAAAGAAGTGGGAGTGAATCCTCAGAATCCTTTTCCTGCCTTCTCTACTGCTCTGACACACAGGACAAGATGTGTTTAATCCAACCTCCTCCACACAGCACAGACTGGAAAGAGACTTCCACTCCCTCCCAGGCTTTGATGTCTGTGTTCTCTCTCACCTCTGGCACTTTACCTAGCACAGAGGAATGCCTCAGAGCACATAACAAGCACTGTCAGCATGGTCCTGAGGTGCCTGGGAAGGTTTCCTTAGCTTGTGGGAAACTAGGCTGCCCCCTCACAGGTACTACTGTGCAGCCATGTTTCCCCTACTCTGTATCTGTGTGCTTGTTTTTTGAGATCTAATACAGGACATCATATGTATCCTTATTTACTATTCAGAGTCAATACAGCATTCTTACCTATAGAGATGTTTGGAACCATTTCTTGCCTGCCTATCATTGTGTCTCATGCCAACAAATGTCTTTTTTCAATTTATGAATAGTTATATCAAGCAACACAGGAATGATATCATAGCTCTGTGGCACTTCCTGAGTGACTTCTTCTCTCCTGTCTCCATCAACTCATTACACCATCTTCTGGGTTCAGTTGTTTAATAGGTTTTGAATCTACTTAACTATCCTATTGTCTTCCAAGATACTGTGGGATGAATTGATAACCTCGCCTTCATTCTGCCCTGATCATATCAGAGAGAGGCTGGAATAATAATAATAAAATAATAATAATAATAATAATAATAATAATAATAATAATATAGTAAATTGAATTGGAGTTTAAGGTAGCAAAGAGAGCAACACAAACATTAAGAGTGATGTTTCTTGTATTTCAGCAAGACTCAGGTGCCAGAAGAAAACCAGGTATTCCTTCTCAGTCCAGTAATAGAATTTATGTTGGCTTTTGTAAGGAGAGCTTGTTTCAGAAGTGGCATAGGAAAAAATGACCACTGGACAGATTACCTGAAATTTGAGGTGCACATTAATCTTTGGTCATGGGCCTGGAATGGTGGTTCTCAAGGGGGGTAAGTTTTCCCTTAGGGAATATTTGACAACATCTGGAGATATTTTTTGATTGTTACAACTTGGAAAATAAGGGGTTGCTATTGGCATCTGGTACATAAAGCCAGGTCTGCTGCTAACCATCCTTCAGTGCATATGGCAGCCACTCCCCCACCAACAAAGTAGAATTGAGCCCCAAATGTTAATAGTGCCTAGGCTGAGAAACCCTGGCCTGGGATTTATTCCAATATTATCTCCACTGAGCATGAGAGAACAAATATGCATCTGGTCAATCTCCAGGCCACATTCCCAAGATTCTAGTTTTATTGGTCTGGGATCCAGCCTGAATATGGTATTTTCATGAAACCCTCCTGTCCCCTTGTATATGGACAGGATTGAAAACCGTTCCCTGGAGTATCTGGTCTGATGGAGACCACAGATGAAGCATTTTATTAGTTATTGAAGGGTTGTTTTTTGCTCTTTGAGGAGATAGCAGCAATGGAGAAACCCAGGGAAGATGGAGAAAAGCCCTAGAAGCACTGGAAAGGATTAGATGGACAATCAAATTAAGAGCTTTTGTGAGAAGTGAGAGATGGGCACACCTTCCAGATAAAAAGGATTTGAAACCCTTCTGGCGGATGTTCTCAGAGCCCTTAGCCTAGCTAAGGGGCCAGGCTGCTGTGGAAGGAGAAAGGAGACCCTTCACAATTAACGTGGCCCCTGCCATAGCACAGGGCTCCATGAATCCAGAGGCGGCAGGATTTATGCTCCCACTTGCCCCTTCCTCCAGGCGCCTTCAGGTGAGGCCCAAACTGCACAACCTAATGCATTAGTCCTGGTTGGAATTTGCCTTAACTAAGCTTTCCTGCCAATAAGAAAGGAGTAAGGTTCTGCCTATGGGTTTACAAAAACACCTATTTGAGAAAGTCTCGGTGAAGCCAGATCTACCCCGTCAGCAGCCTAGAAACCCTATCCTCATGCCACATAACATGGTGGAGGTTCCAGGCTGGTCATGGTGTCCTTGGTGGTTGAGAACAGCCCAGGAAATGGGGAAATATGGTTGCAGTAAAGTACAACAGCTGGATTCCCATGGCTGTGGGTGAGACAGGGAACTTTCTCTGACTTGTGCTCGCCCATCAGCCAACCCTGGAAGGAGACCCTCAAGCCCCATAGCAAATAGCAGTGCAGCCCTTGATTCATTCCTTTACAAAAGAGGACCACAAATCCTATAGTATGGACATTAATGCCAGCCGAAGCATACACCTAAATTCAAATCCCCAGCTCTGTCTGTTGAGCATCGGTTTCTTCTTGGTAAAATGGGCATAATGATACTGAACTTGGGGTGTGATACTGAGGGTTATGGGAAAAAAAGGTGCCACATATAAAACCTGACAAGCTCAGGGTGATGCAGGACAGTGCAAATTTCCCCAAGTGACGGGGAGACCAAGCCCTGCATTTAGAGGAGTGTTCTTTGGAGGAGAGTGTAGAATGAATTCAACACACACACCAAGGTTGGAGTCAAAAGGAAAGTTTATTAGAAGGGATAACACTCCACAGACAGAGTATGGTCTCCTCTCAGAGGCAGAGAGTGAGTGGAACAGTGAGAGGGAGAGTAAAGACACTGAAAGGGACCCTGCGTGGTCAGGGGATTCAGTTTATATGTCTTTCTTTAGTTTCCATTTCCGTTGATATGGACATACAGTGAGAAAGGAGAAGACTATTTAGCTTGAAAAGGTAAGAATATGTAGAGTGAAAGGCCTGCTGGCAGTTCCCAGCCTTTAATCCTTAGGTTCCCCACGGTTTTAGCCTTAGGGAATGACTCATGGTTCCTGTTTTCCCTTCACAGGTGTGGGGAATGGGTCGTTAGCAATCCCAGTAATCCTCCTTTGTTCTGCAGGTGTCCTCCTGGCCTGGCTGCAGGGCTGATCAGCCCCGTGCAGTCACTGAATGTGGCTCAATTAACATTTTAATTCTCTTGCCCCCCCCTACATTAGGGGAGGCCTGCATGGTGGGTCTTACAAACTCAGAGACCAAAAGTAACCACATAGGATGGTCTGGACAGAAAAATTTCTAACTAAAAGAGGTCATGGTGGGTAGTCACATCCTAAGCCTGTAGCTTCCTTGGCAATGGTCAATATTTACCTTAAGTGAGCCTGTCTGTTGTCTTTCGGCATCTAAGATAACATACCTTTGAGAGGGTAATCTCCTTTTCCAGACCTCTCAGGGCACGACCTCAGAGTATAGACCAAAAGAGCCCTTCACTATGATCCTGTTCTCCTCCGCCCCCCACACACCATCTCTATGTGCTGTAAATGTTAATTATTAACTATCCTGTACCCATTAGTGTAAAAGAAGTACGTGTTTCTGTTTTGCCTTTTTATCCAATTCCAGAAAGTTTCCTCCTTTGCTTTCTCCTGCCCCCGCAATCTACCACCAATGGATTTCACGTAACCCTCCTTATATCGCCTTCTTTTATTCTAATGTATAAAATAAACTGCAAAACTGCTATTCTCCAGATCATTTTCACAATTTGTTGAGATTTTGCTTCTCCCCAATTATAGTCAGTTTGGCTCAAATAAACTCATTAAAATTCTCTATAGGTTTGAATGTTTCTTACGTTGCCAGGGTCAAACCAGCACAGGTGGCCATCACAACCGGTTGCAGTGGGCCACTCTGGACGCTCTTGGTTGTCTATACTCTTTCTGTGTAACGCTTTCTGCACAGATGTTGGGGACCGGGATCTGGGAGGCAGTTGGACCACCAGTGTGTACACTCCAGTGAAAGGGTGCGCAACTGGTGAATGGTAAACTAATTTAGGGTAATCTGGCTTGCTAGGGCATGCCCCTGGCGCGCTTTGTCCCTAAGGGCTTAGTCCCGCGTTCTGAAGAAGTGCTGGCACAAAAGAAGGGGGTGGGTGGGAGCCCTGAACGGCGCCAGCGTGGGGGGAGGCGGAGGAAGGAGGGTAGGCCCCAGGCGAGAGGGAGGGAGAGAGGCAAGAGGAGGAGTTTTCCAGCTCTGCCCGCCGCTCGCTGCGCAGCCCTTGATCTGGTGCTTCTCCTCCCGCTGGGGAAGCGCGCTGGGCGGCCGAGTGGAGCGGAGAGCCAGCGCGCTATGGGGAGCCCTGTACTGTGGTCTGCGCTGCTGTTAACCCCGCTGCTGCTGCTGTTGCTGCGGTTCCCGTCGAGCCGAGGCTTCCCAGGTAGGGCCAGCGGGGCAGCCTCTTCAGCTTAGCACCGGGGACCCTCGGCTCGCGACAGAGGGAGGTGCAGGGGGCGCCCTTTGTTTGCACCGAACTTGTCTTTCGCCGCCCAAGGGAGGGGCAGACGCAGAGTGAGGCTCACGTTTGGGCACCAAGAGGGAGAGGGGGCTGTCGACTCCTCGCCGAGTGCCGAGCGTTTCGGCTTGGGGAGCCCGAGTACCCTCTGCGTCTGGGGTTCCCGAGGTCCAGACAAACCCACGTTGCCGCTGGAGGCTACTCCGAGAAGTTTGGTCGCGGGCTAGTTTCTCACCAGCCGGAGTTTTACCTCTCACACGGTTATTCAGAGCCAGGGCCCAGCTGCCTGGCGGCTTGTCCTGGAAGGATACCCTACCCCCTCTCACACGAGGTCCCAGACCACCCCTCAGGCTGCAGGGCACGAGTCACGGTGGAGTGACTCTTGCGGACAGCACAAGCAGGGCCTCCCGCTTTCCCAACCCCCTCTGCTGGGGATTCCGAGAAAGTCTGCGCCTCTGGGAGAAAGGTGCCAGCTGAGAGTGGTGACATGTGGCATGCGCTTGGTTAGCCTCGGGGAAAGAGGGCTACACACACACACACACACACACACACACACACACACACACACACACGAAGCTCTGCTAGGAGAGGCTCTGCTGCCCTAGAGGGTGTGGTCTCTAACGTCTAAGGGGACCCTGGTGTTAGGGCTCTCCTGGTGTTGGCCAAACTTTCTTTGGAAACGCTCTTTGAAAAGCTGCAGCTAACTGTTCATCCGGGAGTCTTAGCAAAGAGCTTCAGAGGAGCAGGATAACATGAATGCACCTCCGAGGCCCCAGAATGCAGGAGAAATTCATGAGCGCATTTTAACTTAGTGTCATTGGGAAAGTAGTTGGCATACACTATAGGGCATGCAACTACTTTGCATTCAACAAAGTAGACAGTGGGCAATTTCAATCTGGGGTCTGATTTCTGAATGAAGGATGGGGCAGGGAGAGGGGGAGTGCTCCCAGATACAGTTCTAGGGAGATATAGGGATAGCTGCTGGAAATGTTCTGCACATTCCCAAATGAATTAGTCAAACAAATGTGTAGTGATAAACAGGAACATTTGTGTTTTAAGCTGTCTCTTGCAAGTTTAAGCTGTTAGGTAGGAACTGATTCAGGGTAAAATGGAAAGGAGACTTTGTCCTCAGTGTCAGGCAAGTGTCATTCCCATGGCATGTTAATGCACCCCACTCCTTTTAGCAGGAGTCAGATTAAAATGAATCTGGAGGTGAAAGAGAAGTCAGTATTAGACAAAGAGGTGCTCTGGGGGAGCAGTGGGAGAATTTAGAAGCTAGTGGCAGCCCTATTCTCTGATTCAGGAGGTATCACTGAGCTGCCTGTATGTCTAGTGGAGCCTTTCTTATCCAATGGGGCCTCTTCTATTTTTCCATCTGACCTCCACCCCTCCTTTACCCTGCCCTCCACTCTCCTTTCTCTCATCTTCTACCCTTGTATAGTATAGTTTGCCAGGCCCCAGCCACCCACAGAATCATGGGTTTGCCAGTTTTGGGACACTCACTGCTCCATCTTTAGGGACCTGCCCCTGGCTGGCCTAGTTTCTCCACCAGCCTGCAGGCTACCACCAACTGGAGGCCACCACCCTCATCCTTGCCACCCATTCCACTAATTCTTAACCTGCCCTCTGGCTCTGCTCTGACCTCAAATGAGCAGACAGAAGCTAACTGGAGTGGTTTTCAAAGCACCTCTCTTGGTACTTCTCAATGGGTTCTCTCAGGAAAGATGCTCTGCTGGGGCTATTGGATTCAAAGGTGGGATTTCACTCCAAGCCAGAAGCTTTGGAAGTCTGGTGAGGGGCGATACTCTAGGCCAGTGGGTCCTGAGGCAAATCATGTCAACTGAGTTCACTCTAAGTGCTGGGTGACAGATTTTGAAGATCATTTCAGAGACACCCTCTTAGCAAGTGGGCATCATGTTTCTAGTAAGACCTGGAGCCAGTAATCTCTGAAAGAGGGAGGCGGGGATCTAGGCCACATCAGCCTCCTGGTTATATAACTGGCTGAGATTTAACAGCAAATCTGTCAGAGTGAGAGTAAATCCTTCCCATTCCCTCTTTCTTCCTTTTTCTTCCTTCATTTTCTTCCTTGCCTTGCCTTTTCTTTCCTTCCTTCCTTCCTCCCTCCCTCCCCCTCCCTCCCTCCCTTCCTTCCTTCCTTCCTTCCTTCCTTCCTTCCTTCCTTCCTTCCTTCCTTCTTTCCTTCCTTCTCTTTCTTTCTTTCTTTCTTTCTTTCTTTCTTTCTTCTTTCTTCTTTCTTTCTTTCTTTCTTTCTTTCTTTCTTTCTTTCAAATATTGGGGTGACACTGGTTAATAAAATCCAGTAAGTTTCAAGTTCAACAATATGTAATATATACATTGCATTGTGTATTCACCATCCACAGTTAAATTTTCTTCCGTCACCAAATATTTGACCTCTTTTACCCATATCTATCTCTCCCACCCCCTTCCCTCTGGTAACCACTAATGTCTGTGACCATGTGTTTCTGTTTGTCAGAAGATGTGGTACATATATACAATAGAATATTACTTGGCCATAAGAAAGATGAAGTACTGCCATTTGTAACAACATAGGTGGATCTTGAGATTATCATGCCAAGTGAAATAAGTCAGACAGGAAAATGTTGAAAACCATATGTTTTCACTCATATGTGGGATTTAAAATTGAAAGCAACAAACAAACATGACAAACCATTTCCACTTCTAGAAGTTTCTAGAGTTCTTCCCTCTTCAAATTTGATGCAGCTTTTCTGGTCCTTTGAGTTAGTCTTCGCAGCCCAGGAAAGACAGCGTCTGGAGAAAAAAAACCCACATGAAATGTGTGGAAAGTTCACAGCCAACTTGTCTGCCTTTGATTGTGTTAGTATACCTATAAGGGGTAGGAATTTTGATTATATTTTTAAATAAACTCTTGAAATCTTAGATTTGGGAGGGTTGCTGCACCTCCTTCTGTAAGCAAGGCTGAAGCTGGAAAATTCGTATTGTGGCCACTAAGAAAGGCTCTGTGTACCTTACACCTGGAGAAAAATAGTTAAAGTAATGTGGTTTGGCCAGTCAGTAAAGCTGAGTGAGGTCTGCTAAGAGCCAGGCCAAACCACATCAGCCAAAGCAGTCTTCTGAAATGCCACATGTGGAGATAAGTATTAGGAAGTGAACACCTGGCTCAGGATATACAATTAAAGTCTCAGGCTAGGCACGAAATTCCTATTTGAATTGAAAGCATGTAATAAGCTGACAAAATTACTCTGCATTAACAAGGAGAATGCTGGGGAGAGCATGGCATTTTCATCTAGCATTTTCTTCACTGATGACACTTTCAGGATAGGATGTTGGTGTTAGTGCTTCTTACTTTACAGACCCCTGAGCTCAGAGACACCAGAAACCATTGTTAAAGCCCCATTCTCAAACCTTCCCGCCTCATCAGTACTCACACCACAATTGAAATACAGCCCCTGTCTTTTCGATTATTACTATAACATGTTCACTTTTAGTTTCTGTTATTCTAACTCGTTCTACTTTCTCTGGCCCAGATACTGGTCTTTTAAGTACAATTTTAGTACCATTGTTGCCACTTTACTCTCCAACTCAAAGACATAGAACAGCAGCTCCCTAACCTCTCTAAGTTAACTAGAAAGGTCTCAGCTATTTTCAGGGGACTGTATGATTGGCTTCCAGCCTAATTTTCAGTCCTTCTTTCCTGGTTTCCTAAAATCTGGCCCAAATAGAGTACATGTTTTTACAGTTCGAGTGACATTTCTCTCTCCTCGGTGATTATTGTTTCCAGCAACTGTATTGCTTCCCCTCATTCACTGGTCTGTCCAAGTTCTGCCCATTGTCCAGCGACACCCGCACTTGGAAGAAACTTTGCCTTGATCCCTTAATTGGAAAGCTTCTGCCTCATTTGAGGACATAGTGCTTAATGTCTTTCTTGTGGTATTTTTCTTACCCGCTGTACATTACAATAATGTATGCACTCCTCTATACAGGCAGACCTTGGAGACATTGAGGGTTCAATTCCAGACTGCAGCAATGCAGCGAGGATCCCAATAAAGCAAGTCGTAATATTTTTGCTGATGAAGGGTCTTGCCTTCAATTTATAAAATCAAACATACAAGCAAACAAAAAAATACAACGTCTGTGAAGTGTGATAAAGCAAATCAAAATAAAATGAGGTATGCCTGTACTTAGATTCTGAGCTCTTGAAGGCAAGGTGCCTCTACGTCTTACCTTTCTTTGTTTCCCATGGTACCTAGCCAAACATGTTGAGCAGGTGGATATTCGAGTTAACAGTTCCCTATAATTCAGATGATGGACCATTGGACAGCAAAGGAGCTGAGAGAAACTTGTGTGCAGGTTAACAGGGCTTTGTGCCACCATGAATCTACATACATAGGGACTATGGCTTGCTAGCTATAGAGGTTGCTTTTAGATCCAGGAACACCCTCTGTTGAAGCAATAACCTTCTCTGTTGGGGGCTGTAAGATGAGAGACTGACTACAGCCACAAGCTGAAGTTTGCATTTATTATTTTTGTTGGCTACTTCTCTACAGCCCCTTCCAAAGCAGTTGAATAGTTTCCTTAGTAAACGCAAATATGTATGCTACATCAATTCCCCTTTCAGAGAACACAACTAAAATGGGTAATTGAAAGTGAAGATTGAGTTTAAACAGAAGATTTACTTTTGCCAGGCTATGGAAAAATATGAAATTATAGCAGCCAAGTTCTGATTAATACCCAGGATAAAGATTTACTTCCAAAAGAGCAGTGTGAATAATAACCTTTCCTGAGTTCCAGTTCATAAGGAGTTTCTCAAGCCAGCCCCTCAGTTCTCAATTATGCGATTTCTCGACTGTCAACTTTTACGGGCCATTGTTTTGGGGATTTTAAGCCTGAATCTTTCTCTTGGACATTTGAATTGAGTCCTGAAACACAATCGGTTCTTCCCTCTCTAATGAAACCCGTGGGCTTCTCTACCCAGAGACTTACTTTTCAAAGTGGACACTGCACGAGGAAGTACTTGGGATACTGGGATGAAGGAGGGAGGAAATTCCTTCTGTTAGCTTTCTATCTTATTGGGAAACAAACACTGACTTAGCTGAGGTGGTAAATGTTATAACACGGGTGGGTTGACAGGCCTGGAGTGCAAAGTGAAGCCATTCAGGGGCACTGGGCCTTGAAGAATGATGCTGATAGATCCTGATCCAGGGAGGGTTAAAGTAGGGGGTCAGTGGGCTTCTCTAAGAACACATTGAAATTGAAAATAAAGATCTGTGTGGATGTTCTTTTTCTGGGGAGAAGGCCCCATCCCAATTCAAAACCACTGCTCACTAGATCATCTTCGTGAATTCTGAGAGAACGTGTACTTAATGGGTATGAAAATCAACATGCAAAATAAGATGAAATTGTCAGAGTAGGGAAACTTTGATTGAACCAATGGGCAAGTAGCCTCTTGAGTTATAACTAACGGTACAATTAGCCATTCTCATTTAAAAAGCAAGAGCAAACAAAGCAGACACAATCATAAACTAGAATTCCCTTCAGGTCTGGGCTAGCAACTGGTTGTTCCCCTCACTTAGCATAGTGTGCGGGATCTGGGGGAAGATCTTGAGTTAATATTTGTGGATTGATTGAAGTGTGACAGGGAATCAACACATTTTATTTCAAATATACCTTCAGGATTTAACCAGAATTTCCGAGAGCATAATTTCCAAAGAAAAAAGGAATGCAAGAGAGCAGAATGTCAGAGGAAATTTGCAGTACCCTGAACTCAAGACCCATCTGGACAGGCAACAAGTCAGCACACAGTTAATTGCTGAGGCTCTTGGATTTCCAGTCTACCCTAGAGCACTATTTAGGAGACTTACAGACTCCAGGCAGTTCCAGGGGCAGCATTTTCAGAAAAAGACTTAAGGATAAAGCTTGTGCAAGAGAGAAGTCATTGGTAGCATTGCTAAACTCCCAAGTTTTCCAGAAGATAATTGATTGCACCTGGATCTTACTGTTGCATGGTGAACTTTGGCTTCAGAAACCTCTGGATTGCTCATTCTCAGGCTGAGTGATTCACTCACCCATAATCCTTAGCTCATCCTGGATGCCTATTTATGTATTGTTCCCCAGGGAGACGATAAACGGGTTTGGACATAATGGCTTGGATTATCCTAGAGATTGGGGCTTGTAAATTGAGTATATTGGGTTAAAACTATTTTCATGAGTAATATTTAGACAGATCCAAATACATAATTTGGAGGCAGATTTTATGCCTTAACCTTGAAATATCACCACACTATTTCTTCTTCCCTACTCTTATGGTGACCTGCAGTGTGATGGCTCACATGCATCAACAACTTGTTTCCTGCTCTGTCACTGGCTCTTTGCAGTGTCTGCCCAGTTGTGCCTAGTGGGCATTCTATCTCTTAATACTGATTGCACCCCCCACCCCAGACCCTTACTGTGTGGGTGGCTGAGCTGAATGACCCTGCCAATTCCAGCATCCAAGAATGTTCAAAACACTGGTTAAATTAAGGCCACAGGGTGAGAAATGAGCCAAGGTTTGGCAGGCCCATTGTGGAGTGGTGAGGAAGTGGGTGTGGCCCACCTTTGAGACTGCCCCCAGAGTGGCCATCTGTGTAGGAACTCTGACTTGTTACCACTGACTCAGCATTTGTCAGACAAAGGCTCTGATTTTTTAAATAACCAATGTTGAAATTCTGTTTCTTCTTAGATTTTAACTCAGCTTTCCAAGGAAAAGAAACATGTTGTTTCTCCATAAGCTACTCATGGAACCAATGCCCCCAGTCTTGTTAATTTTATGTCCTCATGGCCTAGTAGGGACCTGGCTTCCAGGAAGCTCTCAGTGGATCTGTGGAATGAAATCTGCTGGGGATCATGACTCTGGCTAGTCCTGACTTGCTGGGGGGTTCTCAGACTCTATCTAATTTCCCACAGGAGTTTCTCACCCACATTCAGGCTCCTCAACATGGAACTGTGGAACTTCTTGGAAATTCATGAAACTGTGGAACTTCAGACTGGGAGGAGCACCAGAGATGTAACACCTTGCATCTTAGTGATGACGCTCTGAAGCAAAGCCAGTTAGAGGGATTTGTCTGGAGTCACACAGGGAGTTAGAAGAGCTGGGTTTACAAGTCAGTAGTCTAGTGACTCCAGAATTCCTTTCACTCCTCCATAGGCATATAGTGATCCCAACTTTTGAGTGTCTACTACATGTTAGGTACTGTGCCAGTCACCAGGGATAGACAGACAAGAATCACTCACATTGCATGCACTCACCAAACCCCTGTCCAGGGTGTATTTCAGCTTGGTTGTTCATATTAACACTTGGTGGCAATCTCAGGGTCTCGATCTGGGGCTGCTTGGATGTTCCTCAAGGTTTCTGAGAAGTTGCTGTGCCATGGCCAGTTCTTGCCCTTTTTTGTTGAGGTTCCAAGTGTTGACACTCTATACTACTTGCTTTGAGCTCCCCAACTGATATGTGATGACATTTTAACAGCTTTATAGAGATATAATTCACATACCATTTAAACCAATTCGATGGTTTTTAGTGTATTCAGAGTTGTGTATCATTCACCACAATTTTAGAGCATTTTCATTACCATCAAAAAGAAACCTCACAGCCCTTAGCTATCACTTCCTACCCCCCACCCAGCCCTAGACAACCACTAATTTATTTTTGTCTCTCTAGATTTGCCTTTCCTTAACATTGCGTATAAATGGAATCATACAACATTTGTCCTTTCCTGTATGGCTTCTTTCACTTAGCCTAATGTTTTCAAGATTCATTCTTTCCAAAGCAGGAATCAGTACTTGATTCCTTTTTATAGTCAAATTATATTTCATTGTATGGATAGACCACATTTATCTATCCATTCATCAGTTGATGGACATTTGGGTTGTTTCCACTTTATGATTCTTATGAGTAATGCTGCAATGAAAATTCATGTACAAGTCTCTGTGTAGACACATGTTTTCATTTCTCTTAGATATATACCTAGGAGTGGAATTGCTGGGCCATATGTTAACTCTTTGTTTAACCATTTGAGGAATTGCCAGACTGTTTTCCAAAGTAACTGCACACCATTTTGCATTCCTACCAGCAGTGTGTGAAGGTTTCAATTTCTGCACATCCTCACAAACTCTTGATATTATCTCTTTTTGATTAAATGATGTCATTTTATCTCAGCTCATTAACAGCTTCTACTCAAGGTTTGAGTGACAAAGCAGTGTCTGCAACTGTGGCATGATACTGGCAAGAGTCACCTAAGGATGTCTGCCACCACTTACTGCTGGCTGCAGGGTTATTGCTATTCCATAAGGAACCTTTGGGCAAATTAGAAAAAAAAAAGGTGCCCTCTCTGGGCACATGTAATTTTGTGGGCACACAAATCGATCAGGAGATACACTTCCAGTCATTAGGAAAAGGATAGAGGCAGGCCCAGGTCTCCACACTTGGAGAGCGGAGGGAGGATGATTTGAGACCCTGCTTGTTCTTTTTGGTATGTCAGTGGGTGCTATAGGGAACTCCCTGAACAACCATATATGTAGCAGTCCTGCATCAGCCCTAAGTAGGACAGAGCTATGGATCTCATATTCTTTTACAGCTTGTGACTATTTAAATGGAGAACAAAACAAAAAGTTGTTCATGCATGTCAGCAGCATCCTTACATGCTTGAATCTTTGGATCATCTGGGAGCAAGTCAGAAATGCAGATACTCAGGCTCCACCCAAGATCTACTAGATCAGTATGTGCATTTTAACAAGATCCCTTCAATGATTCTTATATACAGTGAAATTCCAGAAGTACTGGTCTGATAAACAGGTGGCTTACCTGTTTATAACTGCCACACAATAGATCCTTTCCCCCTCCTCTCTTTTTCTCGTGGCTTTGCCTTTATCACTGCATCCTCTAGACTTCCTTTCCTGTCTCTGACATTCCTGAGATAAGCATGTACAGCCCTTAGGTTCCTACTCCTTCCTCTAACTTAAAAAAAAAAAAACCCAACCCTTAGGGGGCCCCTGAATTCATCTCATGTCAAGTCTTCCTGCCAGGAGTGGGGCGCCTGCCTGGCCTAACCTCCAGCTGCAGCCAAGCACGCCTTCAGTGATTGGTAACAGAGTCCTTGCATGGCTTTGCTCTGCAGCTGAGCTGTATCTTAGAAAAAACTTCAGTTCTTAAGAAAGCCACACTAGTGTGATCAGGGTCACTCCTGCCTCTCTTAACAAGACCTAGCTAGTCCTAGGACTGAGAATCACTGGAATGGACCAACCCTTAAAGACCCAGAGCTACACATCTTTGTACCAGACACTGCTGCTGCTGGCAGCACCTTGGAGGATGGGTGAGATAGACACCAATGGGGAAGTCAGGAGAGCACACCCAGCATCTTCACCTTAAGTTCCGCCCCCAAGCCCCATTAATGAGGCACATCAGGAAGATTGAACTGTTAATAGCACTAAATTTGCCTCCCACATTTGGAAGTGGGGAAGGGGGAGTATCGGTGCATAAGTGTTTCCCAACCCAACAATGGTATTTGGACAGCTGAATTAAGATGACCTGGGAAGTCTGATTAAATGAGGTTTCTCTGACCCCACCTTTATGTATTCTGCTTTGGCCGATTTGGAATGGGGACTTGCCATCTAGGGCAGGGGTCTGCAAACTGAGTCTAGGCAGGCCAAATATGGCCCACTGCTTGGTTTTGTATGATCAGTGAACTAAGAATGTTTTTTTTTTTTATTTTAAAATGGTTGACAAATGAAAAGGAGAATATGCCATGATGCATGAAAATTATATGAAATTCAAATGTCTGTGTCATTGGCATACAGCCATGCTCATTTGTTTGGGTATTGTCTGTGGCTACTTGGTAATACAACGGCAGAGTTGAGTAGCTGTGACAGACTGTATGGCCTGCAAAGCTGAAAGTATTTGCTATCTGGCCCTTTACAGAAAAGGTTTGCCAACTCCTAAACTAGAGCCTTGCTACTCAAAGTATAGATGGAGAACCAGCCTCACCTGGGAGCATTATAGAACTGCAGAATCTTAACTTCAGTGCTATGAAATTGGAGCCTACATTTTAACAAGATCCCTAGGTGTTTGGGGCTGCTTCTCCTTCACCCTGAGGCCTGGCCCAGGACTCATTTTGGCTTCAGCCAGGAGTCTTGAAAGGTACCTGCAACTAGCATTGTACACCATACTGTTAATTTATCTGACAAATAAGTGGGTGTCTTGTTCTCTGTGTTTGAGGCTTGGTACCTCTGGTTACCTCAGACCCTCTAGAAATGAGAGCTCTGTTTTATTCTTGCCAATTCTTGGCCAAGGCCTGGTGTCCTAATTCAGAGCTGGAGGTGTACTGGCCTTTGCTACCTGTTGACACACTTCCCTGATGCTGCCTGACTTCTGAGCAGCAGGCTTGGATCTCTCCAGATCTGCTGTCCTGCCAGGATCCTGCTAGGTAGTGTGGCCCACAGCCTTCTACTGTCCCTTACCCCTGATTGCTGCTGAGGGCTTGACTTGGACATCTGTCTTTCGCCAGTTGCTGTTTTTCAAGAGCTTGTAATCTTGCTGCTGGTCAGGACCATCCCTAGGAGAACATTTCTGAAAGTGGCTTCCTTGAAGCACTGATTCCCAGAGAGGTTCATAGATGTTCTATGGGCAGCAGAATGTATTGTAAGTGAATTGAGAAATGCTGGTTTAAGTAGGTTTCTTGATGTCAGGAATGCTAAAGGTCATTAGTATGCTACTGCGCCTTGTTACCCTCTGGGAGAGGACAGAGAATAATTGTGATGACCACAAATGAAGTGTGGTCCCCAGACCAGCAGCAGCAGTACCTGGGATCTTATTAAATATATAAATTCTCAAGCCTCTTCCCAGAGCTACTGAATCTGGGTGTGAGGGATGTGGGCCCAGCAATCTCTGTTTTATCAACCCCTCCAGGTGATTCTGGTGCATGCTCAAGTGTGATATTTCTAAATTTTCTCAGCATCTCATTAGACTAGTGTTTTCCCATTTGTTGTTTTTAAAGGAAACTGTGTTTTTGGTTCTAAGACAAGACATTTGGGAAGATAACATTGAATTTTCTGAAGCATTTATTGGTGGCAGTGACCACTGTAGACTCAAGGGAGAAAGAAGGAAAGAAAAAAAACCCAATAACCTGTGGTAGCATCATCTGTCCCATGTCTGCCCTGCTAACCAGTTGTGGGCACACTTGGTCAGAAGTTTCCTCCAGTTGAAAACCACACACTTTTGGCTGTTGCCAACATGTGTTCTTTAAGATATGTTTTTTTTTTGTATTATATTAAGAATGCCTTATGAGATGCATGTCTCTCCCCCTCTGCCCATCACCTCCACTCAGAATGTTCTTCTTTTCTCCTCCACAAAATTTCCTCATCCGAATCCCTAACCTATCTTTCCAGGCCAGTCAAGTCCAAATGGCTTTTTCTAGTGCCCTCACCAAGGGAAAACCTCTGGAAGCTTTCAGATCTGAGGCTGTGGCCTGTCCCCAGGCAGCACCTCTCAGCACAGGACAGCTGTGCATTCCTTCTCAGAGTTTAGCTCACTCCCACTCATTCCAGAGCCTCCTCCTTTGCCATTCCATATTGGTGCCAGTGGTGTCACAGCCGTGGGTCTGCATATGAACAGTTTTTATTCTTTGCTATCAGAGAATTTATCAATGCTATGTTGTCACTTAGTTTGAAATCCTAGTGACATTGAGGCTGTGGGTGAGGTGAGAGGAACCATTAAGTTTCCTAGCCTAGGTCTTTGCTCTGTTTAAATGTAGGTAAGGCCTTAACACCTCAAGAGCTGATGTGGATGGGTGGGTTCTTGATTTGTTTTTTCCTTCTGAACAGAATTGTAACAGAAGCAGAATCACCTCATTTGCCAGAAAACAGAGGCAATTTGATAGTCGCCAAATGTGAATGTGGTGCAAGAGCTTAAATGTTTTATCCACCTCATCATCTCCCTCGCATGCTCTGTAGCTCTCTGATGCCACATGGTCTCAGTCAGTGCCTGGATCTGGAATCTTCTGCTGAAGGCCTTAATGCAGTCTCACTCCTTCTTTGGATTTCGACTGTGTCTCAGTTGACCTCTGTGGAGGACAGTCAACCCTTCAGAAGACCATATGGCAATGCTTTGGTTGGTTCTGTTGTCTGTTTTTGCTTTGAAGGCAAGACGTCTTTTTGTCTATCTGTTGAATTCAAACAATCAGACTCCAGTGCTTTGGGTATGCCTCTTGGTGGGAACAGGAGTTGGCATTTGTTGAGGGTTCTGCTTTGGGATGACCTCCTCAGCGTAAGTTGCGTGTTTCCCATTTCTCCTCTTTCTCATCTGTACGCCATGGGCAGGGACACATTTTGGTCTTTTATAATATTAAACAATGGAGGGGGACTAGATTGGAAAAAATGTTATTTTTTCCCTTGGACGAGAGTAATGGCTTCATTTACAGAGTTATCCTTCTAACTTTCTTTTGTTAGCTGTGTGAAATATGACCACAAGTAAAATTTTACAAGCCACATGCTGTCTTCATTGTCTTTGCTAGTTAAAGGCTGAGTGCTTGGGGACTGTGGATGTCATCAGCTCTGCCCGAAGTTCCCTTTGGGGCCTTGTGAAAAAGAGTTTGAATAGAGGAAAGAATATTCTCTCAGGGGAAGCAGCTGTAGAAGCACGGCTGTCTGAGAGCTCATATCTGGCAAAAGATCATCCTTTCACCAGCCCCCTACCTTATAAACATTATTTGGGGGGGGGGATAAAATAAAGTTAAAATGGACATTTAAGAATAACTTTAATAGGAAAAAACTTACATAAGAGTGCTGCTGTTGGCATGCAAGTGAAGGAGGAACAATCCTTAGCAGGATGGAGCTCAGTTGCCCACAGCAGTACACATATTGCCTTTCCTCCCTTCCCCGTCTCTCTGCCCCAGTCCATCATCATGCTTCCTGGGATCTCTTCCCAAATAACTATATGTACCTTGTCTTAGAATCTCCATTTGGGAGAACTCACACAAACAATGGCTAAGCTGGAACTCAATCAAGGATTTTGAGGTTTGATTCAGAGTTCTTCCTACTACTGAACTGATTCCTGCTATATAGAGCTATTTAGGTTAGTAGGTGAACCATAAGGCTGACTTCTATGATGGAAGCTTGAGGAGTGTTTCAGTTATCTATTGGTGTGTAAGAAACCATCCTAAAACTTAGTGGCTTAAAACAGCAACTGGTATTTATTTGTTCATGATTCTGCAGTTTGTGCAGGGCTCAGTGGAGATCGCTCATCTCTGTTCAATGTGGTGTTGGCTGGGGCAGCTCATATGGGAATGAAAGATCCAAGATGGCTCCACCAGCATGTCTGGTGGTTCATCTGGGATGGCTGGGCCTCTCTACCTCTTTGCAGCCTCATGCTGTCTATGTCTTCTCTATATCTCCATGTTATTTTTTTCTCCAGCAGAATAACTTTTCATGCATATGGCTTCCCAGAAGATGAAAGCCAGAGCTGCCTGGATGCTTAAGGCCTAGGCACCTAAGTGTCACAGCAGCACTTCTGTCACATTCTGTTCATTAAAGCAAATCAAAAAGCAGGCGGAGATTCAGGGTGGTGGTAGTAGGGGAGAGTGGTAGATGGGGAGAGTGGTATGCATGTGCAGGGTGTGAGTAATTGTTTGTGGCCAACTTTGCAAGCAATCCATTACAGGGCTGGTTTGGAAGAGTATGTTGGAAATGCGAGTTTAATTTCTTAGGATGTTTTCTAGATGCATTCTGATTAAATGCTGGGCCACAGGTTAGCTCTCCAAGTACATTACACTATTTAGCTATAGAATGGAGCATGCCCAGAGTCATTGCAAGTACATAGAACTGAGTAAATACGTAGTCCTGGAAGATCCAAGGGATATGTTTCCCACTGCTTACTGTACTAGCATGACCTCCTTCCTTTACTACTCCACACTTCTCTCTCTTATTTTCATCAAAGGAAAAGACTTTGATTAAAGAAAAGGTCATTCAAAATCAATCATAGACCTAAATATAAAGCCTGTGATTATACAGTTTTTTGGTGATAATATGGGAGAAAATCTTTGTGAGCCTGAGTTAGACAAGATGCTCAACATCATTATCCACCTACTAAGTTGGATGAACTTGGTCAACTTCTGCTTTCATCTGCCAAATGCCAAATGTCACCTGCCCTCCTAGGAAAATGATTTGTAATGTATAAGGTATGGTTATAACTACCCCCAAAACAACTTGAACACATTTCTCTTTCTTGTAGAGGGGCTGACTAGCCATTTTCTCTGTCTCCCTCACTGGACTTTATGTGACAGACACCCACAAATTGCTAGCCATGACTTTAGGTAACCACTGGCCACTAGCAATTTGAGGCAGATCATTTACTGTAAGTGCAAGTGGACGTGGGTGTCTCCTACTATGATTTTCTAAGCCAATTTGGTTTTTAAGGTTCCATTAAAAAAAAAAACCTCCCACTGCCTACTTCCGTCCTCAACTGTCCTAATGTCCTTTCAGTTCAAGGAACTTGTATCTTTTGTGACCCATAGCAAAGGGCTTTAGTGTTCCTTGGTACTATCAATACCAAAGAGATTTACTTTGACCTTGAATTCATTTGTAATTAATGCTAAAGTCTGAAATATATGATTTGGTATTTTCATAGATTATTTTTTTCTCCAAGACCTAATGTTAAATTCAGTGCTGAATGCTTAATAAGGACACTGATTACATGAGGAATAAGTAACAGAACACTTTTCATCTAGCTTCTAAATTTGGAAAAAGAACCTTGGATGAACAGCTGTAGTGTCCCAAATAATTTTCCATTTCTGCGAATCCCAAAGGTCCTTCTTCATGCATTTAACATTCCTGAAATTTCTGAAATTAAAAAAAAAACTTAGAGGGACACACAGGGATTGTGTGTGTGTGTGTGCGCGCGCGCGTTAACAGTTTCATTCAGGTATACTTGATGTATAATAAACTCCACTGAATTACCTTTGCACCTTTTTCAGATATTAATTGGCAGGTTATTTTTTGCAAGCCTGTTTCTGTGTTTTTTATTCTGATCCATTGACCTATGTGTCTATGCCTTCACCAATACCCCATTATTTTGATTACTATAGTTTTATAAATAATTAAAATTGGGCAGTGTGCTTCCTCCAAATTTATTCCTCTTTTCCAAAATTGCTTTGGCTATAGTCTCCATATAAAATTAAAAATAAGCTTGCTTATAACTACCAAAAAAGCCTGCTGGGATTCTGATTGTAACTAATTAAATCTATTGATCAATTTAGGGCAAGTTGTCATCTTTACTATTTTTATCTCTAATCCACAAACATGATATATCTCTTCATTTATTTGGGTCATTTTTTATTTCTTTCATTAACAATTTGGAGTTTTTGGGTACATGTTTTGTAAGATTTATACTTAAGTATTTCATTTTCTGGAGCTATTGGAAATCGTAAGTTTTTTTTTTTTAATGTTTGCTAATGGTTCTTCTCTAGCATATAGAAATACAAGTAATTTTGGTGTTTTGACTTTGTATCTTGAAACCTTGCTAATCTTAGGAGTTATTTCATAGATTCTTTAGGATTTTCTACATAGATAATCATACCATCTGTGAATAAGGATAGCTTTACTTATTCCTTTACAATTTGCATGCCTTTCTTTGTTCTTATTGTACTAGCTAGGACTACTAGATAATGTTAAATAAGAGTGATGAAAGTGAACATCTTTGCATTATTCCCAATCATAGGGAGAACTCAGTCTTTCACCATGAAATATGTTAACAATAGGCTTTTTGTAGATCCTCTTTATTAAGTTAAGGAAGTTCTCTTTTCATCCTCGTGTGCTGTGAATTTATGTCATGAATGGTTGTTAAATTCTGTCAAATGCTTTTTTTGGTATGAATTGATATGATAATGTGAATTTTCTTTTTTAGTCTGTTAATATGATAGATTACATTGATTGATTTTTTTATTGATTGATTTTTAACTAAGTAAGCCTGCCTTACATTCCCAGGATATGTGCCACTTGATGTTGGTATCTTATTCTTTTTACATATTGCTGGGTTTTATCTGGTAATATTTCATTGGGGACTTTTGCCTCAATGTTCATGACAGATATTGTCCTATAGTTTTATTTTCTTCTAATTTCTTTATCTGGTTTTGGTATCAGAGTAATGCTAGCTTCATAAGATGAATTGGGATGTGTTCCCTCCACCTCTACTTTCTAGAAGAGATTCTGTAGAGTTGGTGTTATTTCTTTAAATATTTGGTAGAATTCACCAGTGAAATCATCTGGGCCTGGATTTTTGAACTACAAATTTAATTTCTTTAATATTTTTGGGACTATTCAGGTTATTGATTTCATCCTGGGTGAGTTGTGGTACCAAGTTTGTGATTTTTGAGGAACTGGTCTAGTTCATCTAAGTTGCCATAGTTTTGTGTAGAGTTGTACATAGTATCTGAAGTGATATTCCCTGCTTTGTTCCTGATATTGGTAATTTATTTCTTCTTGTTTTTCTTTGTCAGTCTTGCTAGATTTGTATCAGTTATATGAATATTTTCAAATAGCCAGCTTTTGGTTTTATTGATTTTCTCCATTGTGTTATTTCATTGATTTCTGCTTTTACTATTATTATATCCTTCTCTCCTTGGCTTTATTTTGTTTTTTATCTATTTCTCAGGCTGAGAGCTCAGATTATTGTTTTGAGTCCTTTCCTCTTTTCTAATATGTGTCCAATGCTATAAATTTCCCTCTAAGCACAACTTTAGCTTCATCTTACTGCACTCTTTCTCCTCTCCTTCTTGAACTCTGATACTTTGAATGTTATGTTAGACCTTTTGTTCTTGTTCCACAGGTCCCTGAACAATAGAGGAAAAAAGACTGAAAAAAATTAACCAAGCAAGGGAAATACAAAGAAGGACAAAAAGCCATGGATGCTCTCCCTACCTTCTTAAGACCACAACTTCTCCAAACAGAGAAAGTTTCCCCTTATCCAGAGTTTTAGATATTGTCAGGCTTCTGCTGCTACTGCTATAGCAGCCACTGCTGTCATTCCTGTCCATTGGTACCATAAGACTACCTGAGGATTAGGGCACAAAAGAACAAAGCAAACGAATAAACAAAAAGAAAAAAAAAACTAGAGGATTTCCCTCACTTTCTCTGAGCATCAGGAACCCCCTTTTCCACTCTTTGAGGAGGAACTAGAGGGCTGCTTCTGGACCTCTGAATCCAGTGTCTGCTCCTGGGTTGTGGCTGACTTGAGTTCAGCCCAGGGAAAAGTTACTACCAATTCAGTGGTACTTTAAATTCTTCTCCAGTTTGCCTGCTAATGTTTACTTTTCAGCTTCCTCAAATAGCTGTCGATATACTATGTTTAGGGTTTTTAGTTGCACTTAGTAGGAAAGACAGGGTGCGATGTGATTACTGCATTTTACCTAGAACTAGAATCCTGTGACTTGTATTTTTAATGTTATATGATCTTTTACATGGTGGTCAAATAGGTGACTTCCATCCCCCTTTCTTTCTTTTTCTCTTTTGTTTATTCTTTCTTTCTTTCCTACATTTTTTTTTGCGTGTGGTACCAAGTATATTATTAGGCCTTAATAAAGAACTTTTGACTTGACTTTGTTGCAGATGGTAAAAATTATTTTGCATGAGGCTTTATAAATATTACAATTAACAGAAATGATTGGAATGTTCATCATTGGAAAACACTATGTGCTTTCCAAAGATATGCCTAGTAGGATGAGAAAAGAAAAGGAAGAATTATTTTAAAAGTGGAGAATACTGATCTTATGGAGTCATTCTGTAACTACAAAAGGATAATATATCTGCATCCAACACAGGTATAACTTACTTTTGTTCCTCTAAGTAACTCATTCCATCCAAAGCCTTTTTTTTCATGAGGTAATGCCAGTAAATATGTTAAAAATTAAAGGAACATGACCATACCAAATGATTATGCATCGAATACTCTATATCCTGCTTTTGCTGTGTTAGATAGCTCATCTGAGTAGTGAATGAACAATTCTATCTGTAGTCTGAGAAATGGAAATTGTAGAATTGAAATTAGGAGAGATTCAGTAAAACATGATATTTCATGCAGATAAGGCTTCTGGTAAACTTTTCAATTAGTTGCTTTTGTTTTGGCACCTGTATAGGTATCATCATCAAACTCATTAAACTGCTTCAAAACATAAGTGAAATTATATCTACTTATCTATAAAGGGATTAACCATGAGGAACTGTGTGGCTTCTTGATTCCAGTGCTTTCTGCAGCAGACCTATGTACTAGGTCATATACTAGGCGGCCCTAAATCAGGTGATTAGCTCAACTTCCTACTCCACCCAAGCTATTTCAACTCACAGATGAACCAGCTGCACACCCTTATTTTGAACAGACCCCCTGAAATTGACTGCAACTTAAATCCAGTGACAGCTGAGGCTTGGAAAACTTTCGTGTTAATGTCCAAGCTCTTTTTAAAACATCAATGAAGCCAAATCCCCCAATTTAATTGGATCTTTTAAAGTCATACGAGCCAACAGTGTGGGCATGTAATTCGTTATTAGTTCATAAAAGCACTGCAGAAATATAAATCTGGATTAAAGTCTAACATTAGAACCATGCTGCTTTTAAACCAGGGCACCCAACACTGGTATCTGGATCCTTCTCTCCTTTTCTCCAGCCAGTCTCAATTTTTCAGTCCCATCTTTCTCATCTGTGTCTTTTCACAATCTTGAAATCAAGTCTTTCCCTCTGATACAATGCCTAGTGTCTCAGTTTTAAAAGCTTCAATAAAATATACCAACTCCATTTTTAAACAGGAGGAAACCGAAGCTCTGAGAGATGGTGGGGCTGACCACAGTCACATAGCTAGATGGTGGCAGAGCTAGATGAGCCTTCCTAGTACCCACGCCATTGTTCTACTCTTCTAAAAAGACACTGTGCTGTTCGCAGAACCTCACCTCTGAAGATGCCACATCTAATTTTTAACCTGCTCACAACTTTCTTTCCACACCTTTTAAGTATGTGAAAGAAAATCGACTTATGATGGTGTTAGAAACCAAGATGGTGGCGTGATTCTGGTCATGTTTCATTTCTTGATCTGAGTGCTTTTACATGGGTGTGTTCAGTTGTAACAATTCATTGAACTGTGCATTTATCTTTAAATGAAACATTTATAAAAGGTGTACATAAGAGGGATGACTGGTGGTGGACAGATTGGGAAAAGTGCAGAAGAGGAGACAGGTGACATATGGCATGATTTCTGATTTTTTTGCTGGGGCCTCAGAACTTAATATTCCACTAATACCCTTTATTATGCAATAAGTCACCTCTCTCATCCATCTTAAAAATTCGTTTTCCTCTTAAAGTTTTATTCTGCTCTCCAGGGTACTTTTGCTTCCTGGCGCCTGCATAATCTTTGTAACGTCAGTGCTGTAGAATCCTACTTAAAAAAGAGGCATTTGCCACAGCTGAAAATCATAGTGATAATCATGCCGTGATCTTGGCTCCCAACTCAGGGTACTTGCTTATTTAATATTTGCTATGCACGCTTCTAAAAAGCCAGGCACATCTGGATTTATATTTTCCTGCACGTCTGTGCTCCAAGGCTCCAACAACATGTGTGATAGTATCTGTAGCTTATTTTCTAAGTGACAATACCGAAACCTCTTGTTTTTTTCTTTTACTTTTAATATGAGACATATGGAATGAGTATTCTCTAAGGCTTCTCTCTCTCCTTCTCCCACCTTTTTTTTATAGCAGGGGAAGGGACAGGGGCCCAAGTTTGTAAACAACAGTGTATTGAAAGCCGAAGATCCTTTCTTCCTCCCTAGGGCTGACAAAATGATCTTTTGTAGGTATTAATCACTTTTCTTTTCTTTCCTTCCTCTTTTTTTAAAAATCATTTCTACTTCTTATTTTTAGAGTCTTCTTTCATCCCTTCCTCTCCAAAGGTTGCTTTTCAGTGACATAAAAGTCAATCTGGGTCTGTGTGTGAGACATTATTTGGTATTATAATTTCTCAGAACTACAGAATCTTAACCTTGGAAAGGACCTTAGAGCTCCCCACCTTCCTCCCCAATGCAAAAAGCTCCCATCTCACTTCCCTTGTTAGCATTTGCCAGGCTTGTGGGAACACTTCCAGGCTCCATGAGCTTTGATGGTGTCTCAAGATGGTCTCAAAGCCTTAGGAAATCCTGCCTCACATTGGGCTGAAGCCAGTCTCTGGATAACTTCCAGACATTGTCCCTATTTTTCACTTGAATTACAGTATACAGAGCTAGTCTCTCTGTATTTTTATCCATGAGAAATGAGAGCACAGGGATTCTATTTTCCTTAAGTCTAATTTCCTTCAGACTATAAATCTCAAGTTTCTTCATTTGACAAACTTTTTACTTATATGCTTTACTTATATACTCGTTACTCAAGTTAGCACATGCTGGTCACTTTTTGGTTTTTTTTCTTTCTAGCATCTTCCAGCATGGCTGTGTCATTCGCAAAGTGTGGCCCCAAGAATTGGCTAAAATGGCCCTGTACACCCAGTGCAGTTGGTCCAGGATAAACTAGCCTTCTGTGGTTCAGTCTCTGTCCTCCTGCTGGTCACTATTGCTTTCTCCTTTTTAGAAGCTGCTTCACTTGCCAGCTCACAACATGGGCAACTACATAACCACTGTCTCCCAAGTCTGCCAGGGCGGGTCCCTCCATACTGGGTATGTACAGCTTAGCGTAGGAAGAGAAATGCAAAACTCCTTATTTATAATCTCTATTAAATTTCTCCTTGTAGTTTCAAATCAGTGAATGCCTCTGATGATTTCTTCATCTGTCAGTTTTGCCCATTTGTAACCACCTCTGTTGATGCCCTGTCCCATCTCTACTCAGCCCACCTCTATGTTCCCTTGCAGCAAAGTAGAAAGTTACCACTCATGCTGACAGCTTCTGGCCTCAGATGTCCCTGACTCAGAGGCCTTGCCTGCAGGCCTTCTCCAGTGCTGTGGGAGCTTGTTCAGCAGAAAGTTCTGCAAGAGTAGGAGTTTAACACCCCTGGGGCTAGCCCTCAACCAAGGAGGGGGAGGAGTCAGCAGATGAATACCATAGCTTCCAAGTTCCCCAGAGATTCCCCCATGGGAATAAGTCTTGGTTCCCCCCAGAAAAATCCTGCTCCTTAGCACACCTTTTTAGACTTTTCTCATTTTACGTTCTCACTTCCATTACTTTCTCACTTTGTTCCCAAATTACCTTCCTACACCAAGTCCTCATCTCAGATCTGCTTTGGGAGGAGCAAAACTGAGATCCTGCCCTCTCTAGCTGTGTACTTTCTTCACATTATTCTTGTTAATTCTTCTTTCACTCCTAGAACTTCACAAAGCCCTGCAGCTCATCTCCTGAGAGAGTGTTACCCGCTAATGGGTTGTGAAATCCATTTACTGGGTCATGACCAGTACTTTTTTCAAAACTAAAACAGAATAGAATTGAAAATATGACAGGGCATTACACCTTAAGTGCCGTTCTCCAAAACTTATATTTCAGTCATATAAATATATGTGCATACTGAGTCATAAGATACAATTTTTTCCTACTGTGGGTTGTGGTTGTAAAAAGTTAAAAACTCACTGTTTATGGGAACACCATATTCAAATCAGTATTTCTTTAGATTATTTTCAGCCCCTTAAGGTATTACAGTCCAGTTAAAGGAATATCAGATGAAGGTGCATCAGCTTTTATGCAGACAAGTTATGCTATGTCAGAGAAGACATTTTCTTGAGTAAATCAAGGAAATCCGGTTAATTTGGCCCAATTTGTTTTTTTTAAAACCAATGCTGATTCCAAATTATTACCATTGAAAAATTATTTGTCTATTTTCTGTTTAATATGTTCTAAAATAAAACTTAAGATAGAATTGAAGTTTTCCATGTTTATGGTTTACACACTCCATATTTTTATCAGTTTGAAACTTGCGCATCCTTAGTCTTTCACACTTTTTTGGTTTTCCTTTAGTTTTTCAGTGATTATGATGAATAATTCCACAGTATGCCCTCCACAGCTGCCCTCTACAGTCTTATAATCCCTGAGACGTAGTTTCCTTGGATCTGGAAATTTGAGCTCAGGTAAAGCAGCCAGCTGGAGACTCAGAACTCTCGTTTCAAGCCTCTCTTCCTAATGTGTGGATTTTTCTAGTCTGATGATAGTTCATCTCCCTGGAGGTCACAGAAGCACAGCAGGAGTTGAGAAAATATAGTTTTAGTATTGTTAATCTATTGTTTCCACCGATTCTCAAGTGGTGTAATTCATCTTTTATCTTCTTGTCACTTTAAAACTCTTCGTTTATATTAAGCTATATGGAATCTGCGTAGTTTGCATCATAAGATGAACAAGATGTTGCCCTCACCTAGTCCCCAATTTAGTGATTCTTCCACATGACTGTGGGAGCAGCAGGTGATCTCAGAAGCTGCCAGATTCCTTAGAGGGGGCATGACTGTGTTCAGAGCTGGGGTCCTAAAAGGCAGCTGTCGTAGAAATAGCAGGGTCAGCACAATTCGCCTGGGCTTTGGGCTTAAACTCTCTGCCCTACTCACAAACCTACCCACTCCCAGCTTTCCATTCTTGACACTCTTTAGTTCTTTTCTCTATGTTTTTTTTTTTTTTTGGAAATAACTTTGCTAAATAATTGTAAAAGTAACACCAGACCATTGAAAATATCTGAAAAGATGGAAGAGCATAAAATATGAAAAGGAAAAGCAAGTCACCTATAATCTACCACACAGAGATAATCACTTTTAATACTGGTGTTTATGTTTCTAGGTTCTGTTTTATACAAACATTAACACAATTAAAACAATGTTATTTTCTATTTATTTTTAGGTAATTTGCTTTTTATGAACTTAAAATTCATGGTATAAGCAAAATGTTGCCAAAAATTGCAAACACACTGAAAAGTTAAAAGCATTTTTATGGTGAACAACCATATGGTACCAACTAGGTTCTATAATTAACATTTATACATGCTTCATTGAATATCTGTCAATCCCTCTATCCATTCATCAATACATCTAGTTTTTTAATATATTTCAAATTTATAGACATTAGCACCTGCATACTTTAGTTTGTATGCCATCATCATTTCATTAGTATTTACATCCTTACTTTTAATAGCTATATCTCAATTTATTTAGCTAGCCCCCCTTTGATGGGCATTAGAGTGTTTTAACTTTGTGTTAGTATAAACACCATCTTAACAAACATTCTTGTTTATGTACACTTCTCTTGTTTTTTAAGATGAATTCTGGTGGTGGCTGGATCAAGGTGCATGTGTATTTTTAAGATTTTTCATGTGTATTGCTAGTTTGTTTTCCAGAAGGAGTCTTCTCAATTGCACACCTATAAGAAATATATAAAATGATTTCCCCATAGTCTAACCAACGCTAGATATTGCTCATCTTTTTAAGTTTTGCTAATCTGTTTGGGAAAATATATTTTATGGATTTAATTTGTAAGCCTTTCTGATTTTGTTCTCTCTTGGACTTTAAGTTCTTCCTCACCTTGCTATGGCAACCAGTACTTCTTGGTCCTTCTCCCCTGGGCAGTCTAGATTCAGAACTCCAACTTCCCACTGTGGAGATGGGAAATTCCAGTGTCTGCTTAGGTGACTTCATGGACTAGGTCTTGGTTCCATTTGACCCAGTTTTGTTGTCTAAGCCTCAAGAAGCCTTCTCTGTCCACCTTGGTTCTCATCATCCCTTTCCCAGGTTTATCTGACCCACACAGAAAGTTTGTCCTGAGCATTGATAGTGACAATGGTAGGATATTGGCATACATATAAAAGCAAGAGAGGTTTTAAGTGGACTTTAAGGAAAAATTTAGACTATCCTAGAGGTAAAATGTTGAGAGCTTCTTGAGAGTAAGCTGGAGTGGCTATATCTCTAGACTTTGAGTTTTCTTTGGGAAACTCAGTCCTTAAAGCTGGTGTCTGTATCAGATTATCTTCCAAGAGCATTTCTAGATTTAAGATTTTCTAATTGTATTGGCAAAGTATGCCTTTTAGTTGAGGCCCAAACAGTCATTCTTAACTTCTAGGGTAAACAAGTTCTTATAATTGCAAACAAATGAGAAACCAACCTAACAAAGAAACGTTTTTTGCATCAAATACATTATAATTGCTCTGGTTGAAAAAAAAAATATTATTTAAATTAAACATCGAAAAAAATAACAAATTTAACATTGAGTAGGACAAAATAATATTTATCTTTTATGTAATAAAAGAACAATAACAACAAATTACCTCTATAGGTACCAGCTAGTTTAATAAAAAGAACATTACCCCCCCCCAAAAACAAACAAACAAACAAACAAACCCATGAGTGTTACCTTGAAGCCCTCCCTAAGTCCTTGCTAGATTCCACCCCTTCTATCTCCTCAGAGGTAACAAATATCCTAACTTTGGGTTTATCATTCCTGTGACTTTCTTCATAGTATTTCTGAATATGTTTATACCCTTAACAACGTATTATTTACTTTTGCATGCTTCTGACCTTTGTATAAATGGACTCATACTGAATGTATTTTTCTATAACTTGTTTTTCTCTCTCAACATAAGATTCTTAAGATTTGTTCACATTGTTGCATGTGGTTTTAGTTTGTTCATTCACATTGCTATATGGTAAATATACCATGGTTTATTCATGCTACTCTTGATGTACATTTGGATTGTTGCTAGTTTTATGTTATTACAAACAGTGCTGTTGGGAAGATTCTTGTCTATTTCTCTGGAACAATGTGCAGGAATTTCTCTAGAATGCCTAGGAGTGGAATTGCTGGATCACAGTGCATGTATAACACTGACTTTGTTCAATAATACCAAATCATTTACTAAAGATGTTGTACCAATTTAAACTTTTGCCACCAATGTGTGTTTCCCCTGCTCAATGTCCTTGTCAACACTTGATTTTGTTAGATTTTAAAATTTTTGGCAGACTGGTTGGGTGTGAAATGGTATCACTGTGGTTTTTATTATTATTATTATTATTATTATTATTAATGAGGTTTCAGTAATAATAGCAAAAATAATGTGGTTATGAATTCTCATGGGAGGCTTTTTCATCTTCCATTCAGTACCTGGGTATAAGAGAAGAACTTTTCTTTATAACCCTTATACAAGGGAGGGATTTATTTCAAGTTCACCTATACACTGAGCTTGTAAACCTTCTGTGTATCAGCTCTATGTGGGAGGTGAAGGGAGATGGGAGGTCTCCTCTGAAATTGCCACTATTGAGTGGTCCCTAGAGTTTATCTTCTGTATCTGAGTCTCATTGGTCCATGGATATCAAAGCTCAGTTTTGGCAGTTGTCCTCAAAATGAAAGGTGAGCCCCAATATCTGCTTACCTGACCAGGTTCCCACTTTTGCAAGTGTTTTGGCCTTTGAGTATTCCTTACTTTCTTGCAAACTCAAAGTGGACTTCAAAATTTAAACAAAAAATTCATTCAGAATTTTTAGTTTATTTTTGGGTGAGCACAGTTAGACTGTAAAGACTTCCATACTGCTTGAAATAGAGTCCTAATTACTAGACTTTGAAATTGACTCCCTTTCCAATTTCTAGTTACTTTTAAATGTTTTTCATGGGATTGGACCAGAGCAATCTGGTAATTCGATTGAGTTGAAGGACACTTGGACCTCCTAAAACTGCCCTCCTCAGATTCACAAACTAGAAAATTGTCTGTGGAGATGGCTACCCCATCACTTGTTCAAAATTTTATAATAAAACAGTTGCCTTTTGCTAACATTTGAAAAGTTTTGTGTGTGTTTACCAAGGAAGGAGAGGAAAAATCTACCTAGGATGTTTCCCACTTACTGCCTGCCATAATTTTTCATTTGCAATTTGTTGCTCAGTATTTCATTGAAGAGTGATAGTTCTAGGAGGCATCTGCATTCATGCTCTAGTGCCCATATCTTAATTTCTTACTTTCCCAATGCATCCTTAATGATGAAAAAAATCCCATACCCGATTTGATTTGACCTTGCTGTATAGAGTTTGAATATGACATGACTACCATACATCTAGAAAAACTTTGAAAGATCAATGCCCAACAATAAAATTTCTGACAACTTTTGTAACAGATGCAAAATACCATGTTTGCATTTTCCCTTTCTTTTGGACAGGCTTCATGTGAATACATTGATTAAAAATATAAACCACCCAGAGCAGTGCCTGGGATAGTTTCTGTCCATAATATAGTATGTCCTTCTTCCTACAAACCACAAATACCTGCATTAGGACTCGTGGTGTTCTACTTTGGCTAATAAGGCTGAATAAGGTGTTCTTCACAGAACTGTTCCTGTGTGATGAAAGGTTGTAGGAATCACTGCTACTTCATTTCATTTACCTTTTTTTTTTTGGCTGCTTCCTTCTTATCCTGTACTCATCAGGTTGTTGGAAAATTGCTCAGAAAGATACAACTTTGGCAAAGTTCCCTTAAAGATTTATACTTCCTTCTTCATTGGCCCATGGTTTCTGAGACTTGGCCTTATACCTGCAAATAGGGGCTTGAGCAATTCTGCCAGTTCTCTCCCTGCAAACAGTCTTGCTTTGACCCTAGGGCTTACTGATGAGTGGAAGTACTGGAGGAAGGACAAAGGGAGCTTGTCACTCACTGCAGGCCCTTCCTCAGCAAGGGGCTGGGAAAAGACCAGCATACCTGCAGGCTCCTGTATTGACAAGTTGCAGCATCCTCCAGAGCAGCCAAGACATAAAAAATGTAATTTGTATTTGCATCTGGAATTTCTAAGCTTTGAATTCTTGGGCCAGAGGCTTTTCAGTAAGGGAAACCAGGACACATAAATAAATATTCACATGTGTATTAGTCTCTTTGTTAGACTCTAGGTCAACAGATCAAGACTGTCAACTAGCAGGATAATTGTACTGGGAATAGAATGATCCTGAATGCTATATTCCAGGGTGTGGGTGAGTAGCAGTGGATATGGGATGTAGCAGTGCCTGCTACAGGGGAAGATATCCTCTCTTTTTAGTGGGTATTGAGTCACCCCTAGGCACATCTAGAGTTGGATTACATCATGACTTAAAATGGTTCTTGTGGACTCCCCAAGGGGTCTGATCACCATTTATAATATGCTTCCAAGGGAGAGCAAAGTTAACGATACAGCTGATTTACATATATGCCTTTGGGACACTGCCATCTGTAGATGAGAGGTACTTAGGCTCCCCTGTCATCAGTGCCTTGAAATCCTGGCAGAGTTATAAGCCAATCCGAACCTCTCTTTGGGCAGGGGCCTGCATGTGGTATTTGTTGCATAACACTAGAAGCCCATTGATCCAATATGTTATCTCTATTTGCCTGTTCTGCTACTTGAATCTTAGCCATGAAGATCAGGGAGTTCCCATAATAAGAAAGAAGCCATTTTGGGAACCCTTTGTACAATTCCTTGTGTTAAGGTAGTATGTAAATACTAGAGTGGGCAAATTCCTTAGTTGATATGTATAGCAAAGATTACTCTGCTTGATTATCAATTTGGGATCCCCAGATAAGGTGTGTAGTGCAGTTGCTTTCAAATTCTTTTGATTGCTACCTGCAGTAAGAAATATATTTTACACCACAATCCAAAACATGCACATACATACACACAGTATGTCATCAAATCTAAGATGCCATCAGTTGTCAGAGGCACCATTATCTTAGATACAAGTGATGCTAATTAAAATAGGCCATTCCATTGATTATAAAGGTCACTGCAAGTTCAGAGAAATTAAAATGTGAAAAAAAGTGCTTTTTGGAATCAATGAAATGTACATAAAATATACATATATTACTGAAACAAAAGTTTCATAAACCTTTATTATATACAGTGTGTTATAAGTATTTTACTTTCTCCCCCTATTCTGATCTAATGTATTTTATTTAAAGTAAAGCTGGTCCCACTAAATTTATTGAAGAGCATGCTGTGTTTTAAATGTGAGATACAGTATTGTTTTGAAATAAGGAATTGGAGGTGATATTTCAAAACTGATTTCTTATCTCCAACTAGATGTTACGCTATATGTTTTAGTCATTCATTTAATTTAAATGTGAATTGATGGCCTACAGTTTAAGTCAGAACTCTTGATGGTAAGTGACATCTTGAACTAGCTTTGGCAAAAGGGAGATTTTATTGTTCTACATAAGGGCAAGGGTATGCTGGTGGGCCCAAGGAATGCTGAAACCAAAGGCTCAAATACTGTACGATCTCTCTTTTTCTCCCTCTTTCTCTGTTTGTCTCTGCTTTTCTCTGACAATTTTATTCTCTTGTATTAGCACTCTTTATGAGACTTCACTTTGTCATTTGGCAGCTACAGAGCTCACAGCTTTATTTTACCACCAGAGAAAAATGCTCTGAAGGATCTGATCGTCCCAGCTTGGTCCACGTGATCGTTCCTATGGTCAGGGAATAGAACAAAGCCATCTTCACTAGAACCACATGGGTGGCATGGGGAATTATGCTGTTCTCCAAAAGGAGGGGTCCTATTTCACTTAGAAGAACATGGTAGATGTCCATCCCAACAGGTATTACACAAGGCCTACGGATTATAATTTTGAAAACAAGAATTGCCATCAGTTCAATTCTTCCTCTCCCCCACCCTGCCCCAGAACTTGAAGTTAAGTGAAAATAATAACTGGCAGCAGCCAATATATGACTGTCAGTTCAAGGGCACTGAATGGAAAATGGATGCTTTCTAAATCCAAGAGAGAAACTACTCAGAAAAGAAACCATTCTACCTCCTATCACAGGCAGAATTGGCCAAATAAATTGTGTATGAAACGCTTCAAGTGAAGTCAAAGTTTTCATCCTTGGGTCAGGGAAACAGAGAATGCTCCAGAAGGACAAAGCCTCAGGTTTCAGCTGACTAGCCTGCAGTCTGTCACTTATAGACATTCTCATCATGTTCATTTAAGGGCTGTTTTCTGGAAGTATCTTCTCATAGTTTCTTCTCTCTCTACCATTTAACCTACTATATTAAAATATCATTCTATAGCTGTGCAATTAAAGGCTTGCTGCCTCCCATTCTCAGTACACACCGCTGCATTTTTATTTTCTTAGTACTTCTCTATCCTAAGTCCTGTTTTCTCAGTTTGCCATAATGTGCCAGAATTCTGTAAATTATACCACTGGTTTACTGCCAAGAACTATGCACCAGTTGCAGCTTTATTTGGGCAGCCTTTTGGAATCTTAAATACAGTATCTGTTTCTGTAAGCACAGCCTTCACTAACAGAGATGGGTGTCTCATTTTGACACGGTGAAATTGCTCAAGCTGCTCAGTAGTGTATAGACTAAAGTTTTGACAGGAAGAACCCTTGTTAGGGACTCTTGGTGGAGAGGGACCTTGTTAGTTTCACTGGGTCAGTAAGTAGAAACAAAACCCAATCATATTCTTGAGGAGTTTGATGTCTACTTAGAAAGACAGAACCTATACACATCTGAAATGACTTCTGAAAATTGAAAGCAGTATAAGATCAGTGCTAATTCAAAAATGTGAACAGAGAATATCAATGTGAATGAATAGAATTTAAAGATTAGAAAAGACAAACTAGAGGAGGGAGCCAGGCTTTGAAATAGCTTTTAAAACAGGAAAGGGACTGAGAGGAGGGGAAAGGCTTTTTGGGTTGGTTATGCAAAGGCATGAAGACAGAAACAGGTAGCTATGAAATTACATAAGATTTACGGTCAGAAGTGTTCAATTGTTTTTTTTTTTTGTAACTGATATTCACTTCATTCTCTGAGCTGAGGATACAGTCATGAACAAGGTAGCAAAGAGTCACTGCCCTCCCATTTCATATTCTAGTCCCTGGATGATACCTACCTCATGGCCTTACACATAGGACTTAAGCAATGGAAATGAAAGAACCTGGTGAAGTTTAGAGTGATGCACCATGCTAATTGTTTATTACTAGTTGGAAGAGGAGGAGGAGGAGGAGGAGGGCCAGTTGATGTGCTTGACTACGGTGATCCCTACTAGATGTTGAAGATGGGAATGTTCTGAGGGATCATGATTTGAAAACATGTACTTCACTCTTCTCCCACCACTGATCACTCCCTTTTACAGACGAGCAAACTGTGGCTCAGGAAAGAAAAGTGGCTTCCCTAGTCAAGATCATGCAGTTAGTAGAGGAGCTGGAACTTAATCCCAGTGCTCTTGTAATTGATCCTACTAGATGATGCCATGGACAGCTGAGGAAACTCCGTCCCTGCTTGACATTTCATGCGATAGAAACATCTATGTCCTGAACAAATCAAGGGAAAGCAAATACTCCACCACTGCTCCTGGAAGCCTTTCTCTGATAGTCAGACATATTCGTTTTGAGGAAAGAAAGAATTAAAATAGTTAGACAAGGCTGTTACTTATGGATTGTCAAAATATTCCAAATCATTGCTTTTCTAATTTTTGTAATGAAGAACCATATGAAGAAATCTATTCTGCTGTGACCTATTATTAGGCTGAATATATTATTTATTTTCCATCAGCACATTTTTGAATGTGAAAGGGAGTGCAATTGATAATAATGCCGAACAACAGTCAAAAGGTTTGTAACACAGTACTCTAGTTGATTGTTGGTACATGTGAGGGGCTTGGGATCATAACAGAGAAGGGGAATGACAGGTGTATGGTGAGGCGAATGTCTGAGATGTACTTTAAACTTGTCCTATCTGAACATTTTGGTGAATATTCTCCCCCTTTCTCCGCACCCCCCCCCCAACACTGGTAATAAACATTTTCTTCAATCTATTCTCCACTAATAGCAAAAAGTTTAGATCAATCTTTCAGGATTCCCCTTTTCCACGTGGAACAGACATGGTTTCTGTGTACTTCTTCCCCTTTTCTTGCCCTTGAGCTTTCATCTGTTAGTCTGCCACTGATTTAGAGAAGTAAGGCTTCTAAGGAAGAGTGTCTTATTTATAGTTTCTGGCCCTCTGCTTACTTGTTTTGGGCCTGCAACTTGGAGTTGAAGTTGATGCCCTTGAAAAACTAAAATGTCTTCCCTGCTCTACTCCTTCATACACAGATATTTATACACAGCTCCTGGACATCTCTCCTGTCTCAAAACTTTGCCAAGATATAACAGAGCAGGTCTTGTCTGCCAGTCAGACATGTGAGACTCACTCCTGGGCTTCTTCATTGCCTCCCCATATGTTAGGGCTTTCTAGTTAGGAAACCCTTGCAAATTTACCCGTGGAGGAGAGAAGGGTTACCACTGTGTTCACCCTTCCTTGGGGTCCTCCAAAATGTTTGAACACTCATGTGTTAGCAAGAGCCACCAGAATGTGAGAGAGTAGTAATACTTCACAGTAATAAAATAACTTTGTGTAAGTTTTCATTTGTAAAGCTCTTTAGGTCATGAAGGCATATAGTAGAGGACCACAGGGGTTTTGCCGCCTCAAAGGATAAACTATACTAATAGCTTGAGCCTGAAAGTCACATTTTCCTAAAGCAAATTTTATCATCTGATCATCTGAATTCATAGATTAAACTTGCCAATAGTTTGTTTTACTAGAGGATTGAGTATGTGACTTTTCCTGGTGGTTATTAAATTAAAAATAAATTGCTATTATTTTTTCTCAGTCATAAATTATACAAGAAGATGATTCAGACAGAGGAATTTAAAAACACACAGAAAACTTTGGTAGCACTCAGATGCCTGACTATGCTAATGCTCTAAAAAAAAATTCTTGAAAACATATCAGGCCAAAGTTTGTAATATTTTAATATTTTTTTAGCAGAAGCTCATTTACATACATAACAGCTCAAGGTAGTAGAAGCCTAAGATATAGAACCAATGAATTAGGTAGAACATGTGATTATAAACCATCAAATAGCTTGTAAAAAAATACCCAAGTATAGTAGTAATTATTTTAATGAAATATTTTAAAACATAATACATATGGCATTTAACCTTTATGGCAATCCCAGGAGACATGGCTGACCGGGATATTTGAGTTTTAGGGAGATTCAATAGCTGTCTTAACTTGGTTCCCTAGAAGCAGAGCCTATGACTTGAGGGACTGCTCTCAGGAAAAACCTATTAAATAAGGGAGGGAAACAAAAAAGAGCCAAGCAGGGATACAGTCTCAAATAAAATCTGTACTACAAGGTACTCAAGAAAATAAATCTTGCAGGATTTTCATGAAAGGTGACACCTATTTACAGCTAAGCAGTTCTATGAGCCAGCTTCCTGACAGTAGAATTCTGGGAGTTCAAAGGCTTCTCCTTGTTCTGTAATATCTGTGTTCCCGTCAGTCATGCTGGTGATATTTCTGCATATATAACTCATTAAGAACTTTGTGGGTCTTCTGTGAATCTTCTTAGAGTTCACGCCATTAGATAAAAGCCACACCCACAAATGTCATAAACATAAATTCTTTTCTGTTGTTTGAGAGGATCTGTGAGACACATCCTTAATTGTTAAAAGACCTTCAGTGGAACTGAAGGTACTCTGAGGCACCTCCTTAATTTAACAAAAGATTTGACAATCAACATCCTTGAATTCATGTTTAGACTACGTATTTGATCTTTGTTCGGAAGCCATTCAAATATCCTTTTCACTTTACTGCAGCTGCAGTGTAACCCCTTTGGCCAATCATTTCCTAGCACTTACTCATCTGGCTTCCACAAATAAACATCTGTGGCTTCCAGTAGTGCAAAATACCTTTTTCTAAACATCCATATCTCTTTAGTATTGTCACAGTTCAAATTTATATACTGAAGCTGTACTGAGTAGGATAAAACCATTCCACAGATGATTTCTGTGTCATAAGAAACTTAAAGCAGTTTTTTTCTCCTACATTTATTGATTATGAATTTTGAATCATATTCTAAGTTTATAAGGCAAATAAAACATGACTTTCACCATTAAGCAATTCAAAGATGTGATCGACTCCATAGAATTTTTTTTTTAAAAAATTAAGTCTAAACCTATGCTGTTTAATATGGTAGCTATTTAAATTTAAATTAATTAAAATTAAATAAAAACATCCAGTTCATCAGTCACACTGGCCATATTTCAAGTGCTCAATAGCCACTTGTGGCTATTGGCTTCCATATTGGACAGCACAGATATAGAACATTTCCATCGTTGCAGAAAGTTCCATTGGACAGTAATAATCTCAAAAAGCCAACAAGATCTAATAAAGTAAGCATTTATCTTTGTTTTAAAAATATTTGTCTCTCCTCTCCCATATTAAAAAGAGTCAAATATTAAGGAGATATTACATACTTCTTCAGTAAATATTCTAACATGCTTCATAATAAAGAATGCTGTAAAACCATTCTTAATATTTTTTCAGATCATGGGCCCTTATTAAAATTTACTGAAACTTAGCAGCTTCCCCCTCCCCCACCACCCCAGGAAAGTGCATTCATATACCAAATGGCATGTCTGATTACAGAGTGTTCATGGACTCCCCAAAGTTCTTCCATTGGTCCTCTAGGAGGTCAGGGACTCAGGTTAAGAATCTCTACTGCAAAGTGAATTTTATTTTCCCATGGACTTTCAGCATAAAATTAATGATGCTGTTTACAACTAAATAGAACTTCTGATAATAATGAAATTATATTTAGAATAATGATGATGAAAGTAAAACCAAAATTTTTTGACAAAACATTAAGAATGCAGAGCAGTCTTCAAAATAACTAAAAAATAAACCCAACACTCTAAGCTAAAACTATAACACAGAACCAGCAAATCTGCCCATTTAGATCATGTATCACAATCAATAAAGAAATACATAATCTTAGCAAATTGGCTACATTTTCCATCGGTCTCAAATGCTTCCTCACGCCCCCCTTGCCCACCTTACAGTGAAAAAACTTTAGGGTAAAGGAGGGAGCACTCTAGTAGCCTTCTAAAATCAAAATTCTTGATATAATTCTAATACACATAATAGATATTTTTTAAGAGTGAGTTTGGGGTCTTAATGTTATTTACCTGGACAGTCAGAAATAAAGGGTAGGATTCAGTAGGCCAGGAAGACCCTTTTTTGAACTTTGGAAAAAGGAGTGGCTCGTTCTTTTAAAATCTGTTGAATTAGATGAAGTTTCTGTAAGGAGAGCAGAATTATAAATGGAATTGGCTCCAGGTATGGCTGAGGGACAGAATCCTACATGGCTCTGAGTTTCTGATTTTTGAGCCAATGTAGAATTTGTAGTTGTGTGGAAGAAGCACTGAAGCATTCTTTCCAAAGAGTGATAATCCAAACCATATGAACATTGATTAAAGGTGGTCATAATAAAACCATTGTTAACCAGAATTCTAAAGGGACGGCCTTTTGTAAACAGAGTTTGTTAGAAAATCCCCCCACTACCTCTCTCTCTCTTTTTTTCTTTTCTTTCCTTCTTTTTTTTTTTAAACCCCATGGGAAGTCTTTAATGCTTTAGAAAACTTTAGTAAGTACAATATGCTGAAAATAAATGATCGGTCTTTAATCTTATATCCTTTAGGATGTCCATTTTGTAGGCTTGTCATCATTTTTTAATAGTAGTTGATGTATGGGTTTAGGCCAAATATAAACTGGAAATTTGGGGCGAGAGGTGGCTGATATCCATTTATTTTCTTTTCACTTTTCTATCAATAGTAGGCAGTTTTTCATTCGTTTGTGTATCAGTTTGAACGCATTCAGCTGTAAGTAACAAACAATGCTACTCACAGTGGCTTCAAACAAAAGGACATTTATTGTTGACTTAATAAGAAATATGAAGGTAAGATGTCAAAGGTTAATTTATTAACTCAATAAGTTCATCATAGATCCCAGGTTCTTTTTATCCTTGCACTCTACCATCCTCGGCTGAAAATCTTTAGTGTTGAGATGTCTTACTTCATGGTTGTAAAATGGCTGCTTTAGTTTCAGGCATTCATCCTTACACAGTATCTTCCAAAGCAGGTATTAATAGCCCCATCCTATATTTCAAATATGACATATGTATGTGTCAATATTATATATTCAGTTTCATATTTCATCATGCATATAGTTTCCAGTATCTGCTTCTTTGCTTAGCTGTATTTCATATACATTTCCCATTCCAAACTTGATTAGCGTTTATATAATAGCTTGTTGATATAATTTGTTTGTTCATTGCACTATTGTCATACTTTATTTTTCACTATAATAAATAATATGTGATGAATGTTTCTTAGAATGCTGATGGACAGTGGTACTGTTTACTCCAGGTTCCCCTATCTCTCCAGTAGGTCTCAGTCCCTTCCCTTCTCTATAGAGGAACCCCTCTCATGAGTTTACTTATCACAAGTTATTTCTCAAAGAGTGAGTGTTGTGATGGTCATGGAGATGCACTGACCAAATCTTCCTTCAAGAAAAACTGTCTCAACTGGCAATGCTATTCTCAGACAGCTATCACCTTTCAGCCCCTTCAGAGATTGCCTCAGCTGTTGGGAGTGCTTTATCCAAGTTCACATCCTTCCCAAGGTGGGTCATATCCAATGGCTGATTGAGGCGGGGATATAAAGGTCCAACTATTTCAGCCTAACATGAGAGGCTGCCATTGGGTTGACATCAGAGCTTGACTTCTCCCTCTGTCCAAACCTGCTTTCATCTTTTTCACAGTTGTTGATCCCTAATAAACATCCTGTACACTAAACTCCATCTCAGAAGCTATTTCTAAGAGAACCCAACCTGTGGCAGCTGTCTCCTTAGAGCCAGGCCAGGATGACCTGCAGGAAGAGAAGAGTGCTCTTAATATGACACAGATCACATGCTACTTAGGAATATGCCATATGGAGTTGGAGAATCCAAGAATTCTTAGAGGAATTCCAGTTCATCTCTGAATATGAAGAGAAACGGGGGGCAGGGTGAGGAGGAGGGACAGTAGAGTCTTTAACATTTCTAATATATTCAAACTTTTTTTTGGAAACTAAGCTTCTTTGAGTTATATGCATAATAGTTTGTTTTCCATTATAAAAGTAATACATGTTTCTAGTAGAAAATTTAGAAGAAAAACATTCAATTATCGGACTTTTTTCTATGCATTGTTTATTTTTAATTTGATTTTTTACATTTTTATAAGTCACGCCATTTAGGTAGTTTTGTTATAGTACATTTTTTACTTACTGTAATAACAAAAAGCTTTTTATATGCTATTATATCTTTTTATAAACATTATTTATAATGGATTCATTATATGCAATGAATGCACTGTGGATTATTTAACCATAACACTTACTATTTGGTCTGTTTATAGTCTTTTGCTATTATAAATGACATTGCAAAGAAATCTTTGTGTTTAAAATTTTTTCTATATTTATTATTATTTCCTTGGGATAAATTCCCAGAAGTGGAATGACTGGATCAAGGGGTTTGAACATAGGCTTTTGATTTATATTGATAGATTGCTTTCCTGAAGGGTAACACAGGTTTTCATGTTCACTTTTTGATACAGAATAATGAACAGTTTGTGTAATTTTGTACCTGTCTCAGTGGCTAGAGAACAGGTGAAGAAACCTGGAGCAAGCGGAACACAGAATGGGGCTTCTCTAGTTGGTGGGAAAGGGAGCTTTTCCAAATGAACAGGTCCCAGCCTCCATCACCTCCCCATTTTCAATTTCCATACTCACCATCTCTCATCTAGAATACAAGTGGAGCAGGGACTGATACTCATTTGCTTATCTTGTATGGGGATTTGAATAACCCCATAATAGTGTCCTTGTCTATATGGTTGTAGGTCCTTGTAGGTAAATATATGACCAGGATGATGTCAACTCAACAATCGGTGAGCAGACTAGGAAGCCTAGAGGGAAAGATCTCTAAACTTAAGATGCTGTTTTGAAGTTTGAGGCCTGGTACTGTTTCAAAGATTAAGGGATCTACCACTTACTGGAATTCAATATCTAATATTTTTAAAACGATTCAGTTCCAACTCCCAAATGAGTTTAAACTTTAAAATTAAATACAGACTTTCTCCCTTAGGCTGTGGTTTTCAAGAGTAGCAAGACTTATCAAGCAATTTAACTTAGTGATAGTTTCTGAATAAACATCCAGATTGTCAATTTCGGTCCTCATTTCCTAAAAATATACCAAAGCAGCTTTGTATTTCTTTTGTCATTAAGACATTTGATTTGCCTCCTTATCCTCCACCCAAATTTATTTCACAAGATAGACTAAGTTTTAGGTACCATAAACACCCAATTCTATTGGGTGTTCTTTAATTGCTGGAGAAACTGGGCTGTGTCTGAGTCACACACCTTTTACTGTGTCTTCCCTGGCATGAGATTCATATATATTGGCATCTTCTCAGAGTGAAGTTGACTTTCTCTCTATCCCGAGTCCAGAATTTTGGTTGGCATTTGCCAATTCCCAAACCGTTTGAGGATCATTTTAATTGGCTCTGGCCATCTTGGCCCAGCCAGGTTCACTCTGAGAGGTCCCCTATCCCTTCATTAATGGCCACAAGAAGCTTTCACTCTTGGCTCTGCGTTCTAATAGCCCCTCTTGCATGGACTGTGCCAAAGCAATGCTTCGAAATATTCATCCATATCATGTGGCTTTTCTTGCTGCAGTTTTTGTTCTTTTTTATTGTAGGATCTGGAGACTCACCGCTAGAAGATGATGAAGTCGGGTACTCACACACTAGATATAAAGGTGAATGCTTTGCTTGTGTGCTAATGAGGACCTGCTGATGCCAGGAGAACTTTTCCTTTTGGCCCCGCAGAACGGACTATAATAAAGTGACCAGACAACACATTAAAGTTCTAATTATCTGTTCAGAAAAAAAAAATTAAAATTAATACGCATATGCTCCCATTAAAAAAATAATAAAGAAAAATGAAAGAAAACAAAAGCTTTTGGAAAACTCTGAAGTGCTGACCTTCAGCACCCCAGTGGTCATTTTATTTTCATAGTTTCTTTGCTGTCCTTACTTCTGCAAAGCTGAGCTCTAGCTGATGAAAGTGAAAATCAAGCCATGAGTTCTGCCAGATTCATACATTACAGCCACAGTCATCCAGAGTAAACCACCCAAGGTCAAATCTGGACCCAGTGCTGCTAATGTACTGAGATGAATGGGGACTGAGAGAACTTGATTTTCATAGCCTCATTTCATCATGCTCTTTCTGAGTCCAGCTTGGCTCCTGAAATGATGAGTAAAGTGTGTTGCCCCCATGAAACTTAAATGCCAAAGAACTCCATCTCTACACATTTCCAGCAACCCACCCCCAACCAGGCATTAAAAAACCTAATCAAGAACTTTCTACGTAGGCTCAGGTAAGTATGTCCACAAATATTTCTTCTGGTGAGTCATTTCTCTAAAGCTTAGGGAGCCCTCAGAAAAGAAGGTTAAATTTAGATTATTTCTCTCTGAATCTGGTTCCCTTTGCAGTGGAGAAATAATTTGAAGAAAATTAGTTAATAAAGTTCCATTGTGGCATTTTGCCCAGGAAATATTTCCACATTCTGGCAAGAGGATACTGCCTTGCTCTCTTGTGATATGTCTAAATTATAAGACAATCAGAGTAGTACTGGTCAGCCTTTGGTTGGAGAGAGTCCTTCAGTTGTTTTCCACACAAATGAACAATGTTTCTAATAATGGCTGGTGCCTATGCACAGGTGTGTTTTGTATCATATTCCACATTTGTTTTTGACCTGTGAATGCAAATATTTATTCCTGTTCACAGCTCCTATTAATTGAGGGTTTAAAAATATTTTTTCTTTTAAATCCCTTGTTGAAAAATCTTCCCAAACCACAAGCAGGAACATGAACATGTGATCCTTCACATGTATAGTAAGGGTTGTCTAGTCCCCTTGAATCATTGTTCCAGTGTTTATCCTTACCTCATAGTATTGCAAGTATGGAAGGTAGACCAGATGGCCAGTGTGTGTGCCAGCTCTAGAATTTACCCCGAATGTTTAAGAATAAATATTTCTTGAGAAGTTGTTTGCATTGTCAGTTTTTAGTTTTAAAACTCATTTAGCTTTAGCTCTAGATCCTCAGACCCCTACATAGTGCCTGACATACAGTATAAACTCAATAAGTGTTTTTAAATTAAATTTAAGTAAAAGAAAGAAAATGAAATTTAACCTACATTTATTGTGTTCTTAGAATGTGGCAAGCATTGCTTTTGAAACTTTTACTTGGAATACCATCATATCATCATACTAATTGAGAGAAGGAAGAAGGCATGTAGAGATATATTGTTATTTCTTATTTATAGATGAAGGAACCACAGATTAGAGAGGGTAGGTGACTTGCCCAGAGTCACAGAGTCACATAACTAGCAAGCATTACATTTGGGTCTGAAATCCAGATGTTTTGACTCAACATCCAGAGTTTGCTAGTGATTCCATTAGTCTTTTACATGACACTGCCTACCCCAGGGACTCCAGTTAATTGGAATGCTTACCACATTGGCCCAGGAGGATGATAAAGCTTTCCTGAATAATCAATTTTTATTTCTCCCTAAATAAACCCTGTCTTAATTGAAGCATCAGCATAAGAATTTCTTTTCTCTAAACCTCTATGTTAAACGTTTTGCTAATGCACTTTAACTTAAGGTTCTTGTATGCACTTGAAATTCAAGTCACTCACTGACATTTTAATTACTATCACTGTAAGGCTGCTAAACTGTCAAAATATCTTCCCAAATTTGGTCTTGGAAAGTAATAAAAAAATTCCTTTTGCAAATAAATGAAAACAAGATTCTTTTCCACACATTGACAACAGCACAGCTTTTGAATGTGCAAGCCAGAACTGCTAGGAGGATATGAAGGGGCAGAGTATGGGGCAAAATCTGCTAATTGCATGTTGTATCAAAATAAGTGAATTTGTGATATGTATTTGCAGGTCATTCTCTAATGTACCTGTTAACCTTAAACATTTCTCCTGTGTATATTTATGGAAAAGATAACCAGAATATTTGGTAAGAATTGCAGGTATGCTGCCTCATATTAGTTTACTCTTAAACTGTGACCCTCCTAAACTCATGCCAAAGTGTAGAAGCTGGAGGGTTTGAGTGTTTTCGATATTTAAGTGAAAACAAAGGAAGAATTGGACACTCTTCCAATTTGTACATCAGTGGAATTGTGATCAGGACCCAGAATGTAAAAGAATTTGTACTCATTGAAAGGGTTACAAGAGACCACCCAAAGTCATCAGTCAGAAGAAAGAATAAGGAGTTGGGCACGTGTGGGAAGATGAGTAGGGGATCGGAGAGGGATAACGGAGTTTGAACCATACAACTTTAAAGCTAGAAGAGATTTTGAAAATAACTTAATCCACTTTTGTCTCTTGTAGATGAAGAATCTGATTCCCTGAAAAGTTTAGTGAATTTTCCAGGGTTACTCGGAGATGATAGGGTTAGAACATGTGCCCAGGCCTCTTGACTCTTTGCCCAACATTGTAGCCTGCAAACTCCACTTGCTTACTATGTTTTCATCATCTCCCTCTGGGTCTTCCATTTTCATTCCCACATCATCATCCTTGCCCTGCCTCTAATGAGGATTTCATTTTCCCTCTTGGAGCCCAGTTTTCAGTCAGGGGTTCTACAGTTTGGCCTGTGAGATGGTAGCAAAAGAGGCAGTAAAGGGGCCCCAGTTGGCAAGAGAAGAAGGCTAGAGATTGGGGAAGTACAGAAGCATTGCAGGCTAGAAGGGGAGCAGGCCAGACAGGGAAACTAAGGAAAGAGACAGTGGGCAAGGTAGGGAAAAGGGGAGGAGATGATAAAGAGGCAAAGTGACAGGTAATCTTTAAGAGCTATAAAAAGTGCTTATTTGAGATTCCAAACACCAAGTACATTTGGGAATTTCCTTGTAGGCAGTCTTTGTTATTACAGTTGGAAAGGAAAGGCAGAAAAAGAGAGGGAGAGAAATATACCTTACTTCTAGTAGTTGCAGAAGACAGTAGGTTCCAAATATTAGTTTTATTTGAAAGGTAGGCATCTGTGGATTTTTCCAGAATTTATCTTAAGGAATTTTGATGATAGAAGAAAGAGCCACAGCGTGGCAGTGGTAAGCAGGCATATCCCAAGGACTTCTCATTTATCTGTGATCTTGAAATCTAGTTCCATGGCCTATCTGGAGCCATCACCAAAGAAGGCACTAAATTATTTAACATTGGTTCAAGAATTCTTTTATATGTAGAAGAAAATAATGGAGACATAAATGCTGTTTTGAATTTTACTTCAGGGTTCAAGTTTTTCTCACTTAAAAATATTAGCACATATAGACTATATGTATAAATCTCAGAGGAAGGAAACTTTGTTCAAGGAAGGACTGTAAACCTGCTGTAAGCTCCTGTAAGTCTGTACCCACATGGTCAAATATAATCAGTTCTACACTAAGCCCTTAGGACATCACTTTTACCCAGAAAGTCCAGGGAATACTGCTTGGGTACTAACTTTAGGACCCACTTGCAGGTGTCTGAAAACCTATATCATGAAGTATTAGCCAAAGGAGATGTGGCAGCACAAAAGTGAAAGAGCAATTTATGCACCAGACAAGGACATGGCTGAGAGGTACTCAGAAACAACCTTAGAAGAGAATTCAGCAAGGTTTGTCCTCTTTCCTGGCCACATGATGGCGCACAAAGCCTACTCACTGACAGCTCAGGTGCTGGGGTGAAATGGAGAAACGCCAGGCAGCTGTAGGGGAGAGAGGGCTCTTGCCCAAGGCACTGAGAGTCCCGCAGGCTTTAGGGAGCTTGTCACTGGTCCCCTCAGCTTGTGCAGTGGCCACTGTGGAACTTTCCCATTGAGGACCTAATCTTGCCCTAATAATTTTATGGCTCTCAGAGAGCACTTCCCTAAGGTAAATAGAGGTTCTGATTTTAGTGTCATTTTAGCTGTACTCTAGGCTACTAGGAGACCAAAATTAAATACCCTGGAAATTTTCCAGTTGGGAAGAGCGTCACTCTCTTCCCGACATGGGTCATAACTGGGCACATCTGAAAGCAAGATTGCTTCCCTATAGGGAGCAAATATTGTGACTTTAAGCCAAAATTATATCCTGTGGCAAAAACCTGGAAATATAGCTTCGTTCACCTTAATTAAAATAGTATTAGGAGTTTTTACAGAGAATATGCATACAGACTTGGCAAAAATCTAAATTAACCAATTATTGACACACACTCCCCATACACGCTACTTTGTATGGATGGTTCGGGTTAGGGTTCACAATATCAGTGCCCTCGAGAGAAGTATGTATCTAGTTAAGGGAAATACTGAAAAGAACAAGTGTTTATTGAATATTTACTATGTTCTAAACACTGTGGTTGATGCTTGATACACATTATTTTTTTAGTTCTCTTAAGATATAGTCGTAGGTATCAACTCAGAGAGGTTAAGTAACTTGTCCAAGATCACACAGCTAGTAATGGAAGAAGCCAGATCCATACTCAAATATGTCTGACACTGAGTCCTATAATGATAACCTCCTCACCCAGAGACACCTTAAAAGACATGGGACACTATTTGGATGTCCAAAATCTGGAATGCAGCCAGTCAGGGACTTCAAGAGTGAGAAGACACTTTCTGAAGATGTTATTTTCTATTTTACCCCTTCTTTGTTTCTGCTACCTATAGACACCCCGTGGTGCTCCCCCATCAAGGTGAAGTACGGGGATGTGTACTGCAGGGCCCCTGAAGGAGGATACTACAAAACAGCCCTGGGAACTAGGTGTGACATTCGCTGCAGGAAGGGCTATGAGCTTCATGGTTCTTCCCAGCTGATCTGCCTGTCAAATAAGCGGTGGTCCGATAAGGTCATCTGCAAGCGTGAGTAGCTCAGCCCCATGTTGGGTCCTCAGGGCCAATCAGGACCAAAGTTCTTCTGCTCTGAGATCAGGGTTTTCTACTGAATGTTTTGTGGTCTTTAATGAGAAACAAACAAACAAACAAACCCCAAAAACCTTGTAAGCAGAAACCAATGGGTTTCTAAGATGTGGTGGAAATGAGATGACACCTTTCAGACAGAAGGGTGTGATCAGCTACTTGGGAAAGGAGAGAACAGAGGTTTGTTTGTTCAGAAAACAGGTTATGTTTGTTCTTTAAGAACTGTACCCTTTATAGGTGTTGGAGATTTAGAAACAAGACACACAGAGGCTCTGCCATCAAGGGTCTCACAGAATAGCATTAGAGACAGTAGGGCAGTGCTGACTTTTAGCTTCATGAAAATTCATATCAAATTTGGCAAACTGCAAGTGTTACAGCATTGTTGAAGCACATTTTAGATGCCGTCGGTTTTCAAAACAGCCACTATTTATTAAGCACCTATTGTGTGCCACACAATTCGCATACATTCAATTTTTGCAACAACGCTATTGATATGGATGCCATTACTTATTGCCAGGGAAACTGAGGCTCAGGGCTGCAGCCATGTGCTCTAGCCTACGCAGACTATGCAACTGGGTGATTATAGTGGACACTTCCAGTGCTTTTCCTCAGATCTCTCTGGATGCCCCTTTAACAGTTTTGTGTCCAGGCCCCAGCTTCTGAGTGCTTTGCTTTTAAGGACTTGTACCTTCGATTTTCTTCAGAGGAAGAAAAGACTCTTCCTTAAGAGGACTTACCCCTTTGTTCTATAGGGAGAGCACCCCGCCCCGTGGGCAGCCTGGAGCTGCCCTATACTAGTAAAGGATTTTGAAAGCCCAGCTTCCTTGCCTGGAGGCAGGACAAGCTCAGGTGTCATTCATTCATGCCTCAGAACTCCCTTGCAGGAGCAGGGAGATCCCACCTTGCCCAGCTTCCTCCCCTCCCTTGTTCGGCCTCCCCCATCCTTCTCCAGCCTCCCCTAGGAGCACTTTCATACTAAATCCCTTGTACATAAATCCTTGTCTCGGGTCTGTTTCTGAGGAACCCAACCCAAGACTTAGTGGCTTAGCTGGGATGCCAACCCAAGCGAGTCTGATATGAAAGTTCATGTTCCTTCTGTGTGACATGCAGCCACCCACTTTTTTCTCTAATTCTGTCCATTATATTTAAATTAACGTTTCACCCTATGCTTTCAGAGTTTCTGGACTCCGAAACTATGGACAAAAACTACGAAATGCTCAATATGTTTTTCTTTTCTTTTTTTAGAAAAGCGATGTCCTACCCTTGCCATGCCAGCAAATGGAGGGTTCAAGTGCATAGATGGTGCCTACTTTAACTCTCGGTGTGAGTACTATTGCTCACCGGGGTACACACTGAAAGGGAACGGATGGTCACATGTATGGACAACAAGGCCTGGAGTGGCCAACCAGCCTCCTGTTGGTAAGAAAATATCACAGCCCTCATAAGGCACATACCCTGGGAGGAGCAGGGGTATTTGTCCAGTGGATTTGAAAGGAACCATCAATATCTTGGTGTAAAGCATAAGAAACAGCTTTGCTTTCAGTAACTCCCTTCATCCCTAGTTCTCTAGCTCAGCTCAGACCTAACCTCAGTCAGTATCCTCGAGCTGAATTCACAGCTGAAGGCTTTCATCCTACTGGCTTTCATCCTACTACGTTTGTCTCTTTCTTGGCTTGCTATTGAGACAGCTGCAGGCTGCCAGGGGAGGGCACATTCCTGCCTTTAGATCAGGGATTCTGCCCTATAGCACTGAGCAGAGTTATTGACATTTGCAGGGACAGCACGGCAGAGAGCACCTCTTGTGTCTTTCAGCCAGCAGATGTCCTTTGTCATGGACTCTGCTAGTCAGCTAGTGCTCAGTTTGCTAAGATTGACGGGATTTGGATGTTTTACCTTAGTCTGGGTTTGTTGAGCAGTGGTTCTCACGGTATGGTCCTAGGAGCTACAGCTTCACCTGGTATCTCTTTAGAAATGCAAATTATTGCTTCTGCTGAATCAGAAACTCCGGGGGCAGGGGCAGCACTTTTGCTATAATGAGCCCTCTAGGGGATTCTAAAGTGAAGTAGAGAGGCCGCAGATCTAAGGCAGTGTTCTCAAACTTTAACGTGCATCAGAACCACCTGGGAACCTTGGTAGAAATGCAGATCCTAATCTAGCAGGTCTGGGGTGAGGTTGGGATTCTGCTAGGCCATGCTCTGGCGCAGAGTCTCTGAACCTCGGCACAGTGGACATCTGGGGCCAGTTAATTCTTTTTCATGCGGTTCTGTCCTCTGCATTGTAGAGTGTTCAGGAGAGCCTTGGCTTTTACTCACTAGATGCCAGTAACATCCTCCCTCCTCCAGTTGTGACAACCAAAAATGTCTCTAGACATTGTCAGGCAGGAGAAAAGGAGAAAAATCATTCCGTCATTGAGAATCACTGGTCTAGGGAAGGTGGATACCCACCCTGGCTACTTAATAGAATCACCTGAGTATCTTTTAGTGTTAGTCATGCCTTGGTTCTACCTAAAGATTCTGCTTTATTTACTGATATGGGACAGCTGGAGGAAGCAAGGGGCCTTATAAAAGCTTCCCAGGTGGTTTTCATGTGCCGCTAAGGTGGAGAACCATTGTCTTAGAGCAGTGGTTCTGGAAGTGTGTCCTGTGACCAGCAATGTCAGCATCACTTTGATGCAGGGCAGGGCACATTCCCCGAGTAGGGGAACTCAAGCCCTACACTGAGAGAGAAAAGAGTTCTTGGCTGAGCATTAGAAAGTATTCAAACAGACATCCAAGCCAGAGTCAAAAGGAAAGTTTATTAGAGAAGAGAAAAAGCAAAGATGAGAAAGCAAAGACAAAAGGCCAAGACGTAGCCTGACGATACCTTTATTCATTCATTTGATGAGAGCCAGGTCCAAATAATGACTCAGATAACTAAGATTTATCCTTTTTCTACAATTTAGGCAGGAGTTGATATTGGTCAGTAATTGGGAAAACAAACCAATCTAGCTATTTCAAACAGAGGAGAATTTAATATACGGAATTGGTTACAAAAATATGGAAGAGCTGGGGGAGCAAAAGAGGAAAAGCACTGTTACCAGGGATTAGTTAAAGCAGAAAGCCATTCCAACCAAGGGCTGGAGGAGCAAAAGTGGAACTTTAGTGTTACCCAAAGTTCATAAGCCTACTCTTGACTTACACCATCATTGGTGAGAATGCAGTCAGGAGCCCACACTCCTGTTGATATTTGGAGCCCAGGAAACTCATTGAAGTTCCTACTAGAAGCATAATGGCTTCTACCTTCTTTTCTTATGAGAATGCCTCCTGTTGACAAACCAACCAGGAACCCAGCTGGCAAAAGGAGTCTGGGAAATGTAACTTTGAGACTTTCACTCCAGGCAGGAAAGAGGAGATTATAGGGGAAAAAACCCAGCATCAACAGAATATTTACCACAGCAGCCTTTTTTTGAGATTTTAGATTTCTCCCAGGAATCATTATAGTTGTCAGTGAAGAGAAGACTGCAATCCCTGGTCAACCTGTGCAGGTAAAATGGCACTGAGGTTGTGAACTCTGGACATATTCCTTTTGAAGGACATAATCTGAGGCCAGATGTGTAGGTCAAAAGGGCCCCTCACAGATGTTGCTTTCAGTCTCTCCCCGTGACTTGGTATATGCAAGCTAGCTCTTCAAAACAATCCAACAATTTTTGAATCTTTCCTTCCTCACATTGGAAGAGGCGGAGGTGATGGGAGGAGATGCTCAAAAATGTTTCTGCTAAGCAAGCATTGGCAAAGAGTTCATACTGTTTAGGGATCATACTGTTTAGATGTCCAGATTATGTGGAACAATGGAAAGAAAAGGCTAATTATTCTCAAAAAGTAACAAGCACGTCTTAAACTGGACCAGATGGGCCTGGAACCTTCCCAAAGGGAAAAGAGAAAGAACTACAGAATGAACCCCAATTTCAGGGGATTTGTCTTAGAGTTTGCCACGGCAAATTTCAGTTCTCCTTGGTGGAAGGAGAATTGTGCTTACAATTAGGTAGGAGTGGCTAAAAGGGGATCAGTGAGCCAGAGGAGAGAATAGAGCTCCCAGGAAAAAAAAAAAAAAAAAGAACAAAGCAAAGCAGACAGTTCTTTCTTTGATTTTGGTGACAGATAAGCTGGAGTTTGTCCTCAGTGAATTTTACTCCAGGGCTATCACTGACTCTTGGCTTTAAATGTATTAAATTAGTTTAATAAATTTGTGTGTTGGTGGGGCTAGTGGGCCCTTGAGCATAACTCAGAGCCTCAGCCTGTTTTAGGAGCTGACACATGGTAGCTGATTAGTTCCCAGTTTTCCACACAACCTTGAATAGTGCATCTTGGCCGGAGCTGTGCTGAGTGCTGAGAAAATTGTCCCAGTTCTCCAGACCTGGAGGTAAGAGAAAATGCTGGTCTGACTTTTGACTCAGAGTGGTCAGTTCTGTTGTCTCGCAAATTCGAAAGTACCACAAGTTAAAATTAATTCTCTTTTGCAGACCACATTCTGGCAGTGAACTCAAATCCATGTTTATTTCAGAAACAGATATAGATAGAAATAAGTCAATGTAGGAGAAAAAAACATGCAGCAAATTGCAGGAGTGTAAAATAGTGAAAGAGCCACAACTCCCATTTTATAAAAAGAAATAAACCTTATAATGTAACAACTATTGTTCTGGGGGATATTTTTTTCTTTCTATTTTTAGTTATTTTTGATTATATTGGCATTTAGTTATAACAATGGACAGAATTACGAGTCCTCATCTAGAGACCAGATTTTGAGTAGACACATGATCTCTTCTTTAGGCCAACAGTTTTTCGTAGGCCAAAAAAGAAAAAGAAAAAAAATTAAAGAAAGCTAAAAAGCCATGAACAATGAAAACTCAGCAAATATCATTTGACAGGCAGAGAACACGATTCAGTTGGTTTAACAAGGGACAATGTACTAGCCAACTTAGTTTTTGGAATTGCCCTCTGCTTGTTTTGTATTTCAAACAGAGTAGAAAATAATGGAAAGTTAGTACAAATGAAATTTTGCAATAAAAAAAAAATCTGAGATTTAAGATATGCAAATTGATGGAATACTTTTCTTGCTCCCCAACTATCTGACAGCTGGAATTATCCAGTGACCCGCCCATAGGGAAGTCTGTTGGGCTGCACTGCATTATCTCTAGAAAATCAGTTGAAATTACAAACATCATGGAGCTAAGAATAAATGTATCAGTGCACTGTTATAGATTATCTTAAATTATGCCAAAATTTTCCTGTATTGACAAATATACATTCTTTTGCAAACTTTCAGGAAGCGAGTTTCAGTTTTGAAACCACTTGATCGATTGACATACTGATCCACTTTTTACCTGATATGGTTTGTTTGTATAAACTAAACAGGTAAACTTTTAGTGACTCTCTCTGTAATAAACATATCACCAATGAGTTTTTAGTTGGCCATCTTTCTGGTGAAAATGGTGACTTTTAAGTGTGGAATTCATTGCTTCCCTTCTTGCCTCTTTTGTCAATTTGAGAAAGTTTTCTAATATCTTACATGGTGCCAAAGAACCATTTCTTTGAGACATCCATGAGGATTACACTCTAGCTGGGGAAATAAATAATTGGGCAAGTGTTCAGTGCCCAGGTTTGTTCTGCCTTTGGCAGTGACTCTTCCTGTGTTCCATGAAATGATCACTTCCGTCCTCCATCACCAACCTCAAACTATTATCAGTAATCTATTGCTGCACAACAGACCGCACAAAACTTAGTGGCTTCAAACAACCATATTATTGCTCATGGTTGTTTGGGTTGGGAATTTGGGTAGGTCTTGGTGGAGACAGCTCATCTCTGTTCCACATAGCAATGTTTGAGGTGGCTTACTGGGGCTGGAGGATACAAGATGGCTGCACTCACATGTCTGGCATCTCAATCAGAGGTAGCTGTACTGGCTGGGGTTTGGCTGAGTCAGTCTTAGTCTCTCTCTCTCTCTCTCTCTCTCTCTCTCTCTCTCTCTCTCTCTCTTTTCCTCCCCCCACCCTCCCCCTTCATAATGTCTCATCTTTTCCGTAGGACCTCTACAGTCAGATAATTGGACTTCCTTAGATTGCAGCTGACTTTCAAGATAGTGAAAGTAGAAGATGTCAGACTCTATCAGAGCCTAGGTCTGGAATTGGCATAGGGCTACTTTCCTTGCATTTTATTAGTCAAAACAAATTACAAGGCTGACACAGATTCAAACAGAGGGGAAATCGACTCCACCTCTTGGTAAGAGGAACTGCATATATATAAAGGGATTACGGGTAGCTATTTTTGCAGGAAATTCCACGCAATATTCTTTGTTAGAAATCAGTGCTTGGAAATCATTAGTGAAATACATCTTGGAGATGCCACAAGGTGCTATATAGGAGTAATTTGGAAAACAAAAACAAAAACAAAAACAGGTATGATTGCTTCTGTACCATTCAGGTACTATTACCAAGGCCAAAACCATAATGCCTTAAACAAGATAGTTCTATTCTCGTATAAATGTTTGTGCTTAAGTAGTCCAGGGCAGTGTCCTAGGCCCAGACACCTGTCACTTGTTCTTTCACACTCAACTTGCAGCTTTCATTCCTCAGTCTGAGATGGCTGGCTGCTCCAGCTCCCACACCACATCAACATTCAAACCAAGGTAGAAGAAGGAAAAATAAGAGGGTACACTCCTCCCTCCCATTTTTTTTTTTTAAGCATAACCCAGGAGTTACACACATTACTTTTTCTCACATCTTATTAGTGGAACACATCACATGGCCATACCTAACTTTAAGAGAGGCTGGGAAATGTAGTCTTTAGTTTGGAAGGCCAAAGGCTCAAACTTTTTTTTTTTTGGCTGTAAAGGAAGGGAGATCGGATAGCAGTAGACAACCAGCTGTATCTGCCACATCAACTGTACAGATTGAGAGGAAGTTCGTGTGAAATTTCGATCAAAGGGTAAGGGAAGTGAGAGAAGCAGCAGTTAAAAAGCCAGTTTGAATGGGGTATGTAGGAAGTCAGAGAGAAAAGCGTAATTAAATGGAGTCTGCTATTTGGAGCTATGACAACCCTTTACTTGGGATAAGAATATCATCTTGCCTTAGAATGGGGTGGAGAGACAGGACCTCACTCCAAGTCAGACAGTCTCAGATGTAAGTTATTGTCATGTTCTGAAGCATCTATTAATCTCTAGCACTCATCTTCAAACAGATATTCCCTGGAAAATACTATTTAAGCAAACATTTTAGGATGCAGTTAATTTATAGTCTCAGTTTAAAAGTTTTTTTTTTTTAATTTTATTTCTTGTCACTCGTTGGTCAGGATACTGTCCTTTGAAACTTTTTCTTATTTTTACCACCTACCTTGTTAGATATGTTAAGGATCCCAAGTACATAGTTCAGCTTCTCAGATAAATAGTAATTGATACAGTATAATATGTTTGTTACTGGTATTTTACATGCAGAGAGGAAACTACAGCACAGAAAAGGGAGATGGTTTGTCAAATGTCTCCAATGAATGAGGTGGAGGCCAGGATTTTCATGAGTTTCAGGATTTCCACACAATAACTGGCTCTGTGGGCATCCTGACTCAACAGGAAATCATCATTATGTTTCTATAGCAACTTTGCTCATGTCATTCATGGAAATTTATGATAATTTATAAAAAGCAATGATGGCCACGGCTGTGTAATAATAGGTTTAGGTTTCTGGAGCATCTGTTAAGGGCAGGCCAGCTGGTCTCATCAGCTGAAATAGAGGGCATGATGTTCACGGATGCAACAGAATCGGGTCCTGCTGATGCTCTTCAAGGATTTATGGGGAAGCTGTAGCAGGCAACCACAAAAGAACGTGTGTGCAGAAGTTGGAGGAAAATACTACTAGGTCAGCAGCAGGCAGACACGCAGAAGTGTTTGGCTTATTAAAATAATTTAAAACTACATAATCATGTCTTAAAATCGCAGACCACAAAGAAATTCTAAGAGGGGGAAATGCTTCCCAGTGTATAAATGGGAATGATAATGACAATCCTTAGTCTAGTGAATGTGAGGATTCAGTGGCATAATGCAGAGATAGTACTTAGCATGCGGTGGACATGTAGGGGGTTCAGTAAATATCGGCTATTATTTTCAGTGATTTTCTTCTTGATTCTTGTTTAGAAGAGCACTGCTTCTGAAAAACTAGGCCAGTTTCCACTGATCATTGTTATCTAGACATAAGATGGCTTTGGGTAGCTCTGAGACTCCACCCAGATAACATAATTTGGAGCTTGTTTGCTCTCAATGTCAGTATGTCTAGTTATTACAGAAAACAATACAGACTATCATTCAGATGTTTAGTTTCCATGACCCAGAGACTAAGAGTATCTCCTCACCCTGCCAATGTCGCTCCAAGAAAATACAGTAGTACAATATAATTTTACATCGAAATCTCTCTCTTCTCTTTGCTTTACATTATATATGTATACTTTCTGTGATGAAATTACCAGCTATATTTGACCAGCAGGCAGCAGATATTGTATACTTGCCTTTCTGATTCACCCAAAGCTGTGAAACGTTTGTCTAAATTCATGAAAAGTATGTCTTCTATAACCTATTAACATATAGTAAAAAAATAAATAAATAAATAGATTCTTTTTAAAAACTTAGCAACTCTGCCCCTGTGCACCAGCAGGACCAGTTGGCCTGAAGTGACCCTGGGCCCTGCCCTGGCCAGCTGCACCACCAGCCTCCCTCTCTTCATTCTAGGGGTCCACATCCACTTCAGGGGGTTCTTCTCCCCAGTCCTCTCACACAGATCTTTGCCAAGTTAAAGTTTGTAAGTAAATGGTTTTTAAGAAAAAATAAAAATAAAAACCTAGCAATTGAAAAGACACATTGAATGCATTTAAAGCAGCTCCATTTCATCATAACATTTATATACTTTATCAATTCTAAGAAGCATATTTTTTCACATTTTAATATCCCTGAAATTGGAATGTTATCTCACAATTGATAGTGACTTAGACTCAGTAAAATGGAGTGGTTATCCAATTTAGGATTAGTGTATTAAGGTTATAAATTCATATTCACTGAAGCATGACACAGAATAAAAAGGCATTTGGTTATATGAAGGCAAAACTGTTTAACAAATGATTTGTAATTTCTTACCCTAAATAAAAAGAGAACTTATTAGACGAGACACAGGAGAAAGTATGTGAAGACTGTACTTGATGCATTTAGTCTCTCAGAGTTGTTTGTGATTTAGAATCAAATGACATTTAATTTTCATTTGGGTTGTAGTAACATTTAAATACTTATCACTTGATATGTAAAGCAATGCAAATCTGAAAATTATTAATTTGCTGTGGCCTCTTGAAATATATTCTCTACCTGTTCAGAATCATCAAGCAGAATTTGCTAAAGTTCAAACTTCCCTTCTTGTGATTTCACTGTAGTTATAATAAAAAGATGAAATCCAAACCAGTATAGAATTGACATCTCATTTATTTCTAGACCTTATTGTCAACCCATCCTTGATAATGAGTGGGCAGAAATTTCATTACCAGATAAATAAACTCCTTGAGGAAATTTGGGAGGCCTTAGGAGGGGCAGAGTCAAGGTAAAACTACTGTCCCCAGACACAAATGTGGCCCAGCGGCAGTTGGAGAGGAGAGTAGACCCAGACAGAACATTGTTCGTTTTAAGATATTGAGGAATATGCTGGTAATAGATGTAGCCAGAAGAGAGAGGGCTTATTCCAGGGGTTGTAGTTTACACTGTCACTCTTTACATGCATGGCCTTAAGGAAATCACTTAAGCTCTCTGAGCCTCAGTTTCCACATCTGTTAAATGAGCATTGGGTAGCTTCTTTAAGCCTCCATAACATTTTCTTTGACTTCACCTGGGGTAGTGCCATTTCTACCTCATGTCATATCCCCCTAATAGACTAAACTCTTTGAAAAACACGTTGTTCTCTTGCTTTTGTGAACCCCAACTCCAGCAGTTGGAATGATGCCTTGGGTAAGGCGGGTACTCACTAAAGATTTGTTGCCTTGAATTGAATCAAACTAGATGATAGCTAAGGTACTTTTCTCTAGTATTCTATGATGCTGTTTTTTAAAGCAAGAGGGACTCGCTACAGGTTGAATGACTTCTAGATTTATTTGGGTTACCGCCATATCGCCAAGTCAGTAGGCAGAGTTTGGAAACATGGGGAAAGAAGAAGCTATAGCAAATAAATTACCCCACAAGACAGCAAGCAAGGATAATTGGTTGTAGGTTTAGCCATGCACATGTGAGTACCCAAACAATCTTCAAAACTCAGCAGGGGAGAAGATGAAGGGAGGGAAGAGAAATATGGATGGGGTAACAAACCCTTCAAAAAGAAAGAATACCTAGAGTTCTTGGCATGTCAGATGCTAGGTGTTGAATCCCCAAGTTGCCAAGATATTTCTTGATGATGGTGAGAACACTCTGGTTATATTTTCAGATATGGAACCTCCTAGAATCAAGTGCCCAAGTGTGAAGGAACGCATTGCTGAACCCAATAAGCTGACAGTCCGGGTGTCTTGGGATACCCCCGAGGGAAGAGACACAGCAGATGGCATTCTAACTGAGTAAGTGAAATTTGGCAGCTGGAATGATGTTTCCTCTTTTATGTGAGACATATACTACCCAGAGTGGAGAAATTTATCTATGCTAATCCACTGATGCTTTCAGACTCAGTACAGCACTTTCAGCTATTCCTCATTCATGCTTTCTTCTTCTCCATTGCCATCTTCACCATCTGACATACTATGTATTTCACTGATGTATTTGTTAGTTGCCTTTCTCCACTACATTATGCTTATGGTCATGCCCCTAATGCCCAGAACCATGCCTAGAACATAGTTGGTATTCCCTAAATATTTGTGGAAGAAAAGATGGGGGAAGTAAGAAAGGGTGGTGGAAAGAAGGGAAGAGGAATAGAAGGAGGAAGAGGAAGCCACCTGGTTAATTTGGAGATAGATTCACCTCCATTGCTTGCCCAGGGGGCCCCTACTTATGTTCCTGGGCCTTACTAAGCCATCACCCACCTGGGAAGGCTCTGTGTGTTCTAGGTGGAGCTGGATGCTGCCCCTACATTGTGTTCTGTGAGTATGGTTTAGTGCAAATCTTTTCCATCCTGTGTTTCTTGGCACCTGCTTCTTTCAAAACTTTGGTTTGAAATTTATTTTTTTTTTAATTTGTGAAGAAAAAGCTTATAGGAGAAGTTTATTTAAAAAAGGATAGGTGTCTTCTGCCTTCTTCCCCACCCCAACCCCATTCTCTAGAACCAACTATGTTAATAGTTTGCTGCACATCCAAAATGTTTTTAAAAATGGGTGATTCCCTTTGGTGAAGTTAGCTACATTTTGCTCTAATTTAGCATCTGGAAATGTACCCTTGCACCTATTTGGTTGACCTTCATGGTCCCTGGAGGCCACCATTTTGTCATCAATGTTCACATCATGCCTTAAAGTTCATGGCCATGTTAGACCACCCCACTGTTTTCATCTGCGGACAAAGGCTACTTCTGATTTACCACCCACCCCCCACCACCGGTGAGTAATACAGTAGGGAAAGAATTTTCATAATCCTATCAGCCCAGGTCGTGCAAGAGCAAATATTTTAAAGCAATCATTAGCAATAACAGAACATCTTCTACTAGGAAGAGATTGAGTCTCGCATCCCTAGCAGTACATTTTCTTTCTACATCCTGATAATTTTCTCTCACTGTACCACCTAGTTTACATAATATTACTTAGTTTTGTTTCTCCCTGTACCTCCTCAAAAATAAAGTTCAAACTTCATAAGAAAAAAATTTTATTTGCTGTCACATACACATGTCACAAACCCCTAATGAGAAACTCTAATCAGTTGGGATTAATAACTAAGTCACAGCTGACATAAGTAGGGATAAGATTTTATATTTACTTTTGAACCTTTGGGGACTAGCACAATGCCTGGCCCAGCCCCTAATACCTAGTAGTTTCTAAGATTTTTTTGCAACTATGATTGCTATTGAAATCCTGTATAATAAGCACAAAATAACAGGTCACCAGATGACTCTATTCACCTTGGCCTTTTAATGGGTAATCTGTGTGTTATGGTTAGAAATATGACATTTTAAGGAGTATCTTAGTAGCTCCTACCACTCCGTTAAAAGCAGCTCTCTGCTTTGAGAGTTCTACAGCCCAGAGCCAGCAGAGGCTTGGAGCAGGATGCTGTGGGGAGTGCACTCTGGCAGAAATGAAGAATTTTAGAGAAGGCTGTCTTGTCCCTTTTTCAGCTCTTACTTCGTTCTCTGGCATTTCTCTATGACTCCTTCCCCATCTCTTATGCAAACTACTGTTATATAGTCCCCGTCTAAGAGGAAAGGTTCTAGTGTCAAGTTGAGACAAGTGTTTCTGGTGAGTTCCTTTATTTATTCCTTATGACTATTATTTGCCATGTCACTAATGCAATATAATCTCTATGAGGTTAGCAGCCACTCATATTGGAAGTTTGACTCCCTCTCAGGTTTATCCACATTTCAATCATGCTTCCCGTGCTCGCTTCTACAGCACATATACTAAAATTGGAACAATCATGCTTCCTAAGGACCTTAAGGTATCTCGGGACCAAAGTGGCATGTCTCTAATGGTGGGATTTCCGGCACTTTCTCAAGAACCTTGCAAACAGCCACCTTGTCTATGTATATATATAGACAATATTATTATTGATAATAATAATTTCTCATGTCCATTATTAGCAAATATTCTCATCATTCTTAAGAACTGTAGGGAGATGAGAAATTATCTCCCTATTAAAAAACCAACAAACCAAACTTGGCATTTCATCATGCTGTACCTCTTGCTGTTCTTATCAGACAGCCAAGAAGAAAGATGCTGGAGTCACCCTGTCTGTGTGATATTGGGTGAGTTCCTTGACTTTTTGGTGCCACCATTTATTTCCTCATCTGTGAAATAGAGATAATACCTACCTCATAGAAATATTATGAAGATTCAAGAAACTCATATATGTGAAATGCCTAGAATCATGCCTGACATATATAAGTATATCAAACATCATCATCATCATCATCATCATCATCATCATCATCATCATCATCATCATCATCAGGATCACCAAGGGATCAGTGAACTTGCCTTTTGCACAGCAAAGGTCTCTACTGGCCCAGATAGAAAAAGAAAGTTCTAGCACCTCCTACAGGCCCAAATTGCCAGTGACTGCTTGTACTATACTCGCAAATGATTTTTCTCACAGAAAATTCCCTCAGCCTCCAACAGTGAGGCAATTGAGGACCCCTGGAACAAAAGTGGGAATGGAGAAAGACTTGGGCCTGGGTTCTCAGCCTCCCCCAGCTTCTGTTCTACCTTCCAGCAAGAAAAATGAATCTAAACTTCCCAGGATTTGGGGACTTCCATGTTCTGCTCTCAAATTGCTCTTCCAAAACAAACTCTGGAAATTCTATTCTTCAATAAATCTCTGTTCTAGTCAGACTGGCCTAATGGTTGCCCGTCTGTATCACTGCATCCTGTGCAGAGTGGGTGCTCAATAAATGCCCATAATGATCATCATTGATCATTGGGCCCACAAATGATCACCTTCACTTTCTGTTTTTTCCCCCCTTTAAGTGTTATTCTAAAAGGCCTCCCTCCAGGCTCGAATTTTCCAGAAGGAGACCACAAGATCCAGTACACAGTCTATGACCGAGCCGAGAACAAGGGCACTTGCAAATTTCGAGTTAAAGTAAGAGGTAAGAGTATTGCTTATTGGCTTTCCCCCTCCATAAGAGCGAAGGGGAAGCAGGCCCTCAAGCAGGAACACTCTGTGAATGCCCACTACCATATGGATACTTCCCAGCTTGGATTCACCTTAGATGAGGCTGGGGAAGTATATCATCTTAATGCCTGTATTTCATAATACAAATTTGGATGAGGTTCAGTGCTGGCATATTACTTAAAGAGTCCGAGAGGACAGTAAGCTGGTCTAGCATAAGCCCATGTGTGTCCTAGAAAAATATTATTGATAACTTTTCCATCCCTGGGCTAGGGTGACCAGCTAAAACCTGCAGGTCTTTCCATAAAGGAGGTTAGGGGCCCCCAAGCTTGGGCCACCAGACCATGTTCTTGGTGTTCTAGAACCTTTGGTCTACCTGGAAAAAAATGTGTTTTTAAGACTTATTTTATGCCTCATGGTTTGGGCAACTAATTTCTAACCATCTTTACACTTTAATCTTCTGAGTTTAACTTCCTCATATAAAAAACACAGGGGGGTTAAACCAGTTGATCTCAGTGGTTTCATTGGTATGACTAGCAACCATTCTAAGGCCCACCACTGGCCAGATAGCCATCTTTGCACCATCACTCATTTCACAAGCTAATGTAGAAGCCTAATTACAAAGTTGGAACATCTAAGCCCTCATTTTCCCTGGTTACTCAGTGGAGGGATAGCTCAGCACTGAGACCTGTCTGGGCTTATGTCTCTACAGTCAGACGCTGTGGCAAACTCAATGCTCCAGAGAACGGTTACATGAAGTGCTCCAGTGACGGCGATAATTATGGAGCCACCTGTGAGTTCTCCTGCATTGGTGGCTACGAGCTACAAGGTAGCCCTGCCCGAGTATGTCAATCCAACCTGGCTTGGTCTGGCACAGAGCCCACCTGTGCAGGTACGTGTGCAGCCCTCTCTATAGTCAGCAGCTGAACCTGAGGACCCCTTGGTTCTGAATTCCAGTATGGGGAGGGTTTCATTCTATTCACTTTGAAAGGTTCAGTGTCATCCCTCTTCATCTGATGGATGAAAACGGTCCTTGGATCCCTGCTGCAGCTCATCTCACCCACTCTCCTCTTTTGCCTCTGCCTATCTTCTTTCTCTTTCATGTCCTCTAAGGGAGAAGCTGGAGGTGGGAACCCAGGACCAGCCTTTGGCAACATTATGCATCAGCAAGGTCTGCTGTAGTTACCTTTGTTCTTCCCTTCTACAAATGAGAAGATCTTTTGTGCAAAGCCAGTATACCACATGTCCAGGCAATATAATGCCCACTTTGCAACACTGACTTAAAAGTCACTCAGACCTTGGACATTCAAAATCTTTCCTCCTATGTCAAATGAGGGAGATAACGCTCTTTGAGTTGTAAAGATTACATGAAGTCATCTATTGAGCAGTGGAATAGAGCAGTGCCTGGCCCCAGGTAAGCCCTCAGTGCACGTCAGCTGTTATTACTGAGGAATAAAACTTGGGCTGGGTAGCAATAATCGTGTGAAATTTTCTAGCCAGAAAATTCTGGACATATCTCTTATTTATATATTCCTCTTTTGTCTCAATTCCTGGTCCTTTCTCATCTTTATGTTTTCCCTTTAATTCCAGCCATTCAGAATTAGATGAGAGACGTGCACCATCAGCTAAATGTCTGAGGTATTTCAGTTTCACACATGAAGGTAGAAAGAATATACCTCTTTCCTTCCCCATCTCACTTCCAGAGGTTGGGAGAATACCCCTACCCCCATGATATCCACATCCTAATTCCCAGAATCTGTGACTATATTACCTGACATGGAAAAGGAGACACTGCGGATGTCATTAAGTTAAGGATTTTGAGATGGGGCAAGTAGTCTGGATTATCTAGGTAAACCCAACGTAATCACAAGGGTTCTTATAAGATGGAGGCAGAATTGCTGTCAGAGCCAGAAAAAAAGATGATGGAAGGAGAGGTCAGGGATTCAAAGGGACTATGCTTTGAAGATAGAGGAAGGGCCATGAGCCAAGGAATGAATGCAAGTGGCCTCTAGATGCTGCAAAAGGCAAGGAAACAGAGTGTCCCCTAGAGCATCTGGGCGGAACTCAGCCCTGCCAATACTTTGACTCTAGTCCAGTGAAACCCATATCAAATTCCTGACCGTCAGGACTGTAAGAGAATATTTGTTTATGTTAAGCCACCAAGTTCATGGTGATTTGTGACAGCAGCAAGAGAAAATTAGTACACTTGTCCACTCTTCTACTTCCCAAATAACTACTTACAACTGAATCTTTATCTCAGGTTCTACTTCTTACACATATGGTTCTGTGTTAACATGGGCTATGTTGAACTAGAACCAGTAGAGTGTTTCTGACCCATCTGGCTCTTTCTAATTGTAGCCATGAATATCAATGTGGGAGTTAGAACAGCAGCTGCACTTCTGGATCAGTTTTATGAGAAAAGGAGACTCCTCATTGTGTCTACACCCACAGCCCGAAACCTCCTCTACAGGCTGCAGCTGGGAATGCTACAGGTGAGTCCATGGGAAAGGGGACTAGGAAGGGCCCAGTCATTCAATTAAAAGTAAAGACCAGCTTCTGTGTCTAATCACTTTACTATGAGCTTTATGAACTCATACTTTAAAGTTACCACTGTTCATTTCTGGTTCTGGGGCATAACCTGATTAACATTGACTTCCCAGTACTAACGCAGTTATTTTCCAACTAGTGAGGTTTGTTTGTTTTCACTAATAAGCCTCATTGACATGCTCTCCAGGCCCAGTCCAGGAACAATTGTTTTTCCCAAACCTGTACAGGATATGCCTGGGTTGGAGGTTGTTAGCCCAAAAGGCTGGCTCATGGGATAAGGGGAGTCCAGGATCTCTGGGGGTGGGCAGAGATTCCTCAGCTCTCAGAGAGTGATGACCATCTTTAGAACACTGGTTCTCAAAGTGCTATGGACCAGAGCATCAGCATCACCTGGGAGCTTGCTAGAAATGCAAATTCTCAAGCCCCATTCCAGACCTAAGGCCAACTGGATCAGAAGCTACATTTTAGACCAGGTGATTCCTAAGCACTGTAAAGTTTGAGGAACACTTTTCTAGGAAATGCCCTTCTCATCTGTGTAAATTTTGTAGCTACTAAATGAGGCAACCAGTGTCTTTTGGAAAAAAACAAACAAACAAACAAACAAAAAAAACTAGAAACTGAAGGATCGAACCAGAACTTGCTTGAGTTTGTCGTGAAGCTGGTTTGCAATAAGAGTGGCCAAGCTGACTGAATGCTGAAGAGGCAGGATGTGCACTGGGTTTTGAACTCGGTGCTGCACTTTGTTTGAGGACTACTTCATTTATTAGTGAATAGAACTGTGTTTAGAACAATCTTGGTTTAATCAAAGGCTACAATTTTACTTCTCATTTCAGCATTAATACCATGAGAGTAATAAATTGTTCTTCATTCTCCCCACGTACTTGAAGGATTCCATGAACTCTGAACAACCACACAAATTTTTTCAGACTCCTTTGATAGGAGCCCAGTTCATTGTTTTTATCCCCAATCCTTGCCACCTTACCTCCATCCTTGTATCCCCTTGTCTCAGCTAGGGAACTTGCTCTTCAGATAACCCAAGCTCACACCACTCCATCGTGTGGGAACTTGGCCTTGAAGGCTATATTCCTCAATGATACATTTCCTGACCTCCCCTTACTCCATATGAAGAGGACTAAGCCAAACAATTTGCTTTTCCTCTGCATTGGCAAACTATGACTTTTGTAGGTAAAATTTTAATGGAACACAACCATTCTCGTTCATTTGTGCATTGTCTATAGTTGCTTTTATACCATGGTGGCACAATTGATTAGGACAGACCATTCAGCCCTGTGAAGCCCAACATATTTATTGTCTGGACCTTTACAGAGGAGGTGTGCTAATTCCTGTCCCAGTGTATCCCATTCCTTCAGGTACTAGCTAAATTACCAGTCAACTAGTTGGATAAGATATTAACATCAAGACATTTGTATGTGATCCCCCCAACTCAATATATTTATACTTGCATTTTTAACCAGAGGCTTCAAGAGAAAGTTTGATTGCCTTAGGTGTTTCAGTTAGAATAATAAAAAGTACCTTTTTACCTTTTCTAACTTTTTTCTTTTTACCAATCCTGTCACCCCATATAAGGCTGTTTCAGTGGAATTGTAGTAAAGAAATTAGTGTCCTCGTAATTCAGAGTTTTAAACATCTTTTCCCATTTAGGCAGATTTGTTACTTTTTGGTTCCTTATTGCCTTTGCCGCTAATGGTGAGTCCTCCTAACATGTGGCTGAGTGGGCCGCTTTCCCAGACATCTTGCCAAGGGCCAGCTCAGAGGACTAGAACTTTTTTTCATTTCCCTACCCTGTTCTGGTGTGGGGGACATAGGGCAGGGGGTGTGGAGGGTGGACACAAGGGAAGATAGGAGGACTCTGGAAATATTCTTTTATCCTTGCAAAGTCAAATTTAGAATCCTCTGGGGGTGGTCTTGGATACTTTCTAGGAAATTTGGCTCATGCAAGGTCTCACCCCATCTGGAAAGACAGACTGCCATTTTGCTTACGTTTTCAAAATCCCAATGCCAAGCCATTTGTGAAGAATTCCTCTAGGAATGTTTTAATGTTTTATAGCCACTGGTTTCACCCCACCCAATTCCTCAACTGTTATTCAGGACAGTGTGGAGTGGGCAAATAAACTTCTAAAAACAAACCAGTGCTGTTTCCATCAGTCTGTAGTTTGAGATGGAAGTCTTTCTCTTCAGCCATGGTCACACCTCCCCTATTTTTTTTTTCCAGCAAGCACAGTGTAGCCTGGATCTTCGACACATCACTGTGGTAGAACTGGTAGGCGTGTTCCCAACCCTCATCGGCAGGATAGGAGCAAAGATTATGCCTCCAGCACTAGCTCTGCAGCTCAGGTATGGGACGTACTGCCCTTAAATTTTGTCCCCTATAAATGCACCTTTTTTTTTCTGATCAGGTTCCCTGATTTCTTTCTCTTCAGTTTTGATTCCAGGTAACCTTCACTGTTTAATTGCTTTTATTCTGGAATATTATAACCATGTTAATTGGCATGTTGCTGCTTGTCCAAATATATCACGTTGTGGGTAATTACGAGTGTTCTATTCTTTCAAATGTTTTTTGCTTTGTCTTTGTTCTTCACCTCCCCCCCTCCTGTGGAATGGGTAGCACAGAGGCTGCATAAAGACTTAAGTAATCCTTGGTATCATTAGGCATCCAATTAGCCTTCCCAGACTTTGCCTCTTTGATCTCCATGCTTTCAGGACACTTGTCAATACCCTCATTTTAACAATTATGTTTTATTTTGCTAACACTTATAAAACCAGAGCCATTAAAGAAGCAAAATTTAACAGCCAAAAGGTAATTTCAGAACAACCCAAATTTTTACTCACATCTCTTGGCTATTGTGAAAAGGATAATTAGGCAAAAGCAACACTCCTGCAAATCTTCCTTTCTCACCCATCTTTTTCTCTCACACACTACAAGGGACGGTGCAGGTCTCTGTTCTAGGGTCTTGCAGGGTCCCAGGCTGATGATGGCTCCACTGTCTTATAGCAGCAACATCCAGAAGACATGGCTTCCAGGTTTCTTCAAAAGGGGAAGAGAGAGTAAAATCAAACCATACCATTCTTATGTTTCACTTTGGAAGCATAAAATTGCTCTCTCTCCCAGTCCATTGGCCTGACCTTGTCACATGATTGTTGTCGAACTTCGAGAGAGGATGGGAAATGCAGTGTTTTTGTATTCCCAGGAAGAAGGAAATGAAATAGAACTTGATGAACCTTATCACAGATGTTCAAAGAGGGTCACAGAAATTCCTTGAGCAAATATGTGATAGAATATATCCTCAGCAAGTGATGCTAGAGATTGACATGATCGGTTCTTTCGCTAATCTCTCTATTTCCCATCTGTTTTTGGACTCATCCCATGTTAGATATATATCTTTCTCCTCCTAACAAGAGTCTGCTCTGTCCACACCAAGGTCAAAAACTCAGTCAGGGATGAAGAAGAAAAGGATACCTGAATTCCCTTCAGTTGGCTGAAGGAGGGAGAAAGCTGGGTATACTCATAAGCTTTCATTTATTTTTATTTTTATTTTTTTGTCCTACTGCATTCGCATCTAGCACCTCCCTAGAATGTAACATTATTGAAGTCAGTTCCAAATCTTTTCAACATTCACTACTCAGTACCTAGCACAGTACTGGCACCATATTAGTGCTAAGTAAATGGAGTAAATGACTCTAAATTGAAACCATATTACTGTTTCCAGGGGTGATAGTATCCTTGAAGAGTGTATGTACAATTATCAACACCTCGAGTTGAAGACTGCAAAACTCAAAAAGAGGATCATGCTGACATTTGAAATTTTATAATGAAAATTGTCAAAGTAGGTTTTATGAGGTTGTTGCTTATTTAAAACCACCTGCTCATACCCGATGTCAATGATTTTTAAAAAAACCTGTTGCAGAATTTGCTAAACATTTTTCTTTGGATTGAAGGCATATATAATATAGAGGGAATCTTTATAATAATTTGAGATTGTAAACTTTAAATTTGAAGAACAGAAAAATCTGATTTAAGAAAAAAAACTTTTATCATTCAGGTTGTAAATGTTGAGGCTACAATAAACCTCTATAAACTGAGGATGATTTAAACAACAAATAATTTGAATTATGCAGTGATTATCAAACTTTAGCCTTCATCAGAATTCTCTGGGGTGCTGTTAAAATATAGATTGCTGGGCCCCATATCTAGGATTTCTGATTCAGTAGGTCTAGGATGGGGCCCGAGAATTTGCATTTCTAGCATGTTCCCTGATGGTGTTGATGCTGGTGGTCTGGGGACCTCACCGAGAACCACTGGTCTGGTGCTTTACCAAATGCTCTACAGTTTTGAAATATAAATTTTGCACAGCATCCTATAAAAAGAGGCTCAATCATTATTGTGTAGCCAGAAGATAGGCCAGGAAAATGTCATGCAGAGATGATCCCTCACATGCATTACCTAATGGAGCCTGTGTCAGGCCTTTTTGTCCCCTTTATTAGAACTATCAGTGAGGAACAAGGGACTTGGCAGGTAAAAGTTTTATTTTTTTCCCCTTTAAATTATGCACTAGAGTCTAGTGCAGAAGAAAAGAGCCACGTTAGGCAAAGAGTTGGAAGCATGAAAAAGGGGAAGCAGAATGCCTGGAGAATCTAAAAATTCTCTTGTCTGGATGGAATACTATTTCCAAATAGCACTTAAGCCAGGATAAATAGTTGAAGCGCAGCATCAGAAATGAAAGACTGGGTGCCTGGTTTTGCATGGTCAGCACCTACCTGCTTTCTTGCTCTCATTTCTTGTAGATCTGGATATATAGGCTAATTCATGCTCCCTAGAATAATTTTCCAGCAATCTCAAGGATGATAGGGATCAAGAATGACATAATTTTTATACTCATATTTCAAGGTATAATTGACATATTAGTTTCAGATATACAACATAATTATTCGTATCTGTATATATTGTGAAATCACCATGATGTGTATTTAACATCTGCCACTGTGCATAGTTGCAGACGTTTTTTCTCCTAGAGAACTTTTAAGATTTAACAGTTTTAAATATGAAATAATTTCATTAACTGTAATTTTTGAGGAACCGCCATACTGTTTTCCATAGTGGCTGTACCACTTTACATTCCCACCCACAGTGCATAAGGGTTCCTGTTTCTCCATATCCTTGCCAACACGTATTTCTTGTCTTTTTGATAATATCCATTTTAACAGATGGGAGGTGATATCTCATTGTGGCTTTGATTGGCATTTCCCTGATGAGTAATGAAGTTGAGCACCTTTGCATGTACCTGTTGGCTATTTGTATGTCTTCTTTGGAGAAATGTCTATTTAGTGTCTCTGACCATTTTTAAATCAGAGTGGGTTATACATATATATATATTTGCTATTGAGTAGTATGAGTTCTTTATATATTTTAAATATTAACCCTTATCAGATATATGATTTGCAAATATTTTCTCATTCTATAGGTTGCCTTTTAATTTTGTTGATGATTTCCTTTGCTGTGCAGAAGTTTTTTAGTTTGATGTAATGTCACTTGTTTACTTTTGCTACCTTTGCTTTTGGTGTTATATCCCCCCCCCCAAAAAAACATTGACAAGACCAGTGTCAAAGAGATTACCCTCTCTCTATATTTTCTTCTGAGTTTTATGGTTTCAGGTCCTATGTTCGTTTTTAATCCATTTTGAGTTTGTTTTTGTGTATAAGATAGAGATCCAGTATCTTTGTTTTGATCTCTTTGTTGTCTCTCTCTGTGTTGAAGTTCTCACTGAGTTCATATATTCTCCCAAGTTCATTAAGCATCCTTTTAGCCAGTGTCTAGAACTCTTTTTCTGGTAGATTGCTTGTTTCTATTTCACTTAGTTATTTTTTTTCCTGGGTTTTTGTCCTGTTCTTTCATTTGGGACATGTTTGTCTCCTCATCTTACCTGCCTTTCTATGTTTGTTTCTATATGTTAATCTGCTATGTTTCCTGGTCTTAAAAGAGTAGCCTTAGGTGTCCTGTAGGGCCCAGTGGTGCAGTCTCCTTGGTCATCTGAGCCAGGCGCTCCAGAGGTGCCCCCTGTGAGGGTTGTGTATGCTCTCCTATTACAGTTGGGCTTGACTGCTGCTGGCACATTGATGCGTGGGGTTGACCCTCAGGCTGACTGGCTATGAGGGCCTGCTGTGACTACAGCGATGAGCTATTGTGTAGAGCTTGACCCCACAGAGCAGGAGTCAGTTTAATGGGGCTCCTGTGCCAGCTGAGACTGCCCATTAGGTGCATCAGTTGTGGCAATGGTTGTATGGGACCCTAGTGCAGTTCAAAGCTTGTTACTAGGTGTGTTAGGTCTGGAGAGTCTTGGGAGGGGCTCCAATAAAGGCCATGGTTAGGCGCTGCCTGTGCCAGTCTTGAGGTTGTTTGGTAGGAGCTATGAAGTGATCTGCAGTCAGTTGCCACTTGTGCTGGGTTTGTAGGCACTTAGGGGAAGCTATGCTGTGAGCTGAGTCTGGCTGCTGCTTATGTAGGGTTTGTGGACCTTTGAGAAAGTATGCAGTGCAAGTCAAGGGAAGCCACCACTTGTGTGACATTTGTTGATTAGAGGGAAAGTTTGCAGTGTAAGCCCAGGCAGGCTGATTGTGTGTAAGAGCCACTGGAAGAAGCCTGGCTTGGTGGGGGAGTGAGTTGGGGTGAGGACTCAGGGAATCACTAGGGTAGAATGTTGTTAAGCCAGGTTAAAAGAGAGCACAGATTTGTTGCATGAGTGAGAAGAGAGCTTCACAAAGGAACAATGGTACCTGCCAGTGCTTCCGTCCTCTAAGAATTTCCCTGATTTCTGCCCCTCTAACCATTGCCCTAAAGTTAGTCTATTTATTTCTTCCCAGTATGATCCTGTCATTTTTCCAGTTTTTACCCCGTGTTGGAGTTTCGAGTGTGTGAGCTTGTGCACTGGCCCTTTAAGAGCAACATTTCTTGAACTCACAGTTCTTTGTCTCTCTGGGATGCAGTCCCCACCGGTTTTTAAAGCCAAATGTTATGGGAATTCCTTCTCAGCACTGGTGTCCTGGATTGGCCGGAGTGTCTGGTGTGGGGCTGGGACCCCTTGCTCCTAATGGGGTACCTCCACAGTCAAAATATCCCTCCATTAATCACCACACTGAGTGTGGGACCTGCCTGGACCACATGTCTGCCCCTGTTTCAGTGTGGCTTCTTCTTTATATCATTAGTTATAGGAATTCTGTTTATCTTGTCTTCAGGTGGCTCTCAGAGATGGTTGTTCTATAATTCAGTTGTAATCTTGATTCAACTCCCTATGCTATTGCATTGTTTTCTTAATTTTTCTAATACTTTGTTATTAGTGTGTACAAATGCAATAGATTTTTAGATATCGATTTTGTACCCTGTAATAGTACTGAATTCACTTATTGGTTTTTGGTGGCATCATATATATATATATATAATGCAAATAGTGACAGTTTTATTTTTCCTTTCCAGTTTTCATGCCTTTTATTTCCTTGTTTGGCCTAACAGCTCTGGCTATGATTTCCAGTAATATGTTGTATAAAAATGGGGAGAGTCAGCATCCTTGTCTTCTTGATCTTCAAGGAAAAGCCTTCATCTTGTCGCTATTGAGTACCATATGAGTTGTGGGCTTGTCATATATAGTCTTTTATTATATTGAGGTACATTCCATCTATACCTTTGTGTAGAGTTTTTATCATAAATGGATGATAAATTTTGTGAAATGTTTTTTCTGCATCTATTGAGTTGATCTTATGATTCTTATCCTTTATTTTGTTAATGCAGTATATCATGTGAACTGACTTTCAGGTGTGTAGCTATTCTTACATCCCTGTAATAAATCCTATTTGCTAATATTTTGTTAAGTATTTTTGTACCTATTTTTCATCAGGGATATTGGCCTGTAATTTTCTAGTCTTGTGGAGTCCTTGTCTGATTTTCTTGATTCTAGGGTAATGCTGGCCTTGTAAAATGAGTTTAAGTGTTCTCTCCTTTTCTGTTATTGGAAGAGTTTGAAAGGGAGTGGTATTAATTCTTGGAATGTTTGGCAGAATTTACCAGTAAAGTCATCCGGTCTTGGACTTTTTTTTTTTGTTAGGAGTTTTTGATTACTGATTCAATCTCCTTACTAGTAATTAGCCTGCTCAGATTTTCTATTTCTTCATGATTCAGTCCTGAAAGGTTGTATATTTCTAGGAATTTATCCATTTATTCTAGGTTGTCTAATTTTTTTTTGTATAATTGTTCATAGTCTAAGATCCTTTGTATTTCTGTGTTAGCAGTTGTAACATCTCTTTTATTTCTGATTTTATTTGAGCCCTTTTTTTCTTGGTTACACTAGCTAAAGTTTTATCAGTTTTGTTTGTTTCCAAAGAACTATATCTTTTGTTTTTATTGATTTTAATTTTCTATTGTTATTTTAGTCTCTATTACATTTATTTCCACTTGGATCTGTTATTTCCTTCTTTTAGTAACTTTAGTCTTCATTTGTTATTCTTTCTCTAGTTACTTTTGGTGTAAAGCTAGGTTATTTGAGATTTTTCTTGTTTCTTGAGGGAGGCATTTATTGCCATGAACTTTCCTTGTAGAACTGGTTTTGCTACATCCCATACATTTTGGTATGTTGTATTTACATTTTGGTTTGTTTCAAAATTTCTATTTTGATTTCTTTGACCCATTGCTTGTTAAGTAACATGTTGTTTAATCTCCATGTATTTGTGAATTTTCCAGGTTTTTTTTTGTAATTGATTTCTAGTTTCATACCATTGTGGCTGGAAAAGATGATAGGATTTCAATATTTTAAATTTATTAAGACTCGTTTTGTGGCCTACCATCTATCCTGGGAAATGTTCTCAGTATGCTTGAGAAAAATATATATTCTGTTGCATCTGGAAGGAGTATTTTGTATATATGTAGTCCATCTGGTCTAATGTGTTAAGACCAATGTTTCCTGATTGATTTCTGTCTGGATCATCTATCCATTGATTAATACCTACTTATATGTCCTCTACTATTGTACTGTTATCTATTTAGGTCTATTAATATTTGCTTTATATATTTAAATGCTACTATGTTATAAAACAAGTGCATAAATATAAATTTTATATTTTCTTTTTGGATTGATCCACTTATCATGTAATTCCTTCTTTTGTCTCTTAATACAGTCTTTGTTTTGAAGTCCATTTTGTCGGGTATAACTATAGCTACCCCAGCTTTCTTTTGGTTTCTATTTGTATGGAATATCTTTTTCCATCCTTCACTTTCAGTCTGTGTGTCCTTACATCTGAAGTGCTCTTACATCGTAGACAACTTATAGATGGGTATATGTTATTTTTTCTCCATTCAGCTACTCTCTTTTTCTATTAAATGTATTGGAGTGACATTGGTTAATAAAATTATAGATTTCAAGTGTGCAATTCAATACTATGTCATGCATATATTGCATTGTATGTTCACCAACTAAAGTTAAATTTCTTTCCATCACCATGTATTTGACCTCTTTTACCCTTATTTACCTCTCCCCTCCGCTCTTTCCCTCTGGTAAACACTAAACTTGTCTTTGTCCATGAGTCTCTGTCTTATTTGTTTGTTGCTTTTGGTTTTATATCCCACATATGAGTGATGTCGTATGGTTCTCAACTTTACTCTGTCTTTTGAATGGAGAATTTATCCTATTTACATTTAAAGTAATTATTGCTAGATATGTACTTATTGCCATCTTGTTTTCTGGCTGTTTTTTGTTGTTCCTCTGTTCTTCACTGGTTCTCTTTCTTTGTGGTTTAATTACTTTTTCTTTAATGGTAAGCCTAGATTCTTACTATTTTTTGTGTATCTACTATAGGTTTTTGCATTGTGGTTACCATAAGGCTTACATTAAACCATTATATTTACAATGGTCTATTTTAACTTGGTAACAACTTAAGTTTGAATGCATTCTAAAGCTCTATACTTTTACTTTCTCCTCCATGTTTTGGAGTCACAATTTACTTTGAGTAATCCTTAACTAATTATTGTACTTATAGTTATTTTTACTAGTTTTATCTTTTGAACATCACACAAGCTTTATAAGTGACTAATGCACTACCTTTACTACATATTTATTTTTATAGTGAGATTTACACTTTCATATGGTTTCTTGTTGCTAGTTAGCTCCCTTTCTTTTCAGCTTTAATAAGTCTCTAAGCATTTCTTGTAGGGCAGATTTAATGTTGATGAATTCCTTTAGATTTTATTTGAAAACTTCAATTTTGCATAACTTTAGTGGGTATTCTTGATTGGAAGGTTGTTATTGTTTTTAATTTCAGCACTTTGAATATATTATGCCGCTGCCTTTGGCCTGCAAAGTTTTTGCTGAAAAAGCTTTTAGTCTTATGGGGGTTCTCTTGTACATAACAAGTTACTTTGCTCTTGGTGCACTTAAGCTTCTCTCCTTGTCTTTAAAGTTTCACATTTTAATTACAGTGTGTCTTGGTGTGGGTCTCTTTGGGTTTATCTTATTTGCAGCTCTCTCGGTTTCCTGATAGGATGTTTATTTCCTTTTCTAGGTTAGGGACGTTTTCAGCCTTTATTACTTAAAATAATTTTTCAGACCCTTTCATTTTCTCTTCTCCTTCTGGGACTCTTGTAATGCAAATGTTAGTCTGCTTGATTATCCCATAAGTCCTTTAAGCCAGGGGTCCCCAACATCTGGGCCATGGACCAATACCAGTCAGTGTCTTGTTAGGAACCAGGCCACACAAAAGGAAGTGAGCGGCTGGCGAGCCAGCGAAGCTTCATCTGTATTTGCAGAGATCGGGAGACAGAGGGATTGATACAGAGAACAGGCACAAAGTCAGACAGACCAGAGAGAGACAGTATGAGAAAGGATGAAAGAGACAGTGAAAGAGACAGAGATAGATGGAGAGGGAGGGACATAGAGACAGTGAGAACAGAGACAAGAGCAGACACATGCAGAGGAGACAAACACAGAGATAGAGACATGCACTGAGAGGGACAGTGAGAGATGGAAAGAGAGGGAAGGACAGTGAGCGTGAGGAATGTAGGGAGAAAGAGACAGACATGGGCACAGAAAGCAGACACAAAAAGAACAAGATACAGAGAAAGACACAGAGATATACATGCAGAAACAGAAAGAGACAGAGGAACAGAGAGACTAAGACAGGCAGAGAGACAGAGAAACAGAGAGGGAGGTAGAAACAGGACAGAGAAAGTAGACAGGGACAGAAACACACACACACCCATACAGATCGAGAGCAGAGACAAAGTGCAAGAGAAGTCCAAGACAGACAGACACAGAGACAGAGTCTCAGCGTTAAAGATATGGACAGAAATAGAGAATGACAGAGACATTGGGACAGAGTGAAAGTGAGAGAGAGACAGTGATGAAGATGGAGAGAGAGAGAATAACAAAGTGAGGTGGAGACTGATGTAGAGAATGAGGGAAAGGGCAGGAGACACACACATACAGAGAGAGGGAGGGAGAAGAGGAGAATCAGGCAGGAGACAGAGATACATGGTGACTGAAAAAGATGAGAGACTAAGACAGACAAAGATACAGAGACATGAACAGAGAGACAGAATGAGACACTGGGAAAGACACTGAGAGTGAGATAGAGAGACTGGAAGACAGAGATGGATATGGAGACAGAGAGGGGCAGGCACAGAGACAGAGATATACAGACACTGAGATTGAGACAGATACTGAGGCAGAGAGAGAGAGAGAGAGAGAGAGAGAGAGAGAGAGATGGAGCTCACTGGCTTTAGCAAAACAGGGATAACACCAACACAGTGCCTACTAGCTTTTGTGGCTGTAGAGTATGTGTTAGGTCCCTGTCCCTCAATCTTATGCTTTAAAATGATCAAATGAGCCTCTTTCACATAAAATCTTGGTGCTTTTTGAGTGGTTGCTTCTGTGCTGTGCCTTGAGGCCAATGAGTCCTCATGCAAACCCTTTAAGAGCCATTTCTCAGTGTGCAACAGCCCTGCAGTTTTTGTGGGCTCTAGCCCCAGTGTTTTTCAAAGCTAGATATTTAGAGGGCTCATCTCTTAGGTTTAGGTCTTAAAAGTTGAGATGCCTAATGTGGGGTACAAACCTTTCACTCCTCAGGGAACTCTTGGTTTTTAGTTTCTTCCAAATTGTAGGTCATCATGCTAGGGGTGGGGCTCATGACAAGATTGTTTCTCAGCCTTTCCTACCTGCTGGATGTAGTTTCCTTCTTGTCTACCCAATATACAGAGTCACTTTGCTAGTTTTTATTCTCCAGAGGAATTTGTTCCATGTGTAGTTGTAGATTCGGTGTCTGTGGGATAAGGTGAGTTCAGGATTTTCCTATGCTATTATCTTGAATTGGAACCTCCTGTAGCATTTTTTTTTGAGTATGTAGAGTTCTCTAGAAGATTCTCCAGGAAGAATTTATTTCAATCTGATGACAGATATTTATGTAATTCTGACAAACTACTGGCACTACTCATTTGTGAAGTGTCCGATCATCCATCCCTGAGATTTCCGTGGTCTCTTGGTCATGGTAGGATGCACTCTTGTGCTTGTTGTTAGACTGCTGCTTTAACCACTCATCTCTTCCCCTGGTGGTTTTCTCTTTTACTTCTGTGTCAATTAAGGCTCACATGATGACCGTGCATGGGAGCAGATAGTGACACCGTGGGGGGGGGGTCCATTCTAAGCTCATAAGCACTGTAACATCAAGTGCTCCAATTCCTCATTGGTCACCCTTTCCTACAGGCTCCAGACACTACACCATTGCTTGGTCCTTTTCTCCCTTCAGATCTGCTTGCTTCTCTTCTGTTTCCTGGGACCACTCCCCCCACCCAGGATTTCCCAGTCTCCACCTAACTTCATGGTCTACAGTTACAAGTTCAAAGACTTAATGCACCTCCAAGAAGATTCTACCCCTGAGCTCCCCTCTTGCCACTGCAGGAAACTTTTATTTCTAGCCATTAAAGGGAATTAGCAATTTAGTTCCCCACTGGGATAAAATATAAATTATCCCAATCTTTCTTCACACTCCCTCTTAAAAGGCAGAAGAAAGTATAGGCAGTTTGGATTTTGAATGCATTTTTTTCTTTGATTCATTTGTGTGAGGAAAAACTATTTCATTCAAATCTATATGGCAGCATATATTCTGCCACAAATACAATCTCAAGATATTGAAACTGAAAAAGAATTTGGAGAAGAGTCTGAGTGGGTTCATTTTTTCACGGGGCTCAGCTTACCCATTTTTTTTTTCATATAAATGTTTGTATTGATATATTTTTTTACACAGTTTAAATTCTTGTGAGGTAGAGTACCAAAAGCATCAGACTTTTGAAACCACTTCAAATTCTTTCTGGAATTATTTTAGGTACAAGTTATAATTAACCAAGTCAATACACCTAGGGTGTAGACCAATTTCAGTCCCCTCTGTGCAATCCTGAGCTGACTACTGAATGGATTAGAACTACAAAGTTTGGAAATATATTTCAATCAGCTTCCTTTAGTCCAGGCTTATTCAGCCTCGGCACTATTGCCATTTGGTGCTGAATAATTCTTTGGTGGTGGGGGGCTGTACATTGGAGGATGTTAAGCAGTATCCCTGGCCTCTATCCATTAGAGGCCAGAAGGTACTACCCTATTATGACAACCAAAAATGTGTTCAGATAAGCCACCTGTCTCCTGTGGTGCAAAATCACCCTTGTTGATAATTGCTGACCTAGTTCTAATATGTACGTATTTGTGTAAACTTGGATTGACTCCAATTTAATGTAAAAAATGTTAGCATTGTTATACATGCCTTGTAGTAACTACTGGTACATAGCACCATTGCAGGCCTAATGTCTTCCTGACCATTATAATCTAAAGCAGTGCTACTGAACACTTCAAGTACATGCCAGTCATCTAGGGATCTTGCTAATAATGATGCAGATTCTTTTAGTAGGTTTGGGGTGGAGGATGGGAGTCTCCATTTCTAACAATGTCCCATGTGATGCTACTGGTCCAAAGGACCAAACTTTGAGTAGCAAGGGTCTAAAGGGTGATTCAGTCATTTGTAGTATTAATCTTTTGTCTGTGTACAGTGTCACTATAGAGCTCTGGCTGGTCCACCAGAACCCTTGTCAGATTTGACATATTCTTCATTTTGTCTGCCCTAGGTTGTTGCTGCGAATCCCACTCTACTCCTTCAGCATGGTACTAGTAGATAAGCATGGCATGGACAAGGAACGTTATGTCTCCCTGGTGACACCTGTGGCCCTCTTCAACCTGATTGATACTTTCCCCCTGAGAAAAGAGGAGATGGCCCTGCAAGCTGAAATGGGCCAGACCTGTAACACCTGATGTAATGGTTCCTCTCTCTGCAGTTCTTCTTCTCTTTCTATATAGTGCAATGCACACAGAAAGGCCTTAAAAATATCCTTGATGTACAGATTTTTATTTGTAATTTTTAAAGTCTATTTTATTATGACCTTTCTTTGCACTTAAAAATTAGCATGATGCTTTTTGTACTTTGAAGTGTTCCCAAAAATGGTATGACTATTTACTATTTCTAACTCTTTATTCCATGATGGCTGGTTAATTTTGTAGAGAAATTAGAAACTACAACCATATACATGCTTTCCATATGCTATTCAGTGTGACAGGTAACTTTCTTCAATCCTGTTTTTTATATAAAACTTACTAATAAAATATTTTGGAGCAAATTCATTAAAACTCATTTCTTCAAGTACCAGCTGTACTTATTACTCATTGTGGTCAATGGTTTTAGAACTATGATTCTCAGCACCAGATGCAGTGACCTCTCTAGTAGAAGAAGAAGTGGAAAAGTGAAAGTTTCCCAGGCTACTTGGGCTGTAGCTAGATGGTCCCGTTGCTCTTCAGCAACACCCCAGATTTCTGAAGAAAGCCCTCCATGACTTGGAGAAGGCTGAAGGCAGGCAGAGAGCTGAAGGAATGCCTTTCCTCCTTACTGCCCTAGGATTCCAGGAAGAGATCTACCTACAGACTTCTAGGACACCCCACTTCCTACTCAAAGATCTCCCTGACAGGCCATGGGCAAACTCAAAGTCCCAAGTGTGCACATACCTCCCCCACACTCTAGTGCCACCTATATTTTTGTTTTCCATGCCAGCTTTGTTATGTGCACATTCCCAACCTTAGGGATGTGTCAGCTCCCATAAGAGAAACGGAAAATTTTTGTTAGTGCCACATTCTGGAAGACAAAAGGCTCCTGACTACTAACCTGTTGAACTGTTAAAATCAAAGTAAGCAAAAATCTACCTAAACAAGAAAGGTGTTCCGTACTTCAAATGTGGTAGTAGAGGCATTATATCAAACACTATGAAAAATGATACTATAGTACTAAGAAAATGCCAAACTCCAGCAACCAAACCCAAAGACATGGAATATTGCACTCTAACTGATAAAGAATTCAACATTGCTGTTATGAAGAAATTCAGTAGCTACAAGAAAACTCAAAAGGCAATTCGGTGAACTTAGGAATAAAATTAATAAACAAAAGGAGTACTTTACCAAAGAGAATGAAATTCTAAAAAATAAAAAAATTCTGGAGCTGAAGAACTCAATAAAGGGGATGAAAATTACATTAGAAAGCACTAAAAATGCAGCAGATCCAATGGAAGATAAAATAAGCAAGATAGTTTAGAAATGATTCAGGTAGGAGAGAATTAAGATTTTAAAAAAATAGAGAAGCACTTTGAGCACTATCAGATTCAATCAGAAGAGCAAACATAAGATTAATGGAAATACTAGAAGGAGAAGAGAGGGAGGAGGAGGCAATTCTTTTATTTAAAAGAATTATAGCTGAGAATTTCTCAAATCTGGGGAAGAAACTGGATCTACAAGTCCATGTAGCTAATAGAACACTTTATTATCTCTGTGTAAAAAGACTTTCTCTAAGACATAGTATCATAAAGTTGTCAAAAGTCAATGATAAAGAATTTTAATGGCAACCAGTGAAAAGACAGTGAATTATAAAGGAACCCCCATTAGGCTATCAACAAATTTCTCAGAAGAAACTCTACAAGCCAGGAGAGAGTGGAATGACATATTTAAAGTAGTAAATGATAAAACTGCCAGCCAAGAATGCTCTATCTGGCAAAGCTATCCTTCAGATATGGAGAAATAAAGATTTCTTCCAGACAAGCTGAGGGAGTTCACCACCATTACACCTGCCTTGCAAATATTTAAAGGAGCTCTCAAGCTGAAATGAAAAGTTGAAAGTACACAAACCTATGATTAAGGTGAAAAACAGAAAACTAACACTATTTTAGAATAGTAAATCAAATCAAACAATTATTGCATAAAAGTTAAAGGAAAAGAGCATTAAAAATAACTATAGCTACTACAATTTGGTAAATAAATCACAGCATGAAAAAAATCTGTGACATCAAAAATATAAAAGGGGAGGAGTAAAAGGATGGAAACTTTATAGGCAAGTGAAGATAAATTGTTATCAGCAGAAAAAAAACATATCTATGAAATGTATTACACAAACTTCATGGAAACCACAAGATAAATATCTAGGTCAGAGACACAAAATATAAAAAAGGGAGACTGAGCGAATGACCATGGAAAACCACCAATTTATAAAAGTCAACATAAATGGAAAAAGAAACAATGGAGAGATTAAGAAGGCAAAAGGTAAAATGGCAGTAGTAAAACCTTACACACGAACAGTCACTCTCAATGTAAATTAATTAAACTCACCACTCAAAAGGCACAGAATGACTGAATGGATTAAAAGAAAACATGACATAACTATATTCTACCTACAGAAGACTCATTTTCAGCTCTAAACACACACATGGGCTCAAAGTGAAGTGATGGAGGATGATATTCCAAATAAGCAGAAACCAAAAGAAGGCGAGCTTAGCCATACTTGCATCAGGCAAAATAGACTTCAAGCCAATAATGGTAACAAGAAACAAGGAATGTCATATAATTATAAAGGGGTCAACACATCAAGAAGATATAACAATTATAAATACATTTGCTCCCAACACCTGAGCACCAAAATTTATTAAGCAAATACTAACATATCTTAAGGAAAATTGACAACATTACAATAGTACTAGAGGACTTCAATACCCTACGATTGGTAATAGATATATCATCCAGATAGGAAATAAACACGGAAACATTAGATTTGAACCATACTTTAGGAAAAAATGGACTCAAAAGACATAAAGAATATTCCATCCTGAAGCAGCAGGATATACATTCTTCATAAATACACATAGAACATTCTCCAGGATAGATCACATAATAGGACACAAAACAAATCTTAGCAAATTTAAGATTGAAATCATACCAACTATCTTTTCTGACCGCAATGGTATGACACTGGATATCAAGAGGAAAGTGAGATCTACATGTTTGTGGAAACTAAACAATGTACTTCTCACAACCAATGACTCAAAAAAGGAAAATAAAAATTACCTCGAAATAAATGAAAATGGAACCATATATCAAATCATGTGGAATGCTCCAACCCAGTAAGACTACATTTAAGCCTCCCCTCACCCCAGTATGGTGTATATACTGCAACCCCCAAAACCTGATGATTTACCTAGAGTATTTGCCCTGTTCCAAGTCCTGATCGTCCTCCAGTATATCATAGCTTTGATCCCTCTCTAATGCTTCCAGGAAGTTTTTGTTTGCTTTTTTTTTTTTTTTTCTTTTTGTCTAGATATAGTTGTCTGTGGAAGGCTGGTCCCATAGGAGCTTTTTGACCACTATAATAAGACTAATGAAGACTGAGCCAGAGGTGATGTCCAGGCCATTCCTAAGGAACTGGAGAGTTCACCTTTACAAGCCCTCAGCTCTTCAGCTTGAGCTTATGTGAATGAAACTGGGGGCGAAGGAGAGAAAAGGCAGTGACATCATCCAAAGCAGATTAAAGAAAGGATTAATGTTCAAGATGCAGGTAACTATATTAGCATCCATTCATGGATTAAAAATTATCCCCAAACTTGGTGACTTAACAATAAACATTTATTATGTCTTGCAATGTCTGTGGGTCAGGAATTTGGGAGCAGCTTAGCTGACCAATTATGGTTTGTACTCACTCATGAGGTTGTAGTTAAATGTTGTCCAGAGCTTCAGTCATCTGAAGGCTTGACTGGGACTGGAGGATCCACTTCCATGGTGGCTCACTCACATGACTGGCAAGTGGGTAATGGTTATTGGAAGAGGCCGCTCTTCTTCCCCACATGGGCCTCTCTACAGAATTGCATGAATATTCTCATAATGTACAAGATGGCTGGCTTCTTCCAGTAGAAGTGGTCCAAGAAAGAGCGAAGTGGAAGTGACAATATCTTTTATGACCTAGCTTTAGAAGACACAGTTATAAATATTTCCCTTAAGCTAGCAGTTCTCAAACCTTTGGAGGACTCCAAAGCACTTTTGTTTATTTGAGTTACATCTACCAATATTTACTGTGTCAGAAATTAAAACTGAGAAAAAAATAATCCCATCTATAATTCTTTACATCAAAAAGAATGAACTACCTAGTAATAAATTTACCCAAAGGAGAGAAAGACTTGTACATTGAAAACTGTTAAGACACTGAAGAAAGAAAGTGAAGATGATACAAATAAATAGAAACATAGTTCATGATCATAGATTGGAAGAATTAACATTGTTAAAATGACCATATTACTCAAAGCAATGTACAGATTCAGTGTATTCCTATCAAAATTCCAATAGTATTTTTCGGAAATAGAACAAACAATCTTAAAATGTGTACAGAACCACAAAAGACCCTAAATAGCCAAAGAAATTTTGAAAGAACAAAGCTGGAGGTGTCACACTCCCTGATGTCAAACTATATTACAAAGGTATAGTAATCAAAACAGTATGTTATTGCTATAAAACCAGTCACATAGATCAATGGAACAGAATAGAGAGCCTAGAAGTAAACCCATGCTTTTATGGCTAGCTAATTAATTTATGACAAACCAAAACTACATGGGGAAAGAATAGTCTCTTCAAAAAATGATGTTGAAAGACTTAGTATAAAAGATGTAAAGTATCTCATTAACAATTTTTATGCCAATTATGTGGTGACAGCATAGTATTTTGCATAATTTGATTAACTATCTTACTTAGAAAACAAAATCACATGTGGTTAATGCTATATTTCTTTTGGAAAGCACTGATGGGTACTTAAAATAAATCACAGCTTTAGCTGATTTAAATGCTTCACCAAAATTCTTGGTCACTCAATTAAATGCCTATGCTTAAAAGGAGTCTGGCCTATAAACACAGCCAACAATAATTATTTACTCTATACATGTAACAAAGAAGATACAATTAGATGCTTTTACCTCACCTTCCTATGGCTATCAGCTGTCCGTGATTTCCCCATAACTATGTAAACTCAAGGTCAATCTCTTTTGCCATGTCCATAGCTTAGCAGAAAGACTCTGATGAAAATTTTAGCTCATAAATGTTGAGTGACAACTCCCAAACTAATCTCATTTTTAATTTTTCCTTTTTTAATGCTCATTCCTATGAAAGCTTTCTCATGCCACCTCTATATGACATTATTTTTGGGGAAAAATTATTCTAAACTTCTCTATGTAACAGTGGATGGATGTTAAGATGTTTTTGCTTTTTTCCCTAACTACAAAAAACTCAGATTTTATTTCAGGAAAAGATTTAAATACAGGTAAGGAAAAAGGAAAGTCACTCAAAATAAACACTGAATATTTTGGTATACTCCTAATTTTTTAAATTCACTATTTGAGTGTTGATAGAAAGGTAACTTTAATTACTTTATCAATATTTTCAAACTAAATGTTGCACTTTTAAAAATATTACTTTTCCTACTTCCCTTAATTTATGTTGATTCCACAAAATATAACCTACAATCATAAACACCTATCCCTTGTAAAACAAAAACATTTATGTTTTACATTTCTTGAAAATATTAAAGTTTTGTTTTATTTCAAATAAAATGCTGGTTTCCCAGGGAAAAAGAATGCTATTGAGAAACTGAACAGCCATATGCAAAAGCATGAAACTGGACAGCTATCTTACACTATGCACAAAAATCAACTCAAAAAGGAATAAAAAATTGAATATAAAATCCGAAACCATAAAACTCCTGGAAGAGAACAGGCAGCAACTTGACACTGGTCCTAGCGATTTTTTTTTCCCCTTCTTTAGTCATATTTTATTGGAATTTAATATTTTCTTGGGGCTTTGGTGCATCATAACAAACTCCACTTTTAAAAAATGTATGTGCTGTACAGGGCCTATGAGCTGTGTGACACCTCAGAATTCTATGTGTTCAAAATAATATTTCTTCTTAAGTCTCCTCCATAGTCATCTCTACTCACCACATTCTTTGAGTCTGTTCACAATCTCATGGTCACTTCTGCTACTAAGTTCCCTTTTTATCACCCTAATAGCCATTCCAGTTCTGAGGACTGTGAGACCCTGTGTGTTTGATGATGATAGATATATTTATATACATACATACATACATATATATATATAATACATATATATATATAACACATACATATGTTGCATATGTAATGTGTGTGTGTTGTGTGTGTGTGTGTGTGTGTATGATCTGATTCTGAAAGCAAAGGTAATAAAAGCAAAAATAAACAAGTAGAACTACATTCAACTAAAATGCTTCTGCACAGCATGGGAGATCAAAAAAAAAAAAAAAGAAAGAAAAAAGAAGAAAGAAAAGGCACCTCACCAAACAGGAATAAATATGTGCAAATCATATAGCTGATGGGGGGGGGGTGTTATTAATATATAAAGTATATGAAGAACTCATATAGCTCAATAGCAAAACAACAACAACAACACACACACACACACACACAAACGGTCCAATTAAAAAGTAGGCAGAAGATCTGAATAACATTTTCCCAAAGAAGACATACATGAAAAGATGTTTAACATCACTAATCGTTGGGGAAATGCAAAATAAAACCATGGATATCACCTCCTACTGTCAGAATGGCTATTATCAAAAAGACAAGAACTTACAAATGTTGGTGAGGCTGTGGAGAAAAGGGTACCCTTCTGCTCTGTTGATGGGGATGTAAATTGGTACGGCCACTAGGACAAATAGTATGGCAGTTACTCAAAAAATTAAAAGCAGAACCGCCACATGATCCAGCAATTCAACTTCTGGGTATTTATCCAAAAAAAAAAAAAAAGAAAAATGAAAACACTAACTCAAAAAGATATGTGCACCCCCATGTTCACTGCAGCATTATTTGTGATAGCTAAGACATGGAACCAACATAAATGTCCATTGATGGATTAAAGGATAAAAAAATATGGTGTGTATATACAATGGAATATTTTCAGCCATACAAAAGGATAGAATCTTGCCATTTGTGACATCATGGATGGATTTTTGAGAGCATTATGCTAAGTGAAATAAGTCAGATAGAGAAAGACAAATACTGTATGATCTCACTTGGATAAGGAATCTAAAAATATAAATACATAAAACAAAACAAAAACCCAACAAAACAGAAAGAAAACAAGCTCAAAAATGCAAAGAACAGATTGGTGGTTCCCAGAAGTGAAAGAGGTGAAGGTGTAAAGGGGTGCAAACTTCCAGTTGTAAAATAAGCCATGGAGATGTAATGTAGAGTATAGTGGCTATTAATAATACTATTTCATATTTGAAAGTTTCTATGACAGTATATCTTAAAAGTCCTTATCACAAGGAAAAAATTTTTTTGCAGCTATGTATGGTGACAGAAGTTAACTAGACTTCTTGTGGTGATTTCACAATATCTAAAAATAACTCATTTTGTTGTATACCTGAAGCTAATATAATGTTATATGTCAATTATACCTCAATAAAAAGAAAATTACATGAAAAAATTATATTTAAATTTATTTAGAAAAAAAGTTAACATAGAAAAAATATTTTTTAGAAAAACTAAATATGCTTCTAAAATAGAAAACAAAGTGAAATGAGTGGCATTATTTTACATTATTGTAAATCTCTTCAAAATTTACCACAAAAGCAGACAGCTAGATTCTCATATATGCTTTTCTATTGCCATATCAATATGTTGTTTTGATTGAAGTATAGGAAAAAATCTGGCTTCACAGAGATATATATATTTGGAAAAAATGAAGAGTATTTTAACACCTATTTAGATAACTGGATATTTTTCTTTGACATTCCACCAAAACTCAGCAAGTGGTAGAGATTGTCAATATAGAAAACTTTTTGTACTCTTGTATTAAAATCCATTGGCGTATCTTGCACTTTGAGATCTTTTACCTATGTATGATTTTGTACCTTGTGCATTGGTCACTTAGGAAATATCAGTTTGCAGAGTCAGGAAGATCTTCCAAAAGCCAACAAAATTCATTATACAGTATAAAAAAAGATCACATTAGTTAAAGTCATCACCAACCTTATCAGAAAAGTTTCTAAGTATTGGGAAGCTGTCACACTCACAACAGCATATATAAGTTTTCCAAAATTCAAATTCTCACTTCAAACCTCGAATTTTATCATTGGCAATAAACACTGTCAGTTGTTCTCCTTGAAGTAACAGGCTTAGTTTGTTCATTTTTGATAAAATATCTGCCAAATCCTGAAGCCTGAATAAGTATGCTTTATTATTACTTTTTTAAAAAATAAAAATGATGAAAATGCAGCCAGTTCAATTTGCAACTCAAAAACATAAATGCTTTTCATTGAGACAACCCTAGTAGTACTTTGTTATATAAAAAAATATTAAAAATCCATTAAAGGTCAAGCTTTAACATCATGAATAATTTAACTGCTTCATTAAGGACTATCTTAAAGGAAAGTGAGTTTTTATTTTTATTTTTTACTGTGACTGCATGGAGGCAAAGAAACACAATGCCTTGATTCATGCTAAAGTGCCTGCAGTCTTATTCACCATTGCTTCTGGACCACTGGTGCAAATGTCAACACAGTGAAAAAAGCAAATAAGGAAAATCGCTTTGACAACTAAACAGCCATTCCCTGAAAAGGTTTTAGGATGCCCAGGGGTCCGTAGAGCACACATTATGAACTGCTACCTTACACTGAAGTGCCCTGATTGTTAATATCATTCCGAAATGGTGACAGAAGCTTGAGTAGAAAGGATGGAGGCATAATAAAAAATTTAGCTTTTCTCTCAACTCTGGCAGAACTTCTGGAGAGTCTCCCTAGTAGCTATGCACCTTGTAGAGAATCAAAGTTCAAGGGAAAACCCCTTCAAATTTGCTGTGTCTGTTCCTGTGTTTTTTTTTTTTTTTTGCAGCTATCTCTTTTTTTGAGGAGTCCTATACTCTTCACTAAATTAATTAGAAATGAATAGCAGAGATGAGTGGACACTTTTGGCCCATAGAGAATACAAACTAACAATAAACTAACAATGCACACATATTATTACATTTAATGTTCACTGGAAGTCACAAAATATTTCCTCTCCTCCCAACTTTACTTGATTAATAGTAAACTTGAGACTCAGAGTAACAGAAGAGACATTGGAAGGTTCTATTTAGGTTAGTGCCCTAAGGGTTGCCATGGTAAATGGCACATTTTTTTCAGGAGGACCTGCAACCACCATTCCCTTGGCCTACCAGTTCTATCAATACCGTTTATGTTGGTAGTTGTTAACCTTGGATGTACATTGGAATACATGGGGGATTTAAAAAAATACTGATATCTTGGTGCCACCCCAGAGATTGTAATGTCATTTGGGTGCAGACAGAATATGTGGAATTTGAAAAACTTCCAAGGGGATTCTCAAATTCAGGCAAGGGTGAGAAACACTGTTTTGGGTGAGGTGAGAAGGATGCAAGTATAACCACTGATAGGACTTACCAAAGTCCCTCTGCCTATAGTCACCATTTAGATTTTGCCTTACAAAGTTAGAATTATGCTTAACTCATTTAAAATATAGCACTTGTTTCCTTAGGAAAAGGGCATAGGAATGATGGAAGGCATCTAGTTTTTGCTCATCAGAATGAATTTTACTGGTGAATGTGCAGTATAAAGATGCATTTCTATTATTATGATGTCATTTCTGAATATGCTTAAGGATTTGTTTTCCTCTTTGTTCTGTTTCTGTCGGAACTTGGGAGGAATTTATTCTGTGCACATTGTTTGGAATTTTGTGTCTGTCTGTCTCATCTGAGACAACAAGTTCCCCCACAGATGGTGCTGTACTCAGGCAGCAGTGCTCTGAGACTAATAAATGATTTCAAATGGAAGTTTAATGTTGTCATCTGACATGGATCAAATCTGAATTCTCTCCGAGTATCTTCCAATGTGTATCTTAGTTTCGTGGAACTATAATTGACTCGGGTAGGCTACTAAGTAGGTTTCTGATGCATTCTGAGACTAAGCATGGACTCAAAGGCTTGGAGAGAGGAGTCACCTCTTTCTTGGAAAACTGGAATGGAGAAACTTTTTCAACAACTGGTAGCAATTTTAGATGATCCCATGAAGGGACCGAGTTCTAGGGCCCTATGGAGAAACTCTCCTTGGAGTGTAGACCTACTACTAGGCGCTTGTCTCAAGACCATTTGTTACTGGTTCACAAAGCGATAGGGAAGCTGGCCCCAGAATGTAAATTGGCAACGTCAATAAATGCATTATTTACTTCAGGTGTTTTTTTTTTTTTTGATAGCAAAACTTTCTCATGGAAGGAAGCAACACCTTGATTTACATTCTGATGCACGCTCCTTATTTTATCACTGACCAGTGCTCTAAATAGTATTGCTCTATAGAAGGGCCAGAGATGAAACACTTGTTCCTTTGTCTCTATGGGGCCATAGAAAATTAGAAAAAGGAAACATAAAAGACTTTTCCAAAAGTACAGCAACTCTTGTACTAGCCTGAGTAGCCTCAGTCATTGCTAGATTTCTACACTAAGATGCCCTATGTAGTTCTGATCAGTAGTTTTGCTAAAGGGTTGGTAAGCTCTAGACAGGCAGTCTAGACTAAATAACTTCTTTGGCTGTAAAGAAGGCCCATGTCTGTTAAAATACGCTAGACCGGAATACATGCCAGTTGTCACGAATGGCAGTTGATGTGGGTTAACTGCAACTCCTGAGGAATCTGATGTGTTCCCAGACCGGTGGACCATTCTTTTTGCAGAAAGCACTGAACTCACTTCATGAAGAATCACGAACAACAGTAACTTGTATTACTTCACCAAAAAAGCAAAATTTTACCCATGTTGGTAGCATTTGCTTTGGAGTTAATTCATGAGAAATGGAATAACTAAATAGCATTTTAATGTTTAGGTATAACAACTAGGAGTCATAGGCAGGGTCATGACCTTCTCAGTGATTACCAGTCTCAATACTGAGAAAGAACATCTAAGTACTTATGAAGAATCAGTATTTATTCTGATTTTTGAAGTTCATTCTGAATGGGACACAATCTGTCGCACCACTACATTGTATCTGTTTTTGAGAAGAGCTGCACTGTGAATTCTAATAATTCATTGATTCATTCATTCACCAGGAATATATTTCAACTAGCATAGTTCATTGATCCAAAAATGTACTTTTTTTCACATTTTAATGTGACTCAAATGGGAATTGAAGAGAACATAATGAAAGGATTATTTATAATGGTGTGGACATGGTAAAAGGAACTCAGTAAGGGGTACTGAAGCACTTCAAAGCTAGCGGCACCAGAATACATTTACCACCCTAGGCCCAAAGGCCAAGGGGAGGGAGTGATCACTGGAATCCAGAGAGAACTGTTGGTCTAGTTTTAGGATAGGCCAGCCAAGAGGTGCTTTGGGAGAGGAACATGGCCTTTAACAACCTTTAGCCCAGTAGGGAGGGAACATGGGAAATAAGTACCCTAAAATTTCTCTCCTCCTGTTTTCAAATTACCATTATTGGCTCCAGTTGGCAAAATCCAACTGAAAACCATAGGACACAGGGGCAAAGCACAAACCAATCTGAAAAACTGTAGAGTGAGTCTGGTGGAACAAACAGAATATTTAGCACAGTTCATCTCTTTTACCTTCAGCATCTACTTTTTTCTTTTGTTTTAATAAAACTTTCATCATCTACTGCAGAAGTCAGCAAACTACAGCTGACAGGTTGGTCATCTGTTTCTGTAATTAATTTTAATTGGAACACAGGCACACACATTTTTAATGTATTGTTCATGGCTGCTTTTGCTCTACAAAGGCAGAGATGATTAGTTATAACAAAGACCATATGGCCCTTACAATCTAGCTCTTCTAAGAGAATTTTCTGATCCCTGACTACTCTAGTACTGCAGAGTAATATCAGTTCTCTCACGAGACCTAAAACCTTAGCTACCACCAATGATCTTCATATAAGACAGCTGGAGGAGAAACAGGGTGGAACAGTTAACCAATATAAAAAACAGGTGCTTCAATCCTTTCTGTAGTTGGTCATGAAATTGGAGTTGATAATTATTTCAATCTCTTCTTATCCTCTGCCAGCACTTTAACTGGATGGATTTCCTTACCTGGAAGCTTGACCCAAACTTCCATTCCTGAAGAATCTGTTCCCTAGGTGGCCCTGTTTTTATTAGTTGCTTCAGTTTTCCACTTGACCAAGACTATTGAGCAGTGGTATACTGAGATGTGACTCGATAAATCCCCTTAGCTCTAGACATAGTTCTCCTTTTAACCATTGTTTATGAGCAACTTAATTTTTTTTTCTTGATAAGCACTCAAGCAATACCGGTAGCCCCTTCTCTACCTGTAGATTCAGTGGTAGGAGGAACCCAAAACATTTAACAGGCATTCTCAGCTTCCAATGTAAGAAAACCATGACTATTTATTTCCTATGTAGACATCCTTCCTTGGGCATTAGAACCCTTAGGCTCAGTGAACCTGAGTTCATGGAGATATATAAGAAAAATTATTAAGTAAGCTATTAGGTATAATAAGGGCCATTCTAAGCTGCACATCTTGGTCCCTAAATCCATGTGTTTTGCCTATGAGGATGACAGCACCATAATTTGGCTGCTGGTTTAAAAGCATATATTATATCATGTAAGATACATCCACAGCCTAAGTATCAGCTAATTCTGTAACTGAGATTTGAGCAAACCATTTCATTGTTCTGTCAAACCAGCTATTTTGGGGTGATGAGAGATGTAGTAAGACCAATGAATTCCATAGCATGGACTTAGAGATGTGCTTTTTTCATTGTAAATTGAGTTTTCTGGTCAGAGGAGATATTATGTAAGGTATTCTTTGAGTATAAGTGGTGCATTCATATGACAAGAGAACAGTTTATTACTTTTCAATTTAAGCAAAAGCATCATCTTTCTTGCTCTTTGTTATAATGTACTCCAGAGGGATCTTGATCGTCTTTATATACAGAACAGCATGCTAATCCATCGTATTAATGGCATTTTGCTATTCTAGACGTGCTATCTCCACTAGAGCAAAGCAATAAAGCCTCTAGTACCTGACAGCCAGATATTGTCTGGGAAAATGCTTTCTTTTTCATTTCTAACAGCAAAGATAATCAGAAGCAGGGGTGTCTGCTGCAGAGAGCACAGAGAATCTTCTTGAAGAAACATCAATCTTTAAATGACCATCCTTACACATTCCAGGAAACCTAAGAGGGAAATTCCTCTTGATTTCTGGCTATCTGATATTTTTTCTGGGGATTAGGTTGGGAGATCATTTTTCCTCAGTTGTTCAAACAAACAAAACATCTATTACTTTTCCAAGGGTTGGTAATATTCCTCCAAATATGTGAGCAACACAAATCTAAAATTCTACTTTGAGAGCCTATTCTTAAGAATAAGAATACTCTTGATACCAATTACTGTATCAATCAGGGTCCCAGCAAGAAACAAATAGAACACTGAAACTGTGACATTGAGGCAAGATTAATAAAAGGACTATTTATAAAGGTGTGGTCAAGGTTAAGGGAGAGTAACAAGTGATGGTGAAGCTAGCAACAACCAGGAGACTTTATCGCTTATAGGCCTGAAGGGGTGAAGGGAGAGAGTGGTTGCTGTAGCTCTAGCTGTAGAAGGTTACCTGACAGAGGCCATAGCCCCAGCAGAGGAATGTAACCACTGTCACCTTGTGACTCAGCAGAAAAAAGAGGCAAGGAAATAACTCTTATCAATCTCACTTTCTTTCTACCATTTAGTCTCTTACTGGTACCTTCCTTTGGCCAATAATCAAAATTCACAGGGCAAGAGAAGACGATTAAAGTAATTCACTAGGATTTGCTTCTTGAGGCAAAGAACAGTGTGAAGAAGGGCAAAGAGAAAAAAAAATGCAGACAGATGTAGAACATCCAGAATAACGTCTTACAGTTAGAATTAATAGTTCTTTTTTTCTTTTTTAGTGGGAAAAAAATAATGCTGCATCTTACAATCAATGGTATCTTAGAGTAAATGAAATCCAGCATGTGCATGGCATCCACGCTCTCAAGAACTTTAGAACTTGAGGGGATACTGGATATCACTTAGTCCAAGCCCCTCATTTTACAGATGAGAAGACTGAGCCTCACAGAGAGGAAAGGTCTTGCTCAAAATCCACAGTAAGCAGGAGAGCTAGCAGTAGGAGCTAGTTCTCCTAACAGTCAAATCCTGTGTTCTTTTGAGGTTGGATTAACATAAATGTATTCCTGACTCAGGCCTCATATTTTTACTGGTCTAAGCCAAGCCAGTATCCAAATGCTTTCCAGTACACATGATTATCATTAGTAACACAAGTGCTAAATATAGACTGAAAATAGAAGAGACATCGTCTAGAAGGTATCTGGTTAGTATTACGGAATAAAGATTTTAGGGACTCTACTTCTTCAGGTTTAGAGGAGGTTGTATCTAGATTCAGTTGGTTCTGATGAGACTCAGTAGGTTAGAAGACTCATCTAGAATAAAAAAATATCCAGGTTTTCATTGTATGTACTCTGAAACAAGGTCAGACTACATGCCTGGGGAATTTCTTCAGGATACTTACAAGAGAGCACAGGAAAGATAAAAAGGATGTTAGTCATCAAGCATGTGTTTATGGGGAGAAATCCAAATTAAGGAAATAAAACTGAGGAAGACTGGTAAATGAGGTGTCTTAAGCCAACAAGTACCTTAAGTCTCAAGATCCATTTGGCCGTATTCTCTGTACCAATGCTTCTTAAAGTTTATTGTGCTTGCAAATCAACTAAGTTATCTTATTATAATGAATATTCTGATTTAGTGGGAATGGCTTTGGGGCCCAACATTTTTTCATTTTCAAAGAGCTCCCAATGATGTTAAGGTTGCTTGCTGGTTTATGAATCACTCCAGCTCATGACAAGCACAGAATTTCTTTCTGGGGTGCAGTACAGATAGCATGAGCTTTGGGATCTGAATTGGGGAGCCCAATGCGGAATGAGGCTTTATTACATACTTTATTACATCATTTGGGCAAGTTATTTAATCTCTCTGAGACATATCTTTTTTTACCCTTTGTCTTTTTTTAAGCACAGCTAATAAATTAAGTAACAATTTGTAAAGCAACTAATGCAGAGTAGGTGTTCAATAAATGTCACTTTTGATCCTTTCCCTTGTCATGATCCATGATTTATTGGGGGGGGGGATGCGCAAAGGGAGCAATGATGTTGGGATTAAGATTTACAGGGAGCAAAAAAAACCAAAAAACAAAATGAGGGTCAGATTCAACAGTTGAGTCCAAAAAGAGTTTTGTTCCACATAATCTTAGTCTTGGAAATGGAAACCAGACTCATCCAATCTGTGTGCATCAATACAGCACATATGTTGTTCTCCAAAGACAAGTATAAAAACAGATGGAATAGGTGACAATCAATCTTTAAATATATACAATACATCTTCAGGTATTCAGGAATAACTTGTAATAGAACACGTTAGAGATATTAGGAAAAGGGAATTTAATGAAAAGACATTATACTTTGCAGCAAGTACAGGGTGGCACAAAGCTTTGGTCTGGGGTACAGATTCCATACAGAAACTTAGAAGTAGGCATATTAAGTGTTTAAGTATTGCTACTAATTTTGTACTAAACATAGCAAGACAAGTAAATAAGAACAGTCCTTTGTAGCCAACAGTAAAACCAAGAAAACTAGAAAATGAATGCAGACCTTCCATCATCTCCAGAGAAAACAAATTGGTACTGTTTCTTAAAGTTCTTCCATCCTTTTCTATGTCTCTATTAAAAACAAAGATACTGTATCATACACTTAAAAGTTTGTTAAAAGGGTCTTATGTTAAATGTTTTTATTATAAGAACAACAACAAAAGAACGATCAAGCCACAAAAGGTGGAACATGAAGGAACAAGCCACATGGAGGAATCTTAAATGCATATTGATTAGTGGAAAAAGCAAGTAGAAAAAGGATATATACCACATACTGTATGATTTCAACAGAATGACATTGTGAAAAGAAGTCTAAACTATAGAGAAAATAAAAAGATCATGGTTGCCAGGGTTGGAACACAAGGAATTTTTAGGGCAGTGAAACAATTCTATATGATAATGTAATTGTGGATACTTGATATTGTGCATTTGTCAAAACCCACAGAACTATAAAACACCAAGAATAAACCCTAATATAAGCTATGAACTTTAGTTTATAATAATGTATCAATATTGGTTCATCAATTCTAATAAATATACTACACCAATGCAAGATGTTAACAACAGGAGAAACTTGCAACAGGGAGTTAAGAGATAGAAGGCAGTAGTAATATGGGAACTCTTTGTACATTCTGCTCAATTTTTCTCTAAACCTAATACTTCTCTAAGAAATAAAGTCTATTATTTAAAAACACTCAAACCTGGAGACAACCTTCCTATTAGAACAGTAGTTTAGAAGAATAAATTATCAGCTGAAGCAGGTGGGTGCTAGGGACCAAGCAAAAATAAGCATACCCACATGTAGGTGACCCAGACTCTGGTAGAGTTTAGAAGATTTGCTCCTCTCATTTCTTCCCAAGGAGAGTCCCCATTCTGATGTTCTTGTGAATCAGTAATCCTTAGCTGTTCTTAGGGTACTGAAAGTGTCTTTTTCCCAGCCTTTTAAACCCTTGGACTCATCTTCAGGCCCACAGAAAACAGCCTGCCCATGACAACTACACTCAATCCAGAAATGGGGACCCAGTACAACCAGAGTTGAGCCAATTCTTATACTGGTGATGTGGTGCCCCTCTCACAGGTTCTTGAAATATTTGTACATTTATGTTGAGGAACACCTGCCTAGTAGAATAGATACAAAGGAAATCCCTAATGGAGGCAAATCACCTTTTCCCCATGTCCTTAGCAATTCGTGTCTGGTCCAAACTGCATACTCCATTCAACAAAACAACAGTCCTGCCTCTAACCAGACATGTATTTCTTAGAATTTATCAACCACAAATTGCTCTTCAGGCATGGGATCTCTCTTCACTTATCTATTCAAGCAGGCATTTCTTCCTACTAATACCATACTGTTCCTGAGAGGAGTTCTCATTATCTTTTCAGGGATGTTTAGTACCCCTTATAATTTGGTACCCTGGGAAGCAGCCAGGGCAGCTTCCATAACCTCAAAACAACCTGCTTCTGTGCATTCATATGCTTTGCAAGCAAAGAGCTCTAACAGAGCTGGGTTTGGAGGTGACAGGAAGGAGCAGCTGAAAATATTTCCATTAATTCATGTGGGAAAAAAGCATTAAGGACATCCCCTAGAGTTCTGGTGTGCACCCCAATAATCAGAAGGATAATATAAGAAAATATTTGGGAATTAAGGATGCCAAATTAATTAGGGGTAGTGACGAAGGTCAAAGCAAGAAGATTTAGGAAAGTCTAGATTTTTCTTTTTTCACATCAACTGAAAGCCACTGATCTCTTTTCAAAAATGTCCATTCATAAATAATGAATACTAGGGAAGGACAGAAAATACATTCCCAACACCCAATCTCTTTAACTAGAATTCAACCATAAATGATTGATATAAACTGCTGTGTAATAGAATGACTCCCTTCCTTGTGTCCAAATAAGACTTAGAAAACAAGATTAATTGTAGGGACTCATTAATTCCCATGGATGTGCACAATCAAGCTCCAATTTTCTGAAGACAAAATAAACCATTGGTTAAGTAGAAAAAAGGCTTAGAAGGAGCAGATTCCTTCCTCAAGGTAAGTGAATTGAACAATAAAGGGATAACAATGAAATATTTAGATTGAGACACATGTCTAGTTCTTTGTCCTTCTATAAAGACATTTTTTCATCAGCAAATGCCAATAATTTAAACTTTTTAGCAATTACAATGAAATATTTCATTTGCTTTCTGTATTAATTTCTGCCTCATTCAGAGAAAAAGGAAAGCAAAATAGAGACAAGTCTCCTCTTGCACGGAAAAACTGTAAAGTAAGACCTCTTTATGAGTGCTTTGTCATTTTATAGGCAATACTAACTGAATATTCTACCTCTTTTCCAAATATGAAAGGAACCCTCTACCAGAATAGTTTGATGAATTCCAGTGAGGTAAGTGAAGTAAATGGATAGTCTCTGAAACACTATGCATTCATTCCTCATAGTGACAACAATAGTGTGTATTTCTGTGGAATTTCTTTTGACAGAAGAGTAAATTTCCTTCCGTAGATAAAAAAGCATGATTCTGAACAACATCCTTGTGGGGAAACCGGGTTTGGTTTCCTCCCTGACATGGGGTCATACAAACAGATTTACATTACACTGGAAGAGGTATTAAGGGAACGGGAAGGAAGATGGTTTGCTTGCAGGTTGCACAATACTATTAACAAAAAAAAACTGACCACGGTTTTTCTCTCTGTAAAACTAACTATTTTTTATATATTTATTATCTAATTTGATGAAGTAGGAAATTCCTACTTCAAATAAATAAATAAATAACACCCTAAAAACAAATAAATGATTAATACCCACAATGGCTAACATAGCCCAAAATAAGTGTTGTTGTTTTTAAATTTTTTGCTGTACACTGGAGACCACTTCTTATACATTGAATTCTTAACCCCTAACCAAGCATCCAGGAAAAGAGGGGGCCTAAGAGGTTATAAACCACAGAGTGCTATAATTAGTTCACTAATAATTTTTTTTCTCACAGGTGGATTAAAATTTACAAAGCATATTTATATGTCACATTTGATATCTTCAATTACTCTAAGGTAGACTGATTATTCTTATTTTATAGGCAAATAGATGAAGGCCTAGATTGAATAATTCACTTAACTAAGGTCACATGGTTGGTAAAACAGTGAAAACTTGGCCTAATGTCATCTGAGTCCAAGGTTACCCTCCTTCCATCTCACCATGGTTGTCTTGCAATTAGTAATGTCCATGTTAGCCAAATCCAATATGCCACCATGACAAAGAGTTAGACCAAATCATATAGTCAAGATAATTTGTTCTCTAATGCAGTTTTCTCAAACTATGATCCAGTTTTATCCACTTGGATTAGAATCATCCAAAAAGCTTTATAAAAAAAATGATGGAGATTTCTTGTTTAGTGGGTTTGGAGTAATGCTCTGGAATCGATGTATTAAATTTACCCTCCAGATGATTCAGATAATCCTTTAAAATCATTGATGTGGCCCAATTTCTGTGGCTATTGTTGAAACCTTGCCAGATCCAATTGTTATAGTTTTGCCTGTGTAGACTTCCTTCTTCTATTTCTTTAATTTCAGAGGCCATAAAGGACACCATTGTAGGAAAAAAACCCCTTCTGCCAACTTCTAAAGGCAATGCTGAATTAATGTGAATTATCTACATAGAAGGAAAAACATTGATCCCAGGTCCAAAATGCCATAGGCTTTCACTCTGTGGTGCTTCCGGGACTTGATATTTTGATCCACTTTGTTTCTTAAAATGGGGTTTGCCCTTATTACTTCTACAACTTTCTCCTCCCCCGCCAAATATAAACCTTGGGGTAACAAGTGTTGATGAGACTAATACCACTATGAATCAGGTGGGCTCAATTCATAATACATAAGACCTTAATGATCATTGGTCATATATCTGTATAAGTTTCTTAAGGAAAAGGAGGCCAAGATTATGAAGTCCCATCAAAATATCTTTTTTTGTGTGTGACCTGAAATATCTACATCTTTATGATTCCAGTGACAGTAACAACATAGTGAAATGAGAGCTGATAAACTGAATCTTCCATGTGTCCTGCAGGCACTATTTACAAACTAAATGGATGTTAGGCTTTTAAGCTTACCCATGTCCCTTTACAACTGATCTGATTCAACTGAGGGAAAGTGGAAGGCTGAGATCTCCAAAGAAGGAACAGGATGCTCCAGGGAAGGGGAGGCATGGCCTGGGACAAGCTGGAGAGGAGGCAGCAACCATCTTATGCAGTGCCTGGCAGGCTGTGAGCAAGAATTTGGATTTTATTCTCAGATCAATGAAAAGTCATGGAGGATTTCAAAACATGAACGGATTTACATTTTTTTTTTTAAAAAAGATCACTCTGGGGATGGATAAATGAATAATGATAAGCAAGTATAGCTAATAGCAGAAGCTGAATTTAGGTGGTGGGTATAAGGGTGTTTACTGTAAAATCATTTCAACTTTTCTGTATGTTTGAACATTTAAAAATAACATGTTGGGAAAATCTGGCCATAACATGAAGAATGGCTTGACAGAGGGCAAGGATGGCTGCATAGATGGTACCTGGGAGACTTGTAATAATCATAGAGAGAGATGATGGTGGCTTGGACTAGGGTAGTGGCATGGAAATGGCAAGAATGGAACAGGTTTCTGAGGTATTAAAGAGGTAAAATCAGTATGGTTTCCTGATTGATTTTGCTTCAGGGTAAGGGAAAGGCATAAATCAAAGATCGGTACCCAGTGCCTAGTTAGTATAACAAGTAGATGACGGTATCAGGTACTGAGTCAGGATGTACTGGAGCAGAAAGACATGGGTACAGGGGAGACAGTGGTGGAATGAAGAGATCAATTTTGAGCATGCTGAAAACATGATGCTATCTTGATAGAGATGTCCTATAGGCAGTTGATCTGCGTTTGGGGCTGAGAGGAGGGGTCTGGGTTGAGATGTGAGTTTGAAGTGATAAACATAATAATGCCTGAGAGGGTGTAGAAAGTGAGGTGGAAAAAAACAAGCATTGAAAAATCCAATGTTTAACATTTAACAATCATTAACAAAGAAGGAGAGGGAGCAACTAATGACAGAAAAATCAGGCAGATTTAATATGATATTACTGATGGCCTCTACTGATGGGCTCCTGGGTTGTTTCTAATTTTTTGCAATAATAACCCTTATATATACTCATTTCTTACATATGTATCTACCTCTAGGATAAATACCCCAAAGCAAATGAACTTGCTGTGTATATGTGTGTGTATCTCATTCTGATTTTCAGTGCTTATTTTTGAAAAATAAAAAGACTGCTTAGAAAATCCAAACATAGCTTAATCATATTTAATGTGCCATTTGATAGGGCTGGCTAAATTTGATATATTTTATGATGTAATACCCTGTAGCCATAAAAAAGAATGAGGCTGTCAATATATTATGATATGGAAGGAGAGGAAGGCCAACTTACTTTTCATGACTTTGAACTATTTGAATTTTATGACATTCACATGTATTACATATATTTAAAAATATTCTTTTTACTCCTACACTATCCTTAGTAAAAAAAAGTGACCTAAAGATCAATTCATCTTTTATTTCTGAGAGCAACACAACAGGTTTCTGATGGCCTTTGCATACCTGGGTTTTGCATCATGGAAATAACCAGTTATTAGATGTTGGATTTTATGAAACCACGATACAGGGAATTGCTCTAAATGTGGCAAAGCTCTGAACACATAAAGTTCATGTTTGTCATGAGTTCAAGTTATAAATTTTGGTATTTATTTCTATGCTAATTTTGTTATTAGTGAATAAATCCATTTCATTCTACTTTAGAGATGTCTCCAAACTTCACCATCACCCCTCTCACCTTCCCTGAAAATGTCATTGAAGGTAGGATGAGTCACATCGTCAAGTCTGAAGACAATTTATTTTTCCCAAATAGAAAGTAGCGATGATCTTACATATTTTGTTTTATGTTTTTAAGAAGAGCAATGTATGAATATGGGTGTAAGGTTTTTGTTTAAAGCTACACTAGACCACTAATTTCAATTTTCTATAATTAGGTAGCCTATTTTTTGTATAATATTGAAAATGGATTGCTTATTCTCTAAGAGTAATGCTAAATATATTCTTAAACATATACTCAAAATTAGAGAAGAAACTTAAAATATGAAACAATAAGCTAGAATACACCTGAAGATGATCTAACTTTCCTGCTACTGAAATTGTTCCTATCCTTTTAAGGATTTTATATGAATTCAAGTGGAAAAAAAAGAGCTGAGGGGCTACAAGATGACTCCAAAGGAAGACTAGTCAGGTGTGTTCATACTTAAATAATCGGACTCTGCTCTATCTTCCTTTATATATGTCCTCCTGTCCACCCTGATAAACATAGGGTCATGTCAAGGACTACAGTGGAAAGAACACTAGCCTAGGCATCACACCTTAGATTTAAGTCCGGAAATAGTCCCAGTTTATATAAGATCTTGGGCAAGTCATTTCAGCTCTCTGGGTTCCGATTTGGAACATGCAAAATAAGGAATCAGGTCTGAGGCCCCCTTCGGCTTTAAGTACTTTCATATATAAATTTGGTGGCAAAAGCATCTGGAATTCCAAGTGACAGAAGGTATGGTAGATTACTATTGGCCATGATTCTTCATCCTTTCCTGTAACCTCACTTTTGCATTGGTTTCACTGTGAGCAGAGTGTATGTTCCTGCTTCTTGATTTGGGGCTTGGCCATGTAACTTCTTTTGACCAATGGATTATCAGTAGACATGATACAAGCAGGGCTCAAAATGTACATTATTTCTTATTCCCTCTTAGTTAATGGCTTAGAATATTTTATAAAATACACGTTTACAACAGACATAACAACTAGGTCATAACTAGGTGACCCGATATCCCAATGTCCCCAGATTAATTTGTTTACATCTAATGTTCTGGTATAACGATTTGGCTCCTTTCACTCTGAAAAGTGGGCTGATTTAGATTATAAATATATAGTCACCACAGAAAAAAACTTGTCATTCCATCTTGAAAATTTACCTGGTTAAGCCACAAGATTGCTATAATAACAGGGCCACCTCCTTGCCCCAACAACCATTCCTACAATGCCTTTTTCAGACTGTGGAGAGTCCCAGGGTGAGAACAGGTAGCCAATCCCTTCTAGTTATTCTTAAAGTGATCTACATCCTGAGTGGCCCTCACTTCCCTCAAACCATTTGAGGAAACCTAAAATAATTCATAACTAGAAAGTTTGGGGACTCCCAATCTCAACTATAGTGTCAAATAAGCTTGTGCCTTCTCTCATATGGTATAAAGCCTATGAATAATTGCACAGCTTGTTTTTTGGAAGGACAGTGTAGTACACTTTCTATCATCCAATCTAGAAGGCCCTGGCCCATGGACATATAGAAGTACCTGCTTTTTTAGACACTCAGCAATGTTCATCGCACCGATATCTCTCCCTCATGTCCCAATACCCTCAAGTGAGAAATGACAGGGAAGATAAATCCCAGATCCCAAGCCTGCTACTAGTAGGAAATGGCAGCCAGATGGTCCTTGAGGCCTCATTTTGAAGAATGGTACCTTCAGAGCCGACGCTTCCCCATGCTGGAACGAAGCATGAGTATACCCTCTACGGGAGTCCCAGGATTGTCGGCCATCTTCTGCCAAAGGCGTTGCTCTTCTCCCTGGGAGTCCATCCAATCCACGTTCTTCCATGGCTCATACCTAAAGAAGGGAAAGGGGAACATTATACTTCACAGATGAAATGTTTTGGTCTTCTGGAAGATACCTATTAACCTCTGAAGGGCCCTTTTGACCAGAGAGCCCTTCACTCCCTTGTTCTCACTTATCATATCTAATGAGTGGTGTTAGAATGGAATGCATTTTTGCCTGCACTACTCTCTTCTGCCTAGATGACAAGAAACAATCAGGATGGCCATAGTGGTTCATTCCCTCACTACTTTGGTAGTATAGCAGAGAGCTGGCTCATCTGGACAGAGCTAACATGATAGAAAACAGGCTGAACTGGGCTCTGAGGCTCTCCCTTTCTAAGGTCACTTCTCTGACAAGGAAGCTTTCATTTTAGTGGTATAGATATTTTTGGCTCTCCTTAATCTATAAATAAGTAGAACATCATAGGGGTGAGTCATTCTCAACAGGAATGTTGACCATGGTGCATGCAGACCATCTATATCTGGCCTAAGCTATGGGATAATGAGAATTTCAGGGGCTGTATGTGCTGCACTACTATAATTTTCCCCCCAATTCCTCCTGTTATAGCTGTGTCCTTCAGGCACCAGTGGTGTGCTTCCATGGCCTGTTTGAACAACATTAGATGATTTTTAGGGGAAAATTATTTCCTTTCAATCAACTAGTGTGAGTACGGCTGCAAGTGCTGGACAGAAATGAGAAGAGGATAAAGTAAAGTTTGCCTTGGAAGTACTCTCCCTACAAGCCTTTGTCGTCTTAGTGATCCTCTCCTCAGCAAAACCTGAAGTAAGGCCCAAGAAAGCGGCAGAAATTCACTTAAAGTGTAAATGATATTTTATGAAGAGAATGAATGTAAACACCATCCATCCCAAACTTCTAATTGAAGGATACAAAGTTATGTAGTAGTATTTTATTTAAAAATGAAAAGATCCTTGGCTAAAGACATGGAAAATCTGTGGAAATTGCAAGAGTCAACTAAGCTGAAACTATACATACACTTACTACATATCACACCTGCGAAACCACTCCCCTGCCCCATGCCCAGTCACAGACCATATCAGGGTCCCCAAGTCCCTCACCACTTCCAGAATTCAAACGAACTCCTCCCAGAAAGATGTTGCTGGAAAAGGCCTCCTTGTCCCAGACAGTAAGTTCTAGGCAAACATTCTTTATGTCCTGGGGATGCAGGCCACTGAACATGAAAGTATGATTCCACTGAGGATTAACACTCTTTTTTATTACCAGAGTTTTGTGTTTGGTGGCTTTGCTATCATCAGGGAGCAGGTAGCTGCAGGAAAAAACACAATCAAGCCATCAGTGAGATAGTAGGCAGAGAACGACATCCTTGAGTCATTTCAATTTCCCATAATTCCTGGTGTGTGTGTGTGTGGTGTGTGTGTGTGTGTGTGTGTGTGTGTGTGTGAGGAGAGAGAGAGAGAGAGAGAGAGAAAGAGAGAAAGGGAGGGAGAGGGGGAGGGGGGAGGGAGGGAGGGAGGGAGGGAGGGAGGTGTATTGGATGTTCTATCCCACATTCTTATGTGCTTAACTCTGGATTTATTTTAGCGAGATGGTTTGTTATTTCTCTTAAGTGGGGCAATAGTAAAATGACCAAACTCTCTTTTTGAAACCTATTTTGGTCTTTCCCTCATCTTGAAATGAAAATACCTCCTGTGGTGGACACAATATAATGTCCTGTCTCCTATCATCTTTGCCCATCCTCTAGGTTGACTTGAAGCCAGGATGAGCAGTTCTTGCTATGCTAATAGCTTCTCATCTCAGGTGCCCATGTCTCTGGGTAAGGACTTTCCTCTGGTGCTGTGTGAGCTTACTCAACTTACATTCAGGGAATCCTGGGATTACTGGGGATTTAATGCCCTTAGGAGCAACCTTCAACCAATCAGTTTTACAAATTGATGGATGAATCCCACAGCTTCCCTGTCCCTTGAAAGGACAATCCTAAGGTACTTTCCACAGGGTGAGTTTCCTTCCTTGTTGCTTCTCCAGTGCAACTGAGCCCCAATTGCCCACAGTAGTAACGTGTCTATTAACATATTTTTATCAGCTTCCCTCCATTCCCTGTCTTATTTTCTCTACATCTCACTGGTGCTTCCTAGAATCTCTTCTCAAATAAAACATCTGCACCCCAGGCCTTCTATACCACAGTCCAAAATAAAATTTTTGACCATACTAAAGAATGAGGCTCTAGATACCTAATAAACCAGGGTACAGACTTTAAGGAAGAAGATATATGGGTATCATTAGTTCATTAAACAAACATGAAAAATGCCACAAAAGAAATGGCTTTACAATAAAAAAAAATACACTTGTAATTTCATTTCATATACCAAGCAGAGAGAGATGACTTATCTCCCAATATTCATTCTCTCTTTATACTGTTCTAAAAATATCTTCATTATTTTTAGTAGGCACAAGATTGCCCAGAATAAAGACTATATTCCCAATCTCCCTTGCAGTAGTATAGTCATGTGATTAAGTTCTGGATATAAGAAATAGTCTTGTATGAAACTTCTCAAAAGTGTATTGGCAGATGGAATTTGGATGGGACAGATGAAACAGTTATCTTGGCCCATGAAGTGGACACCACAACAAGACAGAAGAAACCTGGGTCCCTGATCATCATGATGCTTCCATATCTGCCCTAGATACCTTACCTTTAGTCTTTGTTTACATGCAAGAGAGAGAGAAAAAAAACCTTTGTCTTCATTAAGCCACTCTTATGCTGGCTCATAGACAGAGCTAATATTAATTGATATATTTTATAATATTAAGCTTTATAGAAAGATCTATTCTTTTTCTCATGCTCTTTTTAAAAAAAATCTGAGGTCCCTTTAAAATCAGCACAATGCTGAAGTGTAACTAAGGAGAGAATTTACCTGAAAGTTACTGGCATTTAAAAATTTTATAGATGATACCATCCTTTATAATCTCTACTTCATAAATTTTATCATTTTTTTAAATTTATCTTTTTAGGAGAGGTAACCCTTGGTTGACCTCACAGATTGCGAGGACCTTGTCAGCTTACAATCCTTTTCTTTATTATTTTTAAGCCTGCAGCACCTGGTCTTCCTAGGTGGTCTCCCATCCAAGTACTAACCAGGCCTGACCCTGCTTAGCTTCCGAGATCAGATAGGATTAGGTTTATTCAGGGTAGCATGGCCAAAGACACTACTTCATAAATTTTAAACATAATAAAGTGAAAACCCCTACAAGGCCACATTGAAGCCATAGGCAAGGAGCCCTTCATCCACCAAACAGTGAGCAGGAAGAGGCCTGATCTGGATGGGGCTGGTGAGGCAGATTGCAATGGCATAATCCAAATAAAGCATCTCATTACTGTGAGAAAGAATGAAGGACAGACAGACCAGGATTCAGGCACACACACTCACCATTGGGGAAGCTCGAGACATCTGCTTCTCCTTATTAGGGGCCTTATCAAAGTTAAACATGTGAGGGTAAAGGCTTGACTCATTTCCTTGTAGGGAAAATTATACTTTTCTAAGAAGGATTGAGGAGAGGAATTAAACTGACTCAAAGAATTAACCTCATGGGAATCTGTTTGCCCTCATGTGTTTTATGGCACTGCATGAGAGCAGGGGCCATGTCTAATTTCTGAAACCACAACACTCAGCTTGGTACATGTGTGCATTTATGTTTTGTTTGAAAGAATGAAAATCTCTCTCAAGTTCTAGTTCTTCTAATTATAGGAGAAAAATCTCAAATAGAAATCAAGAGAGATTTGTTTTGGGGTTGCCTAGAATAAGTAAGAATGTCCATTTAAAGGGCTATATTCCCTCAAGAAACAAAGTGGGCACAAATTCTCAGCAGGCAGTCCCAGACCTTCCCCAGAACACTCGCCAGTGGATATCTCCAGGAAGAATGCTCTGACTTCTCCACTTTTTACTATTTCCCCCAAGACAGCAAAATGCCAAGGATCCAAATTTTTTGTTGTTTTGTGTATTGTCAGCACCAAATGATAGATAATAAAGTACAATAAAAGTATATTGCATGTAAAAAAAAAGTATATTACATGTAGAAAAATAATACTTTTCCTCCTTTAAGAAATGAATCGCAAAGGAAAATGTGCCATCTTGAAGGTGAGAGTGGTGAGAAATCCTGAAATATGCTGGAAGCAGCCTGAGGGCTAGAATAAATAGTTCCTTCTATACTCTTTGTTTTAGATGAAAGAGCCAGCATTCAAGGGTGGTTTTTTCCTAGAACATTTTGAATAAGATGACCATTAAGTATGATATAAATGAATTTTAAAAAATTACCCCTTCACAAAGCTATCAGAAGTGCCTCCTGACTTCACTGCTGTCAAATTCTTTGCCTCTTTGATGAATACTTCTAGCATTCCTCCAGAAATTAGAGGCGACTCCTTCTTTCCTCTTTTAATGGTTTCTTTCCTGCTTAAGCCATCAAAATGAAGAGAGGGAGGAAGAAATAAGGAAGGGAAAAGTGGGGAGGGGAAGGAGGAAGAAGAAGAGGGAAGAGAAGAGGAGAGAAGAGAGATTGATCATGGGCTCCATTTCAAAATTTACAAAGAAAATCTATAAAGATTTCTTTCATTTGCTGATTGAATCAGGTCTTCATATTATTACATTGATTTAAATGTTTTTTTTTTATCCCATTGGATTCTTTCTAGTTAGGTCTTTCATTTGTATTTGTTGAAAAAATATGAACAAATAAATTTTAAAAACTCTTATAAGGAATAGCTTTTTTGTTTGTTTGTTTGGTGACACAACTCTTGTTGATCTCACGAATTGAAAGGACATTGTCAGCTTATAATCCCTTATTTTTTGATTTTTATTATTTTTTTTTTTTTATGCCTAGGTGGTCTCCCATCCAAGTACTAACCAGGCCCGACCCTGCTTAGCTTCCAAGATCAGACAGGATTGGGCTTGTTCAGGTTGGTATGGCCATAGACAAGGTAGTATAAAGGAATAAAGTTGAAAAGACTTATAAGCCTCTTGGCCCACATTCCTGCCCTCATTGGGAAGTAGCTACAATGAAAGTCACATAAACACCAAGACCCAAAAGAGAAAATTCTATTAACTCCCTTCTTTTGATATTTTAGTCTTCTAAATTGTCAGCTCCATACAAGGCCAGCTCTAAAGACTATAGCCCAGGCAAAATTACATTTTTGAGAGAAAACTCTTCCCACATTACATTTTTATTATGAAGTATGTTCAAACATGAATAATAACCATCACATTTATTTAGTATGATTTTAAGCACTTAATATAAGTGAACCTATTTAATCCTTACTATATCTCTAGGAAGTAAGGAAACTGAGGCCAAGAGATAGTAAGTTACTTGCACAGGGTCACACTGCAGAAGGTGATAGTGAATGGGAGAGTAGAAAAGACTGTCTATAGGAGTCGATGGAAGGAGAAGGGCAAAAGAGATTTAACAGTTGTCTCTATCTGGATTTTCCCTTTGTATTCTGTGTTCTAGGTCAATTTCCTCCTCAGGACTCCCTGAGTAGCTATGAATGTCATAAATCCATATGGCAGCTATCTATACCTGCACTTTCCAGTCTGTCCCTCCGTAGCCCCCACTCCACCCTGGGGGAAGATCCTATATCTCTGAGACTTCCAGGAAATAAATCTTACCATTAAGGCTAGTTTCTAAGTATGAACTCTGTCTGTCCTTTCCTTGCAAGAATCCCACACCCTTTCTCATCTATAGTATACATTTCTCAATTCCCCTCAAAAGACAGTGACAGTAAAAGATCTTTTACATTTATTTCATCTGTGTAATGCAAAAGTAACATAGTCCAAGCAATTCCTGATCCTTCATCCCAAGCTTCAAAAAACAGAATGTCTTTGATCGAAGTCATTGGTTTTTTACTCTACCTTGAAGTTGTCCTAGTGGAAGCATCAGGTTCTCCTCTGGGAGAATATAACGTAAAACAACTGTCAGCTCTCCTTTGTATTGAAGGCCAATGTCAGCAGAAAATTCCACCTGGCCGAGGGGAAGCAGGTCAAAAGAAAAAGGAGAATGCTCGTTTTGTTATTTTGTAGCTCGTGTTTGTACAGTATTTACTTGGTGGCTTAAATGTGACAATCCATTCTAATTCAACTATAATAGCACTTACTGGTTTAAGCACTTACTGAAGTCTTGGGTATGAGAAAACAGAGGCTGAAAACCCTAGGGAGGCACTTGTATATAACATTTAACATCAGAGTGAAAGGAATTTGAGAGGAGATGTGTAACACATATTTGTGTGCCTGTGATGCACTGAGAACTGAACCATCACCAAAATATACATATAGTTTGAGGAATGAGGCAGGAATAAAATGCCACTGAAATAGTGCCATAAGATACTTCTTCCTATCTGTCCTTGATGTCTCAAGGCTTTCCTAAGAGACCAAGGGCTAAGTTGGCAGTAACACTTGATTCACAGTGGGCTGCAAGCCACCAATATTTAAAACTATATTGGCAATTCACATCATTAAAATTCATTGTGGAAAAACTGGTTCATTCAAACACTGTTGCTGGAAATGTAAAATATAAATGTAAAATGCTGTAGCCACTCTGGAAAACAGTTTGGCGGTTTCTTATAAGACTAAACATACAACTGCCATACAACCTAGCAATTGCACTCTTGGCATCTATCCTAGAGAAAGGAAAGATTATATCTACACAAAAAACCTGTACACAAATATTTGTATCATCTTTATTTGTAACAGTAAAAACTGGAAATAACCTAGATGTCCTTCAACATGCCATACCATAGAATACTACTCCGCAATAAAAAAGAATGGCTATTGATACATGCAACAGCTTGGATGAAGCTCAAAAGAGTTATGCTGAGTGGGGAAAAAAAGCTAGTTTCAAAAGGATATATACTATACAAGTCCATTTATATGACATTCTTAAAATGACATAATAGATAGGAAAAACGCATTCGTGGTTGCTAGGAGTTAGAGATGGGCGTGACAGGATGCGAGTGGGCGTGGTTATAAAAGAACATGAGAAATCTTTGTAGTAATAGAGCTGTTCTGTATCTTGGCCGTGGTGGTGAATACACAAGCTACACATGTGATTAAATTACCTAGAATTAAATACATACACAAATGAAAACTGAGGAAATCTGAATAAAACTGGTAGATTACCTCAATGTCAGTAGCTTGACTGTGATACTGTACTACAGTTTTGCAAGATATTATCATTGAGGGAACCTGGGTAATAAGTATATAGGATCTCTTTGTATTATTTATTATAATTTCATATAGATCCATGAGTATCTCAAAAGTTTAAATTAAAAAATTAAACGTGACTCCAGAGCCTCTGTTTTGTAGGTCTCCCAATTGCCATTGAGTCAACTGAACTTTAATTTTTCATAAATAGTGTAAGAAAAGTAATGCACTTTCTCAAGTTTTTTTCTTCAGACTTCTGATTCTTGAGCACTGTGTCAAGGGTTGAGAACTGCTCTTTTGAGAGAGAGCCGATTGAAAGAATTCAGAAACCTCAAAACTCACAGCAAAGCCAGAAGCTGTTCAAGCCTCAGCAAAAAAAGATTGAGACCATAGCAAGGAAAAGAAATCCTTGCCTGGTTTTCTTTCATCTTAATGGCGGTAAACGTCTTAGTAAGGGTAGAAAAAACAATTGAAGTATTGTTTTTATTCAACCATCTTACCAGAGGTAAAAGTGAGATTAGATGGTGAAATAGACTATTCATCCAATATTTAATCTGATTATTTTAGATTAAGTGCCTTGTGAAAAGGACTTTTCTTATTGTTTTGAAGTTTTAGTAAATTTTATTTTATGTGAATATTATAAATGGTACTGTGATTAAAGAGGTCACTACTTTTTTGATATAGCCAATGAGTATTTGTCTTCTCTCTTTGCATCTGAGTGGGCTCTGTGATTGCTTTTGACTGGCAGACTATGGAAGAAGTGTTAATGTGCCAGTTTCTGGGCCCAGGCCTTAAGATTAACAGCTTCTACTTTCTCTCCAGGAATGGATAGTCCTGGGATGCCCCCTTGGAGAACCCATGATATAGGGCCCAAGCCACATGTAGGTGCTCCAGTTGGCAGGTCTGAGTTCCCAACTGGCAACAAACATCAAATGTGAGACAACCAACTTGAACAACCAGCCTGGTCAAACCTTCAGATGAATTCAGCCTCACTCTACCATCTGGCTGCAACCACATGAGAGACCTTAAATGTGAACCATGTAGCCGAGCCCAGTTATCACACAGAATTATGAGTGATAATAATAAATTATTATTTAGGGCACTAAGGTTTAGGGTAGTTTTTTATACAACTGGTAGTTCTATACAACAGGCTCCATTTGCTTTTGGCTGAGATTTTTGGGTAGGAAAAAGTGATATGTGCAGGTGTCACATACTAATATATAGTGTAGGGATCAAAACATGCATTGTTGGGATTTATTCACTGGTTTTTAACTTAACTTAAAATATGCTGGTGGCTTTATATAAATACAGTCTTCAAATCTTGGGGAAGTAGAAAACTATAAACATGAAGTCCTATAGCATCATAATCACATACAAAAGAAAGTCAAAGGAGAGAGTCATCATATGCCTTGCACATGGATCTAATATTATGGGATATTTTTAATATTATTGAAAGGAATTCCAAAGCAGCATCCTCTCCTTGCCTACACCAGTTTACATTATTCAGCCAACTCCTGCTCAGATAAAAGTAGCAGAATTCAATTCAGTTCAACCATACAGAATGGTTTCCTGTAGTGATGCTTTTTAAGGCATCTTGCCACGTGCTGTGAGAACATAGACACAGACCCTGCTTTCAATGAGTTCTCAGTCTATCCAGGAGACATATATGAAGTAGAAGCTCTATTAAACTGCTGTTATTTAACTGATTCATCAGATTAATTAATACTCTCCATTCTCGTTGAGGAGCAGGATCCTCACCACAAAGACCATGTGCATCTGCTCCCGTCAGTTGAACTGGATGCTCACCAAAAGTCAGCTGCATTAGCCTCCCAAGCTCTTTACACCAGGCATCTTTGTGGTTCTAATTATATAATTTAATACTGCATAAGTACAAAAAGACAGCCATTGCTATAAAAATGAAGTTAAATACTATAAAGATTTAAAAATAAATTTGCTATTGGATTATATTTGGGCTTGAAGCTATAAAAGACTGGAAAAAATCATGAATATTTAGAGACATTTTATACTTGGTTTACTTTGAAAGTATTCTTAAATTCTTGTTTCCCTTTAGAGAAACTCAAACTAGAAACTGCTGCTGCTGATGCATTAGGGGTAGAATATGCCAGGAAGATATGACAGAATTTTAATCACTGAAACCATACTCAGATAAAATGAATTATCCCTATGTTAGAAGACTTGAAAATAAATGCACATTTGTTTGTTTTGAGTTAAAATAAATGTTTAAGACATGCATTAGAGGTATGTGTATGATTTCTATACTTAATTAACTGATCAACTATTGGTGTTGATTATCTTCTTTTGGGCTTCTATTGTGTAAATTCAATGCCACACGAATACTGACAGCTATTCCAGTTCAACTACAAAGAAAACTATTGTGGCAAGAGAGAGAGGAATCCAGATTGGAATAAAGAGGTGGCCCTTGTTTGGTCCTTAAGTGATGGGAGAAATGATACCAGATGGAATGAGAAGAAGGTTAATCTGAGTTAAGAAAGCAGTATGAGCAAAATACAGTGGGGACTGTAGAATGTATATAAGAAATGGTAGGAAGTCAGGTGTTATTAGAGGTGTGTGTACAGGGAGGTTGCAGCAAGGAAAAGAGAAATAAGGTGTCTCCTCTGAATTTATGTTATAGTGTTTTATTAGGATGGGTAGTGGGGGAAGTGAGACCACAAAGAGAAGAGAGGCTTCACAAAGTTGTGATACCAGGCAAGGTTTCAAGGAGAGTAACTTTGCTCAGTCCCACAGCAGAGCTCTGAAGACATCACACCTCAGACTTGGCCCCGTCACAGGCAAGGAGTGAGAGCGTTTATGCTTTCTGCCCTCAACCCCCAGGAGACTTACATACACAAGCTATTCAGGCTTTCCATGCCCACAGACCAAGACAGCTGCGGGAGGCCTGAGGACTCCTCTCTTACAAAGATTGTCAGGTGTTGGCTGGTGAGAGTGAAAGCAATGGATAGCCATATATGTATGAAAACGGGATATGTGAAGAGCTCTGACATCCTCCTCTGCTACATAAAGCTGGGCCATATAAAGGGAGCACTGAGCTCCAGGGTGAGGATTAGGATTTATTCAAATCACATCCAAAAGCAGTAGGAAACCACTATTATATGGCATAATCAGATAATGCCCATTATCTTCTACTTTTTGAAGAGAGAGAGAGATCCACTTTCCATCAGAGTAGGAAGCAGAGTTCACAGTGCATTTACAGGTCTAAGATGGGATAATAATTTACATACAAAAGTCAGCCAAAAATACCAACATAGAGCCTTTTAACTAGGTATAATTCCACAAGAACTTATATTTACTCTCTGCCTGAAAGCAGAAAAGAAGAGGTTTCCTTGGAAAATCACTTAAGCTTACTGTTCATTTTCAAAGGTCCTTTTTATAATAGCACCCTCTGGGAACACATGAAAGAGAATTCATACTAACAAATCCTTTTCATCTAAATACCTAACATGCCTTTCACAAAGATAATGACTTATAGCTACTAAGCACATCCATGTTCTGCAGTAAAATGGAAGTTATACTGTGAAATGACTTCACAGTATACTCGGCATCTTGAGTTCTTTCTCTACCTGAACCAGCCTTCTGACTGGCAAAAACAAAGATAGGTGTCGAGATAGTGTCATTAACACTGAATCAATAAGCAATAAGATACTATGTCTTTCTAGTATTCCCACTGCAGAATATCAGTATGTCCAAATGCTTGAAGATTGTTCATTCTGACCCTCTATTACTAAGTAAATTGGTCCCCGTAGCCCACATTTCACCTCCTCAGCTGGATAATCTACAAGACACATCAGGTCTCTAGGGTTGCTCATCCTACAGATGCAGCTGATGAAGTAACTACTGCACTGAAATGACTGAGACAGGAAATTGAGAATAAAGTGACATTTCTGATAATCGACGCCAGCTCAGCTTGAAGATGAGCCACTGGTGACGTGGGAGGCAGTACACAGCAGGATTCTGAATGGGCCCCCCTCATTTTTGGACGGCATGGTAGCTAAGCAAGTCTAAACCTGTAGCCTTTCCTCTATATGTGTCAAAGGAAGCTTAGCAGAGAAAGATGACGTGGATTAGAAACATTAACTTATCTTGGGTTCTCCAGAAGCTGACTCTGAGGTGAGGATTCTTATGAAAGTGACTTATGAAGGAAGTGTTCCCAGGGGAAACAGGTCAGAGAAGGAGAGGGAGCCAGACAATGGATCAGCCTGATCCAGCCGGGGAGCTCTGGAGTGTAACACTTAGGAGTTTTTTCCACTCTCTGTAAGGGAATTGAGCTTTCAAACCTCTCCCATTCCTAATCCATCAGGTGTTGGCTAAGGGTTGCCTTGTGGCAGGAGGTACAGAAGCCCCTAAGAACTTCTGGCTCTCTGTCGACATGGGAAAAAGCTACAGGAGCCGGAGGACATGCTTCTAAAGAGTGTCTCAGGTAGAGGCTATTGGAGGCAAAAATTCCTAACACACATGGTGAAGGGAATCCAAGGTCACCTGGCAGAGGACCAACTGAATTCCACGACATTAAACACAATCAGAACTTTTCTACCTTGAGCTGGCTCAGAGAGATGCTTCTCCTTTATGATAGAAAGTGAAACCACTCAGTGGCAATGTGAAGGTGATTACTTTGGAAAGTTGTCGGTCCCTAAACACAGAGGATGCCCGCAAGAGCTCAGATACTATCCCTGTACAAATCCTGCAACCATTTTCAGGAAATTGACTGGAAACCCTCCAAAAAGCCCAGTGTGCTTTAATGTTCAGTTTATGACAGGTTAAGTTAATTTCATGTACTAAAAAAATGCACGTTACTTGTTCTCCATCTGTGTTACGCATCATATAATGTCTTGGACATCTTCTAACTATGATTCCATGATGCTCACCCATAATAAATACAAGGAAGGGAGCGATAGGAAACTGTTAAGTTATATTAAGCATTATCCTTTATGGTAAGGCTTTTCATTCAATTCCAAGAGACACAGTGCTATAATTACCAAATATTTTCCATAATTAATGTCAGGGGAATGTTATGCTATTATGGACTTGTTATTATTGTACGTCCTATCTCTATCACACTTATGTTAGTCATAGGCTTGCCATTATTTTATGTTTAAGAATTGGTATTATATTTTATTTTACTGTCAATTTAACCCACAGCCCAACAATACTTCTTAAAGATTTTCCATGAGTTATTTACACCATGTTTGAGGTCAACAGGTATAAAACCCCACCAAAAAGTTGTATTTGACTTCTGAGTCTCAGACTCCTCATATAAAATGTGGACAATGATATTTAGCTCACAATAGTTGTAACCATTAGTATGAACAATGCTGCTATTGATGATGATCAGTGTTGTTGTTGATTACCAACCTTTGTTTTTCCCTGTCTAGCATCCACTTACCATTTCTTTAGTACTAGTGTGCCTGGATTTCCTTTAGGGCAATACCACCTTCAGGACCAGAGTATGTTCTGATTGTCTTAAGCCAGCTAATTTAGCTCACCTCCCTGGCCATGGTGATTAGCTCAGGATGGGAAAATAATCTAATTAGAATTAGGACAGCCAAGCCAAGGGCATTGGTTGAACTGTTGGAGGATGAGAAACTATCCTCTCTCCTGGACAGTGTGGTATAAGAATGACAGGCTTTGCAGCTGATACAGTGTCTAAGAGAAGCATACCAGGAGCTAGTGAGGGAGGCCAACACTGCATGAAGTCTAAAAATGAAGCCAACACAGAGATGAGAGACCAAGAGATTTCAGTGCTTAATAAGATTTGAGCATCAGGACCAATCACATACCAATAATTTCCTTTTACTTTTTAAGCAGTATGAGCTGGAGTTTCTGTCAGTTGCAATACAAGGACTGCAATGTAACATAAATATTACCTGGCACTTATTGAGCGCTTACAATGTGCCTGATCCAATATTGCAAGCATCACGTAGAATGTATATTCAAGCCTCACAGCATTGCTATAAGCTATGTCCAATTATTATATCACAAGTGAGAACACCGAAGCCTGGAGTTAAAGAATTTACCCAAGGTCACACAGACAGTTGCTACCAGGATTGAACCCAGGAGGTCTGATTTGAGTCCACTATTTTCACTGTCTTTCTGTTTTTGTCTCTCTATATAAAAAACAATGTTTGGTTATGTAAATGTGACCTTTTTTCACATTACTCTTGACTTGAAAAGTCACCATACATGTAGAAAACACCCAGCTGCATCAAGTGAATCCAAGGTATGCTTGCTCTAGTTTAGAACATACTATATTATCAATTTCTAGAACTAGCTCTGATATTATTTTTCTGACTATAATTCAAGACCTAGGTTATGAATCACAAAACAGGAAGGTAGGAAATCAGATACTTTAGCTACTGGTTACTTCTTCATGTGAACCCAGGCAAGACAATTCCTGCTTATGTCTGAATTGTGGAGAATGAGGAATGGAGAGAATGTTTTGAGACTGATCTTGACCAATGTATCTGTTTTTGCCTATGTGTAAATGAATGCTTTTTCTTTCTAATAGGATCATATAACGTATTCCTTTTACCCATGGAGACCGCCAAATGATGAATAAATTTTTAGTAAGTCAAATTAATACTACATATGATTATGTGGTTTGCATTACGCAATCTGTACTCAATGATTTCCAAAAGAATATTTACATTTATGACATTATTCCAAAATTAGCTGCACTAATCTTGCAGATAGATTATCACTTTAAAATTGGAAGTCTTCAGATTCTTTAGGCTTGTGACATCAATTTGACTCATAATTTGACTCACTGTATACCTGTATGACTAATTTGGAAGCATTTCATACCTTGGGCTGAAGCACAAACCACTCATCACTTGGATTTTCAAAGTTCCATGAGTCGAAAGGAATCTCCACCTCCCCAAGGAAGCTATTACGTCCAAATCGATCATAATGCCAGACTGAGAGCTGCAGAGTTCTTGTTTCAAGCTGGGTATGGCTGATGGTGTACTGCAAATGAAATTGACAGTATCATATTCCACATGGAAGGTTTTGCCCATTTCTTAGACAGATTGACATTTACTTCTGCCATCTTTCAGATCAGATGCATTAGCAACATGAATTTTATTTTTCTTTGGTTCTGCTACAACTGAGGTTCTATTTCGTTAACTCCCTTTGTGTTAGACCTAGCACTGAAAGATATATCAACAAATTATTTGGGTAGGGGGAGTGTCAGGAAACTTCAGATATTGTATAAAAAGTGTTAGGGGTTGAAGCTTGTTCCCTTTCCAGCTTTACCTGTTTCATTGGCCTAATTATTATTATTTTTTTTAACCATCTACTTTATAAGATCAAGGTTTATTCTGTCAATTCTCCAACCTCTCTATCTTATTTTATACATGAGAACTCTCAAATCCAGAAAAGTATTGGTAGTGAGACACTTGCAAATACCAAACTTCATAATGTCCAGCCTAAATGCAGAGATGAATAGATACATATGTTGATTAATCAGAAAGAAAATACTGCTGGGGTAGCTTTTCCTTTTCCAGCAGAATGTCATCCAGGTCCTCATGCCAAATTCCTTCAAACCTCTTTCATGTTCTTTGCAACTACCGCCTGGGACATGCTTCAGACTTAACTGACTCATCTTGGGTTTGCTTCTATGTCTGCCCCTGCCATTCATGGCATAATTAACCTTGTCTCCATGCTTCCTGAATTTGCCATATCACTCTGTTTGTCTATTCTGCATGGGCTCATCTTTGCTATCCTGTTATGGCTACTGGATTCACCCTCTGCCTGTATTCATTCATTCTCATTTTGATCTGTCTTGGCTTCTGCTTCCACCAATGCCCCCATTCACCAACTTCCTGGACTCTGACTCCATCACTTTGGGCATAACGTCCATAAATTTCCCCATGACTGGCAATAATTAATACATTTCAGTCTCCCCAGATCTTTCTTAACAGGCTAGATCGGTCCAGGTTGAGAGAAAAGGTTATTATATGGAAGCCCATGGGGAAAAATAATTTCTCTAGGATTGGGACCTAGGTCATATCTTATCTAGGCCACATTCTCTGATATTTCTCAAATCTAATCTTGCGTTTCCACTGTTCATTAACCACATTCCTAACTATAGCCAAATTCTGAAACTGTAACAAGAAACAGCACATATTCATGCTGTGTTAGCAGAACAATGAGTGTGCACAAAGTGACCTGCTAAGTCAGTGTCAAAAGTAATAAACTTCCTTTAAGGGGAGCTAGAAAAAAACACTATTTTGCCAAGGGCAACACATATTTTTTGACAAGATGTACCAACTCAGATGTGATTTTGCTGGATCATCTCCACTTAAGGTGCAAATTCAGCAGCAGCACAGAAATAAACAGAACAGGAGTGGTTTACATTTTTTTCTTTTCCAAAAACTGTTAGGAAAGCATATTACATTAATTTGTTCAAATCCTTTTTTTCTAAAATATACATAAGCCTTGCGATGCAAATTCTCTGTAGTTACTTTTAAACCAATGAGGTTGTGAACAGTACCACTTAGTTACTATGACAGACTATTTACCTACCTTAAGTGTTTCATTGAATTCTGGATTAGTGCCTGTTCTGATTTTGGTCTTGCGCTTACTGTTTCTAGACTTGTCAGGAAGAAGGTATGACTTGACGTAACTGTTGATGATAAAAGATGAAAGTAATTATCGGGAAACATCTACTTTGTGAGAAATGCTCAGGGACTTCAGTGAATAAAAGAGGTAAAGGGAATAAACCAGTAAGCATAAGAGATAGAACCAAAGAGAATATAGTTTACATAACAGAATACCTTAAAAATCATTCTGGGCCTTCAATGAGAGAAAAGTAGTAAAGTGTAGTGTTAAAGAGTGTGTGCTCTGGAGTTGAGCCATTCCATGCCTCACTAGTTTTGATGAACTCAAGAACTTACCTAACCTCTCTCTATGTTTCAGTTTCTTCAACTCTAAACCTGGATAGTAACAACATCTAGCTTATAGCATTGTAAGGATTAAATCAGTTGATATATATAAAGAGCTGACATACCATACCACTCAATAAATATAATCTATTATTATGATCAATGGTATCACAAAATATTATGGGGTTACATTCCTCTCCATTCAGATGTCAGGTCTTCTGATAAGTGTGAGTGGAGTCAATGGTCATGAGTGAATGAAGGAAAATGATGAAAAATAAGGAATAGAAAATAACAACCTAAGTCAAAATAGCAACTCTACCCAACACCTTGCTTTGAACTATCCCAGAAGCCTGTTGGGGCAGGGGCATCACGGCAGACTCAGAAATTTATAAGATATACAAGATGCTACCAGAGTCCTGAAGCACATTTCCTGGTGCTTTAGATGACCCCTTTCCACGCTAGTCTAAATGATTATATTGGTACTGAAGCCCAGTGATATTTAGCTGAGAAAGTAGGTGGATTAGTCTATATTCATAATCTTTTCATTTGTCTATCTTAAGACACTTGAAAACAGCTTTGCTGAGTTGTTTATTTAATCTAAGTCCTATAGTATGTAGAAAAAGGGTCACAGAGCAGGTCGGAGAATGCTATCCTTAGAAATGCCTGCTTACAAAGTTGGTCCTTGGCTAGCATCTGGGAATGTAGATTTCAGGAGGATTCTCATCATTCCCAGAACAGATATAAGGTACTCACTGTGACTAAACTATTTATAAAAACAATATGGCTCACGTTGAATATCTGCTTTCTTTCTGGGAGACTGGAATTCTGGTATGTGACCAGCTGAGTCTCTAAATAGTTTCTCTGGCAGACAACACTTCACAAGTGTTGGCACACTCTGTTGCTAGAGGAATTAAATGCATCCTATGTGGCTACACTGGGAGAGAACACTTGGAAGCTTAAGCCTGGATTCTTTATAATTTCATCACATATGCCTTTTCCTTTTGCTGATTATGACTATGCATGGAGTCCTATGATTCTTCCTAGTAAATCATTAAACCTGGCAGTGGTCTTTGGAACCTGACACATCTTTGTATCCAGCTCCCCTCTAATGCGGCATCATCCACACCTGCCCTCCCAGGCTGATCCCTGGAAGCCTGAGAGCCTCATAATTGCCCTTTTGAGTTGTTTGGGCTAACAGCTTGGTAATTTTCCCTGGAGGGTTTCCCAGAAAAAAATCAACTGTTATACATCTTGGGGTATGCCAACATGTCAGCCTTCTATTTCAAAGAGCTGCCTCTGTGCAAATTACAAATATGTCAGTTCTAAACCATGTTGTGTAATAGCTTCTTTAAAATCAGGTAACCACAGACATAACTGTTAGGCAGTTATGTAGCCATGAGCAATGAGAGTGAAGGCCCAGCTCTGAAATCTCAGGAATTACAAGAATGACGGCCCAATCCAAAGGCCCATCCCGAGGACCTTCCAGAAACACCCATTTTTTCAAATAACAATGCTCCTACGTCCTGAAGTACAAGGAAATAAAAAGCCACAAAATAGTCACTGGTTTAGGCCAGCCACAAACACCTGCACCGTGAGGGCTATACTGACCTTTTCACTTCAGCCTCGTTATACCATCATTATAATGTCACACATACACCCGGAAATTCATGAATCTAATTATAACAGACTGAATTCTGGATAACCACAAAAGGTTATATAACAGCCAATTGTCGATCAAAATGACCTCACACGCCAATCAGCTAGCACCAACCACTCTTGTAACCTCTCATCATGGCCCAAATATAATGCAGACCCCACTTCTATGGTTCTACTGCCATCTCTCGCATAACCTGTTTCTCTCTTGAAATGTACTTCAATAAATCTTATTTTTCCTAAATTTCGCTGATCTGTAATTCTTTACTGCACTGGCAAAAATAACCGAGGGCCCCTGAGCACCACTGGGGCAATGATGGATTTGGATCTCCCCCAATGGTAACACAACTATTATACATGCACCTCAGAGAATATTTAGAAGTGTGGCATAGAAGGAAAGTAACAATCAACCTTCAGAGAAGGTTCTAAACCAAGAGGAATGTTAAGACACTTCTGAAAAAGAAACACATATACTGACAAAAAAATTCAGTGATTGAAATAATCTGAGGAATATGTTATGTGCTTACGCATCTGTCCTCTGTTTCTTTTCATCTCCTATGGCCAGATTTCTGCAATTCTTGACAAAAATGTAGAGCCCGCCAGTTTTGTAGCAGTAGCTGATGTGGAGAAGGATCTCACCACTGACCTTCACGTTGCCGTAGTCTCCTGTTTCACTGTAAACGCTCATCATGCTGTTAAGGCTAGTCTGAAATAAACAAGATGAAAAGAGGCATCCATTGGTAATCTAACTAACTCTTCACAGAAGCTACCCTCTCCGTTCAATTACAATTCCTGTTCTTTATAATCAGCAGGGAGGTCTAGGAGAGGTTAGAAAGCAAAAATAAATAAATAAATAAAATTAAAAAATAAAAAAATAAAGCTATTTTTCTGGTGTTGTATAAAATCCTGCCTCGAGAAAGGACAAGATCTAGGACTGTTAGTAAGAAAGGCAGGAAACTTGCTGAGGGCAAGTGTTTGTTTCCCTTTCAGGATAGCAAATACCATTTTTTATTCACCTCTTCTTACAAACATAGAGTCATGGAGGCATTTCCAAGCCCATCTCCTCTCCCCATTCATGTAGCTTTCTCCTTTTTCACTGGTAGTCTCAAAGTCAATCTACTTCAAGGTCTAGAATGCTTGATTGGACAAAGAAAAGCTCATCTCATATTCAGTGCTAGCAGGAGCCAAAACTCTCAGACACCCAGAGAGAGCATCCATCAGCCTCTGAGAAGCCAAAGCTGCAGCAACAAGGGGTTCCCACAGCTGCTGTGATTCCCCTGAGCAGCTGTGTGGCCACCTGGGTAGTATAAGACAACAGCTTAATAAACACTCTGTAAAATAGCAACCCTTAAAATACAATACTAAACAATAACACACCAAACAACAAAGAAAACAAAATTGTAAAAAAGTTCAAATCTACCAAACTGAATGAAGTTTCTGATGTGCACTAATGACAAAAGGATGTTTTAAATTAAATGTAACAAAATTATCCTTCAGTGTCAGAAATACAAACTCTTTATCTTAGCAACAAGGACTGTCACAAAAGGCCACCTGGAAGGTTTTCATGACTGACACAGTAGTTTCAAAAGTCCTGCTGTAAATCACTGGAATAATGACTATGGTGAATATAAAGAGAGCCTTGACTTTCTACTTTTTCATTCATATATATATATATGAATAAAATTGTTCAGAGACTGATCAAAAACAAAAATGTGAATGATGTGGCTAGTTCTCTTTTAAACTTAAGTCAAGGACAAGAGAAAATCAATGATGCAATAATTCCAGTCAGCCCTCCATACCCATCGGTTCTTGTATCCCAAGGATACTGAGGGAGGACTATACTAGGAAATTGTAACTTAAAAAGAGTCAGTGACTGACCTAATTTCTCTTTCCTGTTCCTAAAATAAAGCAACAAATTGTTATGATAGCAGATGGCTTTGAGCAGTGTGTTTCAAACTTTAATGTACATGTAAATCACCTGGGGATCTTATTAAAGTGAGGATTCAGATATATTCTGGCTAGGTGGGGTCTGAGATTCTGCTTTTCTAACAAAATTCTAGGTTCACAGTTTCCAAATCACGTTGAGGCATCCACAGCACCACAGCCAACTCACAGAGCACCACAGTATTTTAAAATTTCATTAGAAAACAGGGCAACAACTTCTCAGCATCACACAAACTATTACAGTAGTTCCCAGTGTCAACATTACATCATACTTTATTTTTTCAGTAAGTCTACCTATGTGAAGCTAAGTTTTAACAAAGAAACAAAACAACAACAAAAAATACTGCACAAAAATCACTTAGAACAAGAAATTAAAGTGGTGCTGTCAATTAGCTTTCAAATTTTGACAATTTATGTAGTGTTCGACAGACACATGTTCTCATTGGTAAGTATTGGGGGCTATTTAAGAAGAGAATAAAAATATTATTTTTCTTTTGATTTATGCATATTATTTTTTTTCAAATGGCCACTAAATTACAGGGTACCAGTGCTTATTTTGACCTAAGTATTAATAAATGAGCTAGTTAGGAATTACTTTTGACTTTAGGAATGCTATGAAAGTACCACTAAGATACTAGGGCTCTTGAACTGACAAAGTTTTAGAGTCTCTGTCCAGGTAATGCAATGTTGCTGGTCATGAATCACACTTTTCGAGTTTCAAGGGCTTTGAGAATAAGCTCCAACTCCTCATGTTACATATAAGAAAATTCTGGCTCAAAGAAATTGTCGGCAGTGCCAAGACATACAGCAAGATCCCAGATTTTTAGTTTAAGGGCCTCCCACCATACCTCACTACCTCCTCGTATCACTAAATTTGTATCTAAACACATCCCTTGTAGTCATTATTCATAGAAGATCCTTTGTCAGCAGGGGGTGCTATGGATAGAAGAAAAATTTAAGAACCACAACTGCCAAAGCTTGGGAGAAATTAAGGCAGTTTAGGCAATTCTACTACTAATAACCTGATGCTCTTAACCAAGCCAATGCTGTTATTTAAAAGAGATATTTATTCTAAAGGTATCTTGTTAATGGTAAATCATTTTGGACCATGTGTCTTTTGGACTGGTATCAGATTGTGTTTAGTGAATGTTTTTCTTTGGATTTTGACAACGTTATTACCTTTTCAAATAGAACCTCTGGTTAACTGTACGCAAGCGGCAAAAGATAAATGGTGGAAAATAGCCATAATCAGATTTCTCTTACCATAAAATTTGTGAAGTATTGTTGGGAAGAAGGAAAAAGAAAGATTTGAAAAACTCACAGTGTCTGAGTCAGCATCAGGCACATTTAGGTAGGTCCACTTCCTGTTTGGAGCCTGCTTGAGAATTCTTTAAAGAAGTCGCAAGGTCAAAAGGAAAAAGGGATATTAGAGCAACAGTCAGAAATAGAGAAGCAAAGAAAAAAATTCAGGTACATAGAGGGTACAAGAAAACATGGCTCCTAAAGCCTACCCCTCAAGGAAAGCCTTGAACACTAAAGAAGGACTTTGTTCTGTTTGGCAGTGGTGTTGGTGTTTGATCGGAGAGAAACCTGACTGAGTATGTTTAGGGAAATGACTGGTAGCAGTGGAGGACAGCTGGGAGTTGAAATAATTGTGGGAGGAAAAATGTATCAGCAGAGAACTGAGATAATTTATAGGCTTGAGCTGATGAGAGCCTAACTAGGGAGTGAAGAAGTTTTAAAATGTGGGTGAGGACCATGGAAGGAGAGGAAAGAAATCGGGAGCCTTAGGAAAAGCCCACACAAAATTATACTGAAAGCACTCCAGTGGCATAGCAGGAGACCATAATGACTTTTAACTCACTATCACACATTGTCCTAAGAGTATTCCTATCCTTTTGGAAATGCACAAAACATCAACGAGAGAAAGAAGAAAACTTTCAGTGTGTGCTACAGAACCGCTTACGTTGAAGGCCACTTGCTAGACCCTGGGTGTTTGCAGAAAACTGAGAAACACTAAGTCATCAAAGCCTTCTTCAGTCTTCTAAGGAGTCCTAAAGAAGGAAGGGATTAAAAAACAGTGTTGGGTTATTCTTTCTAGAAAGTCTTTTCACTTCAAAAAAACTACTTCTTATTTAACTATCTGAAAAATCAGATGCAAATATCTGGAAATCACCTTATTCCAGGTTTCCATCTTTTATCTCCATTCAATCTGAATTACCTCATCAGATGAGTGGGGTCTCCCTCCTAGTGGTGCTTACTTTATGGTTAAAAAAACATGAATTTAAGAAACACGCGATCTAGTGTTTTCAATTACTACCTCTCTGATCTCTAGGTGATTTATTTTGGGCAATGTACGTATGTTTTTAACTGTGTACTGTCAAGATGGGAACCATATTTCAAAAATCTCTCCAAAAGAATAAACTATTTTTTGGACACTGCATTCTTGTCCAAATATATATACATACATATACATACACACACATACATACACATAAATGGATTAATCATTGCATACTGCTTTTTTTATGCATACTTTTCTTTCTCGCTTATCCTTTCCATTTCCTTCTCTCATCCTATTAAACTAATATTTGCATCCTGCTGTGCATATTACATTCCACATTTCTCTCCTTGTTTATGTGAAAATCATATATTATCCACACACAAATTAATTAGTCATACATAAGAATCTTTTAACCATAGCTTTTATAAATTGAGACTATATATATATAATTTTGTGCTTAAAAAATCTCTTCATTATAAAATATAGCAAATACAAAGTACATAAAACATAAATGTACAGTATAACATATTAAAGTGATCAATCAGAAGCCCCTGTGTCTTGTCCACATTAAGACCCCTTTTGCTATTTGAAATAATATCTTTAGTCTTATGATAATTACATTTGCTTTTTAGTTTTACTACTTAAGCATATACCCCTAAACAATGACTTTCTTTGCCTGTTTGAACTTTATGTAAGTTGAAATTAAGTATTATATAATCCTTTGTTTTCCATTTTTTGTCTAAATATTACAGCCTTAAAAGACATCTAAGTGTTGCATATTTTTATAGTTTGTTCAATTTTCTTTAGTATTCAACTGTATAATATCCCACATTTTACTTATCCATTTCTTCTGTTGCTGAATATCTGGGTTGTTTCCAGATTTTTTTCTATTCTGAACAAAGCTGCTGTGAATATCTATGAATATGTACCTTGATGCACAAAAACCCAAGTTTCCTTGGGTATAGACAGACCAATGAGAGGAATTTCCAAGTCATAGAGCATTGCCACACCTCCACATGCTTATCTATGTTAAAGATAATGTCAAACTTTCAGAAGCAGTCCTACCAATTATAGTCTAGCCAGCAATAACTCTTTCTGCTCCATATCCTTGCCTCCCAATAGCTGGCACTTGCCAATTTGTTTTCATTTTGCTAATCTAGATGTTTAATATTCATGATTTTAATTTTTATTTCCTTTATTACTAAGTTGAGCACCTTTTCCTGATCATGGGTCAACTAAATTTCCTGTTTTGTGAAGTACTTTTTCAAGATTTATTTTTATATTGGTTTATTTGCCTTTTTCTCACTGATGAGGTCACAAAATGGGCTGGAGTACCTGAGGATATCAGAAAGTAAGAAAGTGCTCAAAACAAAACAAAACAAAAACAAACTAACAACAACAAAAAACCCCAAAAAACCCAACCCACAATGATAGAAGTATGTCAAAGGGACACAGGTATCAACTGAAAGAGTTTCCCAATGGGAATTCTTTTCACAAATTTCTATAAATCTAAAGCTACTCTAAAATTTAAAAAGTTTATTACAAATTGTAAACTGTGATAAATTGAGCTTGGTCATAGTGTTTTATCCTTCTTATACATGACTAAATTCAATTTGCTTAAAAAAATGCTTAGGACTTTTCCATCTACATTCAGGAATAAAAAAGACTTGCCATTTTCTTTTTCAAAATGCCTTGGTCTGGTTTTTCACTGGCCTCACAAAAGAGTCGAAATATTCTCTCAGTTGTCTAAAAAAGTTTGTATGTAAGGACAAATGTTGTGTGAGTTCTTTTATATGAGGTTTCTAGAGTCATCAAACTCATAGAGACAGAAAGTGGAATGGTGGTTGCCAGGGGTTGGAAGGAGGAGGAATGATGGTTAGTATTTAATAGCTACAGAATTTCAGTCGGTGAAAATAAAAAAATTGCAGAGATGAATATTAGTAATAGTTATAACAAAATGAATACATTCTTTGCCACAGAACTATAGATTTAAAACTAGGTAAATTAGTAAATTTTATGTATGCTTTACCACAATAAAAAAATGTATGTAATGTTTAGGATAATAATTTCCTTGAAACTTCACAGTGCTTACCAGTAAAGTTATCTGGGTCTGCTTCTGTCTTTATCAGAAGTTTGTAAAATACTGTTTCATTTTTATTATCATGTCCAGAAATTTCAGGTTTTTCAATTTTTCTTGTCAGTTTTGAAAAATTACGCTTTATAGAAATGTATTCATTGCATGTTTCCAAAATTCTTGGCATATAATTGCTGATATTATCTTCAAATCTGTTTTTATCTGTAGTTATGCTTCCTTTGTGATTCATATGTTTTTGCCCTCTTTTTGTCCTTACCAATACTTTGAGAGATTGTCTATTAGTTTTTCAAAGCACCAATGTTTGTTTTTATTGTTCTGCATTTTATCTTTGTTCTGTAGTTGATTGGTTTGTAATTATGTCTTTAAGTTCTTTGAGTTTAGTGTTATTGCCCTAACTAAAAAGTTTATTCATAGTAAATAATTTCCACCCCTTTTCCTTTGCTTATGTAAATATTTAAGGCTATAAAATTTTTCCCCAAGTAAGACTGTTGCTGCATCCCATACTTTTTTGGCAGTATTTTTATTTTCATGTAGTTCTGATTGTTTTATATGCTTATTATGATTTTTTTCTTTAACTCAGTTAATTCCTTAGCAGTGTTGTGACAGAAACAAGGAGCAAACAGCAAGGAAAGTCACCTGAGATTTAGATGAACAAGCCTTACAACTTGGGAGAAATAAGAAATCACCCTGCAATGGGAGGAGGTAGGATGGGGTGAGGATGCGAGGCTGCCCGGTGCCAAGCAGATGAGTGGGACAAAGGCTACAGCAGTGGCAGCTGTAGATGCTCTTAAAGGGGGTGTGTCTGCAAGCAGACTTTCATGGTGATGCAACTACTCATTCTGAACACCAGCACTGCTTTGTCTGTGCGGGAGGTACCAGGGACTTATAAAGGTACACTGAGTTGTCAGAGGACCAGCGGCTAGGGTCTCCCATGGACAGAAGTGCCAGCAGTATCCATTGCTCCTCTGTTGAGCCCTCCCCCTCCCAGTGTGCTGACACAGAGCTGCAGTAGTTGAGACATCATCAAACTGGATAACAGAAGTTGCTCCGCCCAGAGGATTCCCTAAAACCCCATCTCCCCCAACTCACAGCCCCACCTAAGCCATATCTAGGTATATCATTGATGAGTCAGTTGCTCCTTGCTGAGCATAGCCAGGACTCACACTAGTGGCAGCTGACCTTGGTTTCTGATATGGCTTCTTGAAGCAACTATAAGCACAGCATCTGTGGATTGCTTGCTGAATCTTAACAGATGGCACTGGAGGGACACAGGCTGGGGGTAAATTTGGCCTGCAGCTGAACCCTCTCAGAACTATGCCATTGGACACCTACACACAATGCCACACTAACAAGACTGGAAGACTTAAGAGTTTTGCTTAGTCCATAGAAATGGACACAGAAAGGCAGCCAAAATGGGAAGACAAAGAAGCAGAAACCATATGAGAGAACAGAGTAAGAGATCCAGGAATAATGGAGTCAAGCAATCTCATAGATGCAGAGTTCAAAACACTGGTTATAAAGATGCTCAGTGAACTTAGGGGAAGAGTAGATGAACTCAGTGAGAATCTTAATAACAAGGTAAAAAAACATAAAAATGGAAATGGAAATTATAAAAGGGAACCAGTCAGAAATGAACACATTATCTGAGATAAGAAGTTATAAATAGAATAAAAATGAATAAAGATGAGGATCAAATGACCTATATAGAGGATGGGGAAGCCAAGGACATTCAATCAGAATGGCAAGAAAAAAGAAGCCAAGACTATAATAATAATTTAAGGAGCCTATGGGACACTGTTAAATGTAAAAATATCCTTGTCACAGGGATATCTGAATGAAAACAAGAAGTTGAAGAGCTATTTGAAAAAATGATGGAAAACTTTCCTAACATGGTGAAGGAAATAGACATACAACCCCAGTAAGCTCAGAGTCCCAAGAAATAGGAACCCAAAGAGGCCCACATCTAGACACATCATAATTAAAATGCTAAAGTTAAATACAAAGAAAGAATCTTAAAAGCAGCAAGAGAAAAGCAGTTAGTTACCAAAAGAGAGCACCCATAAGACTGGTAGCTGATTTCTCAAAAGAAATCATGCAGGACAGAAGGCTTGGCACAAATATTCGACATGATGAAAACAGAGGATCTACAACCAAGAATACTTTATCCTGAAAAGCTTTCATTTAGAGTGGAAGACAAAAATAAGCTAAAGGAATTTATCAATATCAAGCCAGTATTACAGGAAATGTTGGAGAGACTTCTTTAAGAAGGAAAAACATGTACCAAAAACAGGAATGAAAAATGGTAATAACTACATTTCTATCAATAAGTACCTCAAATGGAAAAGAATTAAGTGCTCCAACCAAAAGATAAAGTAGCTGAATGGATAAGAAAACAAGACCCCTACATATGCTGCCCACAAGAGACTCACTTCAGATTAAAAGACACACACAGACTAAAAGGAAGGGGATGAAGAAATATATTGCCTTGATGGACCGAGAGGGTATTGCATTGAATGAAATGGGAAAGAGAAAGACAATATCGTATGATTTCATGTATATGTGGAATCTAAAGAATAAATAAACAACAACAACAAAAGTAGTAATAAACTCATAGATAAAAAGAATATTTTAGAGCTACTAGACAGGACAGAGGTTGGGGGTGGAAAAAAAAGGCAAAAGGATTAAGAGGTACAAACAGATAGTTGAATAGACATGGAGATGTAGAGTGTAGCATGGGGAAGATGGTTGATAATGTAATAAATATGTAAGGGGGAAGAAGGGTATCAGATTTAGTGGGGTGACCACTCTGCAAGTTACGTGTATCTCTGATTACTAGGTTGTACAACTGAAATTGGTATATTTATTGTATGCCAACTATACTTGAAAAAAAATTTAATTTGCAAAATGTAAATATGAGCCACTAATTGTCTATTATATTTCAATAAAGCTGGGAAAAAAATTTTTTTAAAACTTCACTTATATAATCATCTGTACTTTTTATATCCCTTGCAACCATTCCTGTATTTCTTTCTCCTCTTAAGTAGTTCATTCAAAAAATTTTTTAAAATCTTATACCCACTGTTTCTATGAAAATTGATATTAATTTGATCCTTGTTTATCTGTATGTAATACAGTATTTGTCTCTAGAAGTTTTTGGAATGTTCTCTTGTATTTGATCTATTTAGATTTCACTATAATACGTCTAGCTGTAAGCTGTTATTTCTAAATTTTGGCACTTTCAAACTTAGAAATATTTTTCTTTAATTCTGTGAAGTATATCCATATAATTTTTTCAAACAGTCTCTTTTCTATATTTTTTATGTTTTGTACTTTCTGCATATGCTATTGCCCAGCTAATAGCACTTAAACTACTACTCTTATTTCTTCACTTTCTTTTATTAAAAAGGTATTATAAAAAAGGATATTATGAAAACTTAAACATCTATAAAATTGGTGACAGTATAATGAATCATTATAACATCACCCAGCTCTAACAATTATCAATATATTGGCAAATATTTTTTCAGCTATTCTCCTTGCTGTTTACTTTTCCCTCACAGCTTTATTGAGGTATAATTTACAAACCATAAAATTTATGAATTGTAAATGTACCTCAGTGACTTTTAGCAAATTTATAGTTGTGCAAACATCAGCATAATCCAGTTTTAGAACACTTCCATCAACCCAATAAGTTCCCTCACGTCTGTTTGCAGTCACTCATTCTCCTGGAAGCCATTAATCTGCGTTATTTTCTCCATAGATTTTTCTGGACATTTCATAAAAATGGAGTCATAAAATATATGGCTTTTAATGTCAGGCTTCTTTCATTAGGCATATTTTTTACGGTTCATCCATGTTGTAGTGTGTATTTGTACTTTATTCCTTTTTATTGTTGATTATTCCATTGTATGGAATACAACATATAATTTGTTATCTATTCACCAGTTGATGTATGTCTTGATCGTTTCCACTTTTTGAGTACTATGACTAATGTACCTATGAATATTTGTGTGCAAGTCTTTGTGTGAACACAATTTTTCATTTTTCTTGGGTAGATACCTAGGAGTTAAATTACTGGGTGGTTTAGTAAATTTATGTTTAACTTTTAAAGAAATTGCTAAAATTTTCTTCAGAGTGCCCATACCATTTTACATTCCTACAAGCAATGTATGAAGGCTTCATTTTCTCTACACCTTTGCCAAAACTTCTATATTTTGTTTATAGCTATTATAGCGGGTATGAAGTGGTATCTCATTGTGGTTTTAATTTTTCATTTCTTTAGTGACTAGTGATATATATTTTCATGTGGTTATTAACTATTTATAAATCCTCTTATCTGTTTTTAAATAGAATTATTTGCCTTTTAAATGTTGAGTGTATTCTTTATATAGTCTAGATTTAAGTCTGTTATCAAATATCTGATTTGTAAATATTTTGTTCCAGTCTGCAGTTTGTCTACATTTTCATAGTGTTTTTTGAAGTTCAAAATTTTAACTTTGATGAAATTCAATTTATCAGTTATTTTCTTGAATCCATTGTGCATCATGCTTTTGGTATCATATCGAAGAATTACTTCTCTAAAGTCACAAAAATTTTCTCCTAGGCTTTCTTTTAAAATTTTATAGTTTAAGTTTTACATTTGGATATGTAATCCATTTTGAGTTAGTTTTTGTTCTTGTTTTTGTTTCTGTATGGATATCCAATTGTCTCAGCATGATCTGTTGAAAATAACATCCTTGCCCCAAAACAACAGAACATAAATGTAAAAGCTATTTCTGGACCCTATTATATTTCTTCGATTGCCTATGTGCATGCCAATACCACACTGTACTTAATACTATAATGTATAGTAAGTTTCAAAATCTAGAAGAATAAGTTTTCCAACTTTGCTCTTTAAAATTAATTTTATTATTCTGGATCATTTCCACATAAATTTTAGAATCAGGATGTCTATTTCTACAAAATAGCTTGCTTTAATATAAAACACAAATTAAAAAAAAAACTCTGAAGGAAGCCAGACCCCTCCCCCCAAAATTTTAGTGCTAACTATAAAACACTACCTCGAAGATGTCAAACTATTTAAAAATAATAATATGGTGATAATATTAAAAACTACATTATTTAGGGAAAATATCAGTGAAATGGTATTAGAAACACATTTGGCTAAGAAACTGATTAAACTATGTGAATAAATACTAAGATTAAAAGAACAGACTTTGTGTTTATAGGTTCATCTGGAGAGAAGCCGTCTTAAAATTTTTTATTCTGCTAATCAATGAACACAGAATGTCTCTCCATATATTTAGATCTTTAATTTAACACAGCAATATTTTTCTAAATTTCAATATACATGACTATCTTACATTTTTGGATAAATTTATTCCTAAATATTTGTTTTTATTCTAATACTATCATTAATGGAATTACAGTCTTCATTTCATTTTCAGGTTATTCATTACTAATATATAGAAACACAATTGTATTTTATATTTGATCTCATATCCTGCAACCTTGTTGAACTTATCTATTAATTCTAGTAATGTGTTTGCAGAATCTTTAGGATCTTCCATAGGAAATCATGTCATCTACAAATAAAAAAGATATTCTTTCTTTCTTTCCAATGATATGCCTTATTTTCCATTTTTTTCCACCCTCGCTCTCTCCCTTCTTTTTCTTTCTTTCCCCTTTCCTACTGCATTGGCTAAACTCTCCTGTCTAGTGTTGAATAGAAGTGCAAGTGAAAACCCTCACCTCCTTCTTGCACTTAGGGGGAAAGCATTTGGTCCTTTTAGTCTTTATATATGATATTAGTTGTAGGAGTTTTGTAGATGCCCCCTTAGTCGAGTAAAGAAGCTCCCTCTATTCCTAGTTTGACAGCTTTATTATGAATGGATGTTAGATTTTGTCAAGTGCTTTTTCCGCATCTATTGAAGTGATGTAGTTATTGTCCTTTATTCTACTGATATGATGTATTACATTAATTTGTTTTTGAATGCTAAATCAACACTGCACCCATAGGATAAATCCCACTTGGTTATAGTGTATAATCCTTTAGTATTACCGAACTTGGTTTTCTAATATTTTATTAAGGATTTTTTCCATCTATACTCATGATGAGTATTAGTCTCTAGTTTTCTGTTCTTGCAGTGTCATTAGCTTTGATATCAATATAATACTGGCCTAATAAAAGGAGTGGGGAAGTATTTCCTCCTTAGTTTTCTGAAACAGTCTGTGAAGAATTGATATTTCTTTTTCAAATATTTGATATACTTAATCAGTGAAGCCATCTATACCTGGGCTTTTCTCTGAGGGAAGATTTTTAACTATTAATTAAATACTTTTAACTTATTCTAGATCTACCTAGAATTTATATTTTTTTGAGTAAATTTTATTAATTTGTGTCTTCCTAGGAATCTGTCATATAAATTGTCAATCTAGTTGGCATGCAGTTGTTCACGGTATTACTTTACCATCATTTAAATTTGTTATGTTGGTAGTGATGTCCCCTCTTTCATGCTGATTTTGGTAATTTGTGTCCTATCTTTTCCTTTTTTTAAATTTTACTTTATTAGTTTCAGTATACACTACATTGGTTAAACATTTAAACAGTTTATGAAGTCATTTCCCTATTTGCTCTTTCTCTCCTCTGGCTCTACACCTAGCCATTATTACATTACCACTGACTGCATTCCCTATGCCGTGCTCCCCATCCCTGTAACCACCTATCAATTGCTAATTTGTACTTCTTTAACCCTTCACCCCTTTCTCCCAGCCCCCCTACCACCCTCCCCTTTGGCCGTCACCAGATTGTCCTCCATATTTATGAATCTGTTTTTGACTAGTTTGTTTTTTGTTCTCATTCTTTTTCTTGGTTAGTCTAGCTTAGTGGTTTGCATCTGGGGCTGATTTTGCCCCAAAGGGAACATTTGGTAATATCTGGAGATATCTCTGGTTGTCACAACTTGGAGAGTGCTATTGGCATCTAGTGGGTATAAACCAGGGATCTTCCCAAACATCTTACAGTGCATAGGGCAGTCCCCCACAACAAAGAATTATCTAGCCAAAAATGTCAATAACGCTGAGGTTTAGTGACCATGGCTACTTAAAGGCTTGTCAGTTTTGCTGACTTCTCAAAGAACCAACATTTTCCTTTTTATATCATAGCAACTCTGGATTCTGATTATTTTTACCACTAAGGGTTACTGTTGTTCCTTGCTTTCTATTTGTCTGTTTGCTTAGTAACTTGGCTGGACCAATCTATAGAATCTGTTTCTTGCCCTGTTTGTGGCTGCTGATGTCTCTTGCTCAGTTTGTTTTTGAAAATTCTTTTTATTTTTAAACCCAACTTCCTATAGATCACTCCTACATGTGCATGGTTTATTGGTCAGTTAGTAATTGTTTAGAGGTTGTTCAAACAACTAAAGCCAGTGGCCCTCAACCCTCTTTAAACTGTGAAATCTGAGTGTTGTTTTTAGAGTGCATTCTAAATCAGGTAGTTTTCAAGTCTCCTCCAGCTCTTACTTCCTACTAGGCCTTATCATGTCTTATTTGTACACGTCCTCAGGCTCATCGTCAGCCAGGAATAATTCAATAGCTTGGGCTCACTTCAGTCTTCACTCTTCCCACCATTTCCCACAAGATTGTCTGAAGAGCTTGTCAAGGTCCTGTATTGCTGTCACATGGATCAGCTTTCCTGATACATTTCTGGTTAGTTTATGGGCCTACTGCTTGTCCCAACCAGAACCATAATCTTGGATTAGCTGAGTTGTTGGTCTTCTCAAATTCTCTTGTTAATCCTAGCAGTTTGTCTTACTAAATCACATAGAAATTTTTGTTATTCAAGTACATTAATAGAAAAAAACCCCACAATTTCATATCCAATATTTATAAAGATCATTTTATTTTCTTCTCAGATTACACTTGCCAGTACCTCCAAAACAATTATTAATTAATAGTGGGAATCTTTTGTTCTAGATTTTAATGGAAATGGCTTTATCATTTTAACATTTAAAAGGCCATACACTATGGATGTTTTGATATTTAGTATTGTTAAAAACATATTTTAATGGTTTCTATTAGTTTTAAATTAGTATTTTATTAGGTATGACTAAAATTTTGTCAATAGTTTTCAGCATCTATTTACAGTTTTGCATTTTCTCCTTTAATATACTGAAATATTAATTATGCAATTGACATTCTTATATAGTGTAATTCTTCCATTCATATCTAGATTTAAATGTACTTGTTTTAATTGCAATATTTTTTGATTCATTGCTAGGTTTTACTTAATATTATTTTTCAAGTTTTACACATATATTAATGTATGACTATATATACAGTTTTCTTTTTTTAACTATTTTAAAAATCAAGTTTGAGTATTAAGGTTATAACAGCTTCAAACTACGGATTTGAAGATTTTCAGAGTTTTCTAATATCAGGAATAGTTTAATAACATTGGAATTCGTTGTCCTTTAAAGGTAGAATACAAATAATCTTTGAAACCATTTGATCTCATTGCCAACCCTCCCCTTTTTGTTGATAGATTTTAAAATACTTTCGTAGTCATTTTATAGTATGGTAAGTCACACTGAGTTTTAGGACTCTGAGTTTCCTGGCTTGCTTTGGAAAAATTACATTAATGTCATTCAACATTTGTGTTTTATCTTTCTTCCAAAGAGTTCAAATTTCATTGTAGCAATTATAGAAATCAGAATATGAGATTAGAACTGGAAGGAACCTTAACAATAATCTAATTCAACTTTCTCATTTTATAAATGTGTTCGCTTAAATAATAATTTTCATATAATTCAGTCTCAGAAGGCAATTTAATGGGTTTAACCTGAGATGTAGAAAGGTTTGTATAAAATATATAATCAGATAAGTCTAGTACTATTTAGTTTATGAAATGCTAAGATCCCTGGTTTTCCAGGTTTAGAAAAAGTGATGTACTTTTAGCCAGGAACTGAAATTTTCTATAGGTGTCTTCTTAGGGATAATCCTCACTCATTAACCTGATTACCTCTTACTTTTTCTAAATCATTCCTTAGTTGTTTATATGTGCTGGTTGTGAAGACTTAATAGGAAGAGATCATTGTATATCCTCACCTTGGTCTCAATTTATCTTCACCTAAAAGTGGACAGGTCTGAAACAAGATCATGTCCTTTCTTCATGATCATTAGTCTCTTCCACATTCAACTTACCAAGTCTTTGTCTAAAGCCCCAGGGACAGACTTGCTTCGTATATTTACAGGATCCTCTGAGTCTTCTGTAAATGACCCACTCAAATCTAACTCAGATTGAGTCCGGTCTAGAGGAAAGAAGAGAAAAGAAAAGATATGAATCAGCTTATTCTGTTAGAAGATTTAATTTTTTATTAAATTGCAAATGTTTAATCTTTATTCCATTCTTTATTGGCATGGGATATAAATAGTGTCATGAAAGCAACAGTCAAGAGTCATTAACTTCATGCTGTTTATGCTATCACACTTGTATTTTTTATAGTATTTTGAAATTTCCTCGGACTAAGTTACCAAACTAACTTGTTTATTTCTCCTTTGATCACAGGAGATTAAATGCCCTACCATAAAACGCTAATTTTAAGCTCTTTTTTGCTTTTTTTTCATTTGTTTTGCTTGTAGACATTGAAAAACTCTCCTGGAGTGGCCCTCAAGCTTAGAAAAAATAAGACAATAGCCATTCTTAAAAATTTAGATAATTCATACAAAAAGGCACAGCTAAAGGTAAATTGGGAGGAAGCTCTATTTCTTTAGGCACCAGAACATCTTTGATCAGAAGAACATCTTGCTTTTGAAAATGTAAGTTAAAGGACAATGCACTACTCAGTAATGGTGTGGATAGCTTACCAAGACACAGACAATTTACTTCCACTGAACAGTTCTATGTCAAAGTCCTGCTGAGAGAGATATAGTTGCTTATAAACAAAAAAATTTAAGAGAGCGATCAAGTACTTAAGTTTGAAACTGTAAATGAAATAATGCAGAAGAACTTAGCATAGTGTCTGACATAGAGGATTCGATAAACAGGGGCTGTTCAGAAGAAGGAGTAGAAATATACTGTAGGAGGTTCACTTCTAGACTAGTTTAAAATCTTGCATTTCACAGGTGAGCCGATTTTCTAGTCCTGAACAAAATGCAACAGTAACCATGCACATTTAGAAAACCTTTGGGAGCCACCTGGCTAGGAGAGATCCCCCAACTCAGAACACAGAATCCAGCATTAGGCTTTATGCAAATATTGTCATTAGGTAACAAGTAACTTTTTTTATGTCGAGAAATGTTGTCATGATTTTAATTCTACACATGGGACATAAACTTCATCATTATGACAAATATGTCTAAAGAGTGCCTTTATGCATAGTATTACATAATGAAATTGCAACATAAATAATACCTGTTTCATAGGGTTGTTGTGGTGATGAAGTGAAATGACCTATTTGAATGTGCCATACAAATGAAAGAGGTTATTATTAAAAAAATAAAGCTACTTGAAAATAATTATTTATTTAAACCATGAAATAATTAATCTGTCTAGATATAGGGCATTTCTGACCACCATATCAATTGAACTACCATTTCCTTGAACTCTGGGCAAGAGTCCTTATCTTTTGTATCAAATGAGACAATTATATTTCCTGTATTCTTATACTGACATTTGTATAGCTCTGAAACCTGGCAATGATGCCTGGCAAGAGTATACACTTAATAAATGGATTTTGCATGAATGTAAGAACATATCACTGGGACCTCCTTCAAACAATTCTTATGGAGCGGGCCTACCATCATAGATCAAACATGAATGCTACACAAAAGCATAGTTCCATCTGATTTAGATATTTTGTATATAATAGAGTAGTCATGTTGTAAATACCTACCTGAGGAGAAGGAGGCCCCAGACACTGCTATGGAAGGTGTACCAGAAGTTTTTCTGCGATGATTCTTTATGAGGTCCTCTGAGGTTCTTTCAAAGGCATTCGAATCCATGGAATTTTTAAAACTGTGCTCCTTCTCACAAAATGAAAATAAAATAAAATAAAAAGCATTATACTGGCACTAATTTCCTTTAAAATTCTTCCACAGAAATATACTTCTGTATAACCACGTTTATGTGTATACTTTTTAGGAGGAGCTAGTTGATATTTGAAGGACCCTCATCTGGAGTCCACATAACTCTAAAACTATTAATAATCAGTTTCTAAAAATCTATAGCAAGAGGCTTATTAATTATCACAAAAGGCATTCGAAATAATTTTTCATTTACAAATTTAGTGAGTGTTCTAATATATGGTTAGCAAGAAGAATGATACAGGTACCTCCAATTTTACATGAACTATGTATAAGAATCTGGCAAGCTTCATACCCTCAGAATAGTACTCAGGCTTAGAATCTGTTTTTCCCCACTCTCAACACCCTCTCTCCTCCACCACCCTTTATTTCCTCCACCCCTATTTAACAGGAGACCATGCCACTTTTTTCATTCAGCAGACTGGATGATCAGAGCATGGTTGGTTACATCATTATTGGAAGGAAACTTTCATGCAAGTGGCTTATAAAAGTTCATAAAAGGATAAGGGATGGGGACTTTCCTAGTTTACAGAAATAGGTAACTTTTGGGGGTGCCTGCTTGCTAATAAATGTGCATGTGGCAGAATTCGGTCTGAGACTTGCTTTCTTTGTAACATATAATAAAGGAAAACTCTGTCCCAAAATTGTCTGAGCCCATAAGGGCTTGGCAATTGTATCACTCCCAGTTTGCTTGAGCATTACAAAACTAATTTGAAACTTCTGAGAACTGGGATAAGGTTAAATGTCCATGCAAATGATACCACGGTGTGATAATGACCAAACTGAAGAGAGAAGTTTCAATTATCCCTTCTATAAACAATCAAAAACTGCCTTTCAAAGTCCTACAGGAAGGAATTCCCCCCTTGTTGCCCTGTATGAAGCCCATACCTTAGACACTGAGGGAAACAGATGAACTCACTCCAGAGAGATGTGGCTCTCACTGGCTTAGCATACATACTAATCAATGCAGCTTCAATATAGACTATTTTGGTCTTTGATTATTCTCTAACACATACTATCTATAGCAAAAAGAATGTAGCTTCTAACTAACTGCCATAGACTGCTAAGGTTTATCAAAAGACTATGACAGAGGTCAAACAGATAAATAAGTTTAGGTCAGTTTTCAACACTTCTTCAAAATGTTATTCACACATGGAGTCCTCCAGTGAAGCAAGACCAACTTCCTTAGTGGCAATTATGTTGATAGCAAATTTTCCAATTGGTTCCCTGGGACTATCAGTAATATTGAGCTCTAATGGGCCAAATAATATTGCATAAGCATTAATGTGCAACACGTACCCTAGAGATTCAGGATGTGAAACATAAAATTAACAAGGTACATAAAGCAGAGGACAAGTTAGAGACTTTCATGTTTTAAGAGTTTTCCATTTTAAAAACTTACTTCTCATTGCTAAAACAGAAAAGAACACTAAAACGAAGAGAAATGGGAGAAATTAAGAAGCTATCACCTTGATCATCATCTCATGCTATATACTTCTTCCCTTCATCATGGAAGAGGAAATGTGCTTCTTAAAGTACGCTCTTATATTTATTCAACAGAAAATATTTCCCTTTGTCTCTCTTTTTGTCTTAGAAAAGACTAGCTAGATTAGCAAGAGCGAGAAAAACACAGGCAACTGCTTATATATGTACATATACTGAACTGCATTGCAGGGAATTTCTATTGGGGAAATTGATGTATTGTTTAATAAAGAAATATTCATGTAGATGCTGTTAGTTCTGAAGGTATCAGCACATGACAAGCATGACTTTTTTCTCTCAAAAATTGTACTTAGGAAGAAAATGCTTATTTTGAGAACAAACTAGACTAACTTACTGGTTATTGGACAAATGGTCTGCTGCTACCCATTGGTACGACTGTACCAACTGTTAAAAATTTTTTAAACAGGACGATTCTCAGTCCACCCTCACCTCCCTTCCCTGTGCTCCCCACCTCTACGACCCTAGTTTCCCTATAACCCAGGTTAATGCATGGCATGGAAGGGCCCCCAAGATACTGCCCTAACCTTGTGCCAGTGTTTGTTCTTATTGCTCAGTTGCTAAATATTTTGAATATTATTCCTTGCCATAGAAGTGAGCATTATCATCAACTATCTATTCATTTTTTTGGCTATTGAACAGTACTGCTTGCTGAGCTTAATATAAATATTCATAAAATTTTAAATGTTTTTTATTATCAGCAAATTTAGTGTTTAAATGTATCTATTATTATTATATTATTATTATTATTATTTGATTTGTCTGAAGGCCTTTTGGCTCTTCCTTAAAACAAAATCTGTAGAATCTGATTGCTTACAACCCTCACTTCTATTTCCCTGTTCCAAAGTCAAGTCTCTTGCCTGCAGTAATGCCCTGGCCTCATGGCTTCTACTCTCATACCCCTATAGCTTCTTCTTAACACAGTCCCCAGGCCCTGCATAAACAGAAGGCAAATCATGTTGCTCCTCTGCTCAAATCCTCCAACTGCCCCCATCTTATCCAGAGTAAGTGTAAACAGTGATCTGCAAGGCCTCATCTGGCCTTATCACCTCTCTGAACTCATTTCCTAGTACTTTTTCCTTTGTTCACTCACAATAGCCACATTGGCTCTCTTGCTCTTCCTTGAACATACCAGGTATGCCCCCAACTTACAGTCTTTGCATTGGCTGTTCTTCTAGGGTCATTAAAGATATTTTGCACAATGGTTGAGCAAGAGCATTGACTATTCAAGATGGAGGCAAGTACATTACAGCCTTCCTATAATGTACTTGCTGTATATCAGTGTTGTCTCTGCCTGGAGGAACAATTTGCCCCAGACTCCCTCATGGCTAATTCTTTCACTTCCTTCAAGGCTTTGTTTGACCAGGGCCTGGCATATAGTAGGCCTTCATTAAATATTGGCTGACTCAAAAAAATTGAAGTTTGTATATAAAGACTTCTTAAGTATAGATGTCAGCTATATATATTATTTCATGCTTTATCAAAAAATCTGGTAGATGCTCATTCAAAAGAAAAGCTTCCATATTATATATGTTATATATTATATATTTACACATTTTATGCAATTTAAGTTTTCATTATGTGTTGACCCCTTATTTCAACAGATATATAGAAAAGAAAACTACAAAAAGTTCAAGATTCTACTTTTCCTGATTTAAATCAGTTTGGAAAAAATTTTAGTGCAGTCAACATCTTGAAAAGTAACATGGAAGATCAAAGTCAAAGACTTCTTAAACTTATTTGTATTTTGTTCAAATCATACAGCCATTTAAACCCCCATTATACGAATGCCACTTTTAACCTGTTCCTTCCCTTTCCTTTTCATTTCAGGGGTTCCTGCCAGGAGCTAAGGATGCAACAGGTTCAGTCCTGATAAAGAAGCTTCTACCATTAAACAGTATAAACAACATGTGCTGAGACGTAGAGAGTTGAAACCCAGTCATGCTACGGTGGTGAGGTTGATTTCCAGAAGCTGGTTGTCCTTTCATATCTGCGTACTTACTCTACTGCTGACTGAGGTCACACTGCGTGTGCTTGAGGCTGGTGACTTCTGAGTGACTGGGGTCATACCATTGCTCTGGCTGCTCTTTGGGATACCAGGACCAGCTTCCTGGTCAGTAAGATCTGATGAACCAGTGCTTCCCCTAAATGAGAAAGAATATTCCAAATTAACATGGAAGCAGAGCAGCAACAAAAGACACAGTCAAGGAAAAGCTTATAAGAACATGATGACAAGGTGTAAACCACATGATGTACATCCAGAGTCACACTGCAACTGGTCATCAACTAACATGACACCGTCCTCCTCAAAGACCTTCAGGACTCACTAGGTTCAGCCCCATTGGTCTGACTCCAGGGTCTTCATCATTAAACTTCACCTTTCCAACTATAGTTCACACGGCTCACCAGCACTCTCCCAGTCAGTCCAGGAGCCTTACTATCCTCTCAATTCACCGTGCTCATAGTCATGCATCTATCTCTAAGGTTTTTGCTCACATTCTCCCCACCTGATATGCCCCCATTTGCCACTCTCAATTCACGCAAATCTTCCCCATCCTTCAAGGTTCAGATGAAGTCTAGCCTCCCCATCAGACCCTCTTGTCAATCACAGGTCTTGTCAACTTTTACTCTACCCAATTCCTATTCACTTACAGTCTTTACCAAATATGTAGCACTTGAGTACACAATGTCTTGTGTGGCTCCTAACTGATCCACATATGTAGGCCTGGGTGCCTCTAACAACTGTAAGCTCCTTGGGGACAGAGTTCATGATATATTTACCATAATATCTCCAGCATCTTCATGATGTCTTGGTGCAAAGGAGGCACTCGGTACATATTTAATCGAAGACTTGACATTATATTTTATTTCTATGTTGTTTTAGTGACGGACTCATGGTGCACATTTAATAAGTGTGGTATGAAAATAATGACATTTGGCAAATGGGATTGACTCACATTCATGTTTGCTAAAATTGATTCAGTTCCATTCAATAATGATTAATGAAAATACAGGTCTTGCCCTTGAGGCGATCACACATTTTTTCATGGAATGCAGCTTCATAAGTAAATATAAGCTTTAACAAATTAGAGTTGAGTTTGTTCTTATTCTTTACCCTCAGTTAACAAAGAATATGCTTAGTGGTAAAACAATTTCATGAATTTCACTCTTTCAATTACTATTTTAATAAGTTATAAGTGTACCTATAATAATAAATATATTACTGTTAAAGCACAGCAGTGATAGCGATTAGGGCTTACAGTTGAACAATCAGAGGAGAGACTTAACATAATAAAGGAAAGGTGCTTTTAAAAAGAATGTCTGACTGTGCATGTGTCATTACTAGGAGATAAATCTGTCAGAAGAATTGGCAGTGACCACTGGAGCTATCAACTACAGCTTATAGGTTTTTCAAAGTTGTGCACCAGAAGAGCCACCAAAATCAAATATGCCCTGATTGATACTACCATCTGCCATCACCCTCAACAATTATGCAAATAGCAGCTTCATTTACTGAGTATTTTCTAGATGTTAGACATTTTTCCATTCACCAACACCCTTGTAAAAAAAAAAAGTATTAATATTCCTACTCTAAAGTTGAAGAAACTGAGTCTTTGAGAGATTAAACATTATTATGTACATGCATGGATGTGTATACACACACACACACACACACCCACACCACCACCACAATCACTACACCGTCACACATATAGGACATGACAAAGTCAGGATGAAAACAAAAAATTATCTGATTGTGCATATTATTGCTTACTCATCATTTCATCAAGATCAACCTGTTACAATCAGGAAGGTTTACATTGATAGAGGGAGCTATCAAGAACATGATCAAAGAAAGAGAGCTAGGGGTTAGTTTCGTGGGATTCGATTAAGAGAACTATGAAAATCTCTGGTGGCATTCCTTTGATACTACATGGAAACAGTCTCTGGGTTCTTTCTAGAATGGCACGCTGAATAAATTAGAATATTGTGTGGACTCAGCTTAGGAGGGGTCTATGATTGTGTCTTTTTGATTCTGACAATAAGATAAGAAATTTTGTGACTAAATAGGTTAAATAAATTCTAAGTTCCCTGGTGATTTTCCTGAGCCCTCCTATCTCAGATGTTACATTTCTTCACTTGACAACATTAACCGTATTCATACCTTTCCAAGTGATTCTTCTTATTTCAGTAGTCCCATTTAGAAGAGCTTAGAGAACTATGCAGTAATGCTGCATTGTGACCATAGGTACTCTCAGAATATTACCTCAAAATCTCTCTCCCTGCTGTTCTAGGTAAAATCTCCTTTAAAAAGAAAGGATAGGAGTGAATTTTGCAGAAATGAGGCAAGAAGTTACCTGCTTGTGTCTGTGCTGAACGTTCTCCGTGACTAGGCGGTTTTGAAAAGTCTCTGTCATGAATTAGCCTTACTAGAACAAAAGATCTATGTGTGTAGAAGTTATGGCAGAAGTTGATTAATTGTGGTGATGACATTCAAGAGGCTACCCTGTAATAATAATAATAATAATAATAATAAAAATTCTTGTGGTTTCTAAGTCAGCTACTGGAAACTATTGTTGCCAGAAGCATTATCTCAAAATGACATATAATTTCACATTTGTCCCTGACATTTACTCTGGGCTTCTCAAAATTATTTTCCTCTTAGTTGGTTGTTTCAGTTAATTAGACTAAAAAGATTTAGTCTAATGAGGCTGAATGTCATAGATATTTGGGCAGCAACTTTTTTAGAAATTATGGAAAATATGACATATAATACATAAATCTTTGCCACCTAAACAAGAAAAGGATAAAAGTTTTGCCAAATTTAAATTAGAGAAGTTTAAAGTTCAATGAGGAAAAAACTATTTTTGATTCACATATCGTGTTATTGATATTTGAATTAGAAATGTTAAAATCAATGCCAACAAAACTTCAAGCCAAATTTGCTTAAGGGGAAACTAGCAAGAAACAGATACATTTGTCTTATTCTAACAGGACTCAAAGTATACAGATATGACACTATCTGCGGAGCTTATATATTCTGGGTTACTTGAAATACACATTTCTTAAAGTAGAAAAGAGTCTCATTTACTTTAGCTTATGAAATATACTTTAAAAGCCCTCCATTTTGTTATTTCTAATTTCATGCTGGCCCAAAACCTTGATAATAGCTTCCTAGATATATCCATTTCTAGAAAAAGAATCCAAGGATAAGGGGAAAACACCATAATTTAATGAGTTGCCTTTCTGGTTTACATAATGGTCTCCTAGGAGTTGTAGTCTGGAAAGAATTTTCCAGGATCCAACCTTCCCAGAGTGCGCTGACAATGTTGAGCCTATGCCTACGTGGTTAACTGATTGCTCTAAGTAAGATCAGCCATAAGGCAGCATTAACCTGAGATATACTAACACTTCCTGGGACAATGAGACTAGTGAGTAGTATGACAGAGAGACTACATGATATTCTTCCTGTGGTTTATATTGAAGCAGAGATCATACGGCCTACAAAGCCCAAAGTCTCAACTATCTATATACCTCTATAAAAAATGTTTGTTGATCCCTGTGTACGTGTGTGCATATACACATGCACACAAAGAAATGAATATGAGTGTCTCCATTTAAAAACCAAACTCTTTGGAGAAGTCAACACATGCTAAAGAAATGAATTTCAGGTATTAGGTGCATGTGTTTATACATACGTATGTGTTTGGGGGGGTTATACTTAGGCACAGGTGAACCATCACAGGAGCTCTTGAATACATAATTAGGGAAGCAGAGAAATGAGGAAGAAGCAGAAATTCGTTACGGCAGCTTTTCTAGCTGCAATTTTCTCTGAAGCCACTGGATTCATGTGGCTTAATTACACATATTTTCTCTCCTTTTCCTTTTTGGAGAAAGGACAAAGATAATACAATATGGTGGTTGCTCAATAAAATTTTGTTCAATTAATCTCAAAGTTAATTATATAAAAAACCTTTATAATTTGATTTACTAAAACAAGCGCTGATTTGTGTGGTGGTTTAAAAATGTTTATGGTTTCCTTAAAGGATCAGTTTCCTTTTAAAAAAAGGACTCTCTAAAATGGAGGAGACAATCACCATCATAAGGTAATCCTGATCTCATATCTTATTTCTAAACAACGGCTGGAAGCCAGCTGGAGGAGAGTCCAGCAGTGATGAAAAACCTTGGGTGGACCAGCAGTCAGGGGCAAGAAAGCCAAGTGCCTTTCCCTGTGGACACCAAGGAAAGCAAGTGTTTAGCAGAACTTAGCTTTCAGTAACTAAATGGAACGAGCACTTACTCTGTACTCAGTAGTTCAGATTTGCTAAACTTCTGTTCTACCTATGATGCTATGTTGCTTATAAGACAAACATTATCAAGGCATCCAAAGCCATCCAAATCCTGGCCCAACGTAGCTTTACAGCTCATCTCTTGTATACCATACTTCAATTTTTACACTTTAAAAACTCTTAACTTTGTGTTTTCCAGCACATGCAAGATTGCATTATTACTCTTTTTCTTTGTACTATTTCCTCTGTCTAGAACGTTCTTCTTACCTTTCTTCACCTGGCCAAGGCCACTTCATCACTTAAAATTGTTTAGGGATCATCTCCATTAAGTTTCCCTGAATTCTCTACAAAAATAAATGCCCATCTTTGGTTTTCACAGAGCAAACACAATATCTTATTATTATGATACCATATTGCCTTGAAATTATTTGTTCAGTTATCCCTATCTTCCCTGCCAAATTAAAAGTTCATGAAGGGGTGGAGCAGTGTCATTGTCTAAAATCTTCCACATTTACCGTTTGGCATATAGTACTAAATCAATAATATTGGCAGAACTATGTATTGAATTTATTGGTATAAATGAAATACATAGGTAAGCAAGCCATATATCTGTACTCAACAATGATTTGAAGAAGGCCATTACTTTCTCTTAACTAACCTGAGAATGTAACATATCACATTATATACCTTAGGTAATTGTGAGTAAAAATGAAATTTATTATATTAGGGAAGAGAAATGTGTTCCATTTAGTTCATATAAATATAACCTGCTAAGGCAGCGAATCTTTGGAAAGCTAATGGTGAAACAAACGAGATAGCAAGGAGGAGGCTTCGGGCTTACAATCATTATTTGACTACAAAAATGAGGCAAGTCAAGAAACCAACTGTAGTTCAACCAAAGCATAATGTCAAGGGTCTGGCTGAACTACCAAGTCCCTCCACTCCCAAACATTACAGACATTATAATAAGGAAAATCACATGCACAAAGTAAACATAAATCAGGGGCTGAGCAACTTGTGGTCTGACAAACTGCACACCTTTGGAAGAAGTCCAAGAGCAGTTTGGAAGGGATAAGACATCAAGTGCCCCTGCCCACTTGCCCTCAGCATTCACATCCACCCACAGAATCCTGTTTACTGGGAACACCCACAACTCTATGCCTGAGGACTTTCTCAGATCACAAGAGCATGGAGCTCATGTGCACAGAACAAGTCAGAAGTGCCAGAAAGTTAGCGTCCCAGCATTATCCCTCAACCAGTGATGAACAGGGCACTGGTTTATAAATATGCCATATTCCTGCTCTCTTGATTGGATAAGTCTGAGGTATGTTGTTTCCTACAGTTGTCCACGGAGGTTGAGGTCCAGCTGCCTATAGTGGTAACTGGCTTAATGACACACTTTTTTCAGCTTCCTTCCCTTCCCTTCCCTGGCTCACTTCTCCACTCCCGTAACTGTGTTTTCCGAGACCCTATCCTAAAAAAAATTACTTGTTGAGTCTTTATTTCAGGGTTTGTTTCTAGGGGAACCCAAATCAGGATAGGTGTGCATGGTGGGCAAAAGATGAGTAAAAAGGTATGGTTTTGAATTATCGATATAGCTTTCTAGCTGAATAATTTTTTGGCAACTCCAGACCTCAGGTAACTCCCACTGATATGGTCCCAGTCCAAGTAAATTAAATACTCTTGTGAATCTTACGTTTCCTCACCTATTCTATCGTCTATTCATCATTTCATGGAAGTAAAAATCACTCTTCTCAGGACACTATGGTTTTAGGTTGTTAACATTTGTGACAGCTTGTGGCTTTGATTACCCATCCCTTGCTGCCACTAAAGAGGGCTGAGCTCGCCCAAAGCAGGTAAAAAGGAAGAAAGAGGAATTAGCACCAGACAAATGAAGCAAAGGCACAAGAAAGAGGTGAAAGCAATTTTTTTGGAGGACAATCACAAAACTACCACAGCTAGTATTACGGAATAAAATTCACATACTGTTAGAGATGTGCCATAAATTTGAATAACTTGTAAAGCCTGGTAAGGAAAGGTATTTGCTAAGTGCATTAGCAACTAGTTACATAGCATTTTATCTAATACACAAAATCAGTATTGACTTTATAGATGTGGTCCAAACTCAGAGCTAGAATACTCCCACCTTGCTATCTTCAAATTACTAATAAGAGGGCATTGCTTAATTGGCATCTTAATTGCAAAGATGACAATGAAAATTACATTTAGAACAGGAAAATCACTTCTGATTAAAAAAATATGATGGATCATGCACTGAGGGAATGAGTTTCATAAACTTATTTTGCCAAAATAATAGATATGATGAAAGATTGATTTTCATAGCCATAAAGGTATCAAACATGTCTGTGTGAGTGAGTGAGAAAGCTGGGGTGGGGGGGCAGAGAAAGGAGAGAGAACACGCTAGGGGTAGTGCTTGCACGTGGGTGAGGACTAGCTTAGGGCTGGCTTGAATGGTATGGTCTCTGCTTATTAGAGCCAACCAAAGCAGCTTGTGAAGCTTCACGGACATTGTGATAGTCCCAGGCCTCTTGGAGAGCAATGAAAAAATATTTGGATATAACTGGTATGCTGGCATATGTTGAGGATGGAGAAGAAGAAGGATGAGAAACAGAAGAGGAAAGAAGGCTCCATGGGAAAATGCTTATTATAACCTCCAATGTCATGACAGACTTGCTGCTGAAAATCTCAGCATCATCTTTCCATTTTTTTACTGAACAGAGTAAATTTTAAGTTTGAAGTTCCACCTTTCCATTATGTGTTTTAGGGTAGGAGTCCCAATCTTTAGACCATGGACCAATACCAGTCCACTGCCTGTTAGGAACCAGGCCGCAACGCAGATGAGTGGTGGGCCAGGGAGCGAAGCTTCCTCTGTATTTGTAGCCGCTCCCCAGCACTAGCATCACCGCCTCAGCTCCACCTCAGCTCAGGCATTAGATTCTCATAGGAACACTGGTTCCTGGTGCCAAAAAGGTTGTGGACTGATGTTTTAGGCGACATTGTTGAATCACACCTAGGTCCCCTCAGATCCCCTGGACTAGCTCTGTGTGCTCATCTCTAGTTTGAGTGCTTTTCTGCTAATAGTTTGCACCTGTGACCTTCAGCAATCTGCCCTTTAGCACTGAAGCTAGAGGTCTAGGAATACCTTGAAGTATATAAAGTTGTCAGATAAAATACAGAACTCCCAGTTACATTTGAATTTCAGATAAATGATACATAATTTTTAGTATAAAAATATACAAATGTTTATATAGTATATAAATGAAATTATTTCAAACCAGACAGAAAAAAAGATGAAAATCACATGATATCACTTATATGTGGGATATAAACCTGAAAACAACAAATGAGCAGGACAAACAGAGACTAATGGGCATGGACTATAGACTAGTGGTTACTAGTGGATGGGGGAGGAGTGGAGAGGTAGACGGGGTAAATGGGATAGGGGAAGGGTGAAGTAGGTAAAGGGGATCAAATATATGGTAGCTGAAAAAACTGGACTTTGGGAGGTAAACACACAATAGAATATACAGATGTCAAATGATAATGTACACCTGAAAATTATATAATTGTATTAACCAATATTACTCTAATAAGCTTAATAAAAATAAAAATAAAATAAATGAAAATATTTCTTGGGACATACTTGAAAAAAAGTTGTTTATCTAAAATTCAAATTTACCTAGGCATCCTGTATCTTTATTTGCTAAATTCAGAAACTCTATCCAAGGGAATCCATAGTCAACAAGTGATTGGTATAGAGGAATGACGGTCCAGCTCCTCAAAATGGAAAAATTCAGAGATATAACTTATGCTAGAGTCCCTTCTAGGATCGAGCTGAGTCCACCCGAGGGTATTGCTTATTTTTTCTCCTTCTTTATTCTGTTTCTCTTACTCCTTTACTGGTTTCCCCTGGAATCACTTAATAAATCACTCTCTTATGAACCTTTGTCAGAGGGTTTATTTCTGGGAGAGCATGATAGACATCCCACAAATTAGGCCGTATCGACAACTCATCATGATGTAAAAGGAATTAGGAATCACTGCCTTGAAGAGCATTCTGTTTATTAACTATAGTTTACATTTACATTTGCTTCTTGTGTCAAGTCCCTAGCAATCAGTGAAGAGTCATGTGTCATGTTCTTCTGAGAAGCTGCTGGGCCTTGCCCAACCCATTCATGCTTTTCCCTGCTTTGAAATGACTGAAAAGTAATAAAGTCAACCAGGCATCTGATAAACACTGTTTCCACTGATATGATGTGAGTGTTTAAAAAAATGTCCAGACCTGTTGTTCCAGGAAAAGAGCAATGAACCATGATGAAAATATGTATTGTGGAGGAGAAAGGGGAATTAACTGCTAAGCTGGGTCAGGTAATAGACCGAAGATACTGGGATCTTACAATCTCCTTCCAGCCATTTGCTGTTCCATAGCCGAAATGAATTACAGGGGAAAATGCAAGTCTGCTTGTAGAATGCAAGGAGAAAAGAAAATCTTCCAGTTTTCACCTTTCTTTGCAGAATTACTGCATCTCCAAGCAAACAAAAGGGAGTTAAATCTTTAGGTGATGGGAGTTAAGAAAAGATGGGCCACCTCATGCGCCAACTTTCTAAGGAATAATTGGGATAATGTAACTCATATCACTGTGGCAGTCTATTAATGAGTCAGTCTATTAATGTGATAAATACATATTCTAGGAAAAGGATATTTTGCTCTACTGATCTCCCAAACATCCTTACTCTCTTTCTTAATGGCAAAACACTGTTCTTGCATGCCTAAACCAAAGTATCCTGACTACTATATTTTGATTATCTGTAAACCATTTCGGGTATTTACAATTTAAAAGACAAAGTCTTTTAGGGACCTTCTTCCAGTTTAAAATAAGAACAAGAACCCTGGGTCAATACACCAGTTTTTGGTGAAACATGTCCATATAGCTTTCCAGCTTTCTGGTTATTTATATTCAGCAAGAGATAAGATACAATGAGTAAACTGAGGCAGACAAAATCTGGAAGAATGGTACAAGCACTGTGATATTGGAGACCATGCCTTTTATTCTTGTTGAGTAACTGTAAAACAAATTAATTTAAAAAGGAAATAATCTAATTTTGTTTTGTGGGCCATTATTTTTTAAGAAAAAGAATTCCATCTTTCTTCTTTCTCTCTCCCTCTCCTCCCTCCCTCTTTCCTTCTCTCCCCTATTCCTGTCCTCTCTCCCTCTGTCTGTCCATCCTCTGTCTATCTATCTGTCTATCTGCCTATCTATCTATAATCCATCCATCTATCTATCTATCTATCTATCTATCTATCTATCTATCTATCTCTCTATCTATCATCTATCTATGTCTCTTTTAAATGCTAGCCTGAAGTATAAGCCAAGATGGCTCATCCACGAAGTCCCAAAGAGGTCAAAAATTGCAACACTAAACTAGTTGCTTATCATCTCTAAGTAATTTTGATGTCTTAAGAGTCAGGAGTTCAACAATCAAAAAACAAAATGATATTTTTATACAAAGTTTTCTGGGACAGAACATGGGGCTACTCCGAGGGAGGTCAAAGGTAACTATTTCAAGGACAAAGGCAACCGTGGTTTAAATTTTATCACAAAGGAAATATATACATAGTTTTGAAAATGTGGAAAATATTGAATATGGTGATGAGCTTTTGATAGTGGATAAATTATTTATTTTATGCTTCCATATGTTTTTCCTGTGGCAGTTGTGCATAAAGTGACATGTTTGAAGAATGCTTCAGGGAAAAAAGAAACAACAGTCTCGAGAGTGTCCTCTCTAGGGGAATTTGCTCTTCTATATTCTAAAATGAATAACAAGGAGAATGTATTTCTGCTTGTAGAGCCTAAGAAGGTTTTACTATTCTGGCTTTGAAGAATTACTGCAGCTCTAAGCAAACAAAAGTGAGTTAACATTTTGGACGAAGCAGAGAAACATGAGGATATGTCTTTTTTCTCATTGCTGCCTTTGAAAATACATTAATCATGAAAGTAAGCCTTGACTTCTGCCCCAACAAGATAAAGAAAATTAAACTTGATATGAAAAGACTATGCTCTTGGCTATCCTTTATGTTTATCTTTACTTTTCTTGACAAGGTGATAGCTTCTGTGCATAGGAGATTCTCACTTGGCCCAACCGATGAGTTAGAGGAGGTGGAAGTGAAATTTATGGAAATTCTCTAAAGCGATTAAAATGATGAATTATTAATAATTTTTAAAAGCTATCAGGAATATCCATGATGCTTAGAGGTTTTTTTTTTTTCAGAAGTTTAAAAACAAAAAAAGATCAAGAAATCAATAAAAAGAATTTTGTTTCTCTGTACATCTCCATTTGAACTGTAGCCCTGAGTTCCAAAACATAGTTTCATCCCTGCAGGCAACAGACAATTTCAATCACTGTAATTCCAGAAGTGTAAGTGCTTTCCATTTCATCTAAAAGATATCCTCCTGGCTTTCCATGCTATGTTTAGGAGTTCTCAAAGCGATAATACCTTTACAGACACCTAGAAGCACTGTTTGAATGGAAATACAACACCGTTATCCTCAAACAATAAGAGTTACATATTGTTCCCAGCTCCAAACTGCACGCGTCTTACCTGTCTGAACTGGGGGCTGACTTTAAACTCCGAAAATGTTGGCTGTCTAAGTCCATGCTGTAGCTCCTCCCACTTTCAGTTTGGGAGTTATGACGATTTTCTCCTCTGGTTGCTGATCTAAACTTGCTAAGAGAAATCTGAAAGTATACATATGTATATTTAAAAGATAAAAAAGAAAGCATTTCAAAATATAATTTCAAAAATACTATTGTAGTACTTTCAATAGTAAATGATTCTTCAGTCAAGTGAGCTTGGGGCTCAGAGGTTATGGGGTATTCCCGTACCTCTACAGTATAGTGTCAAGGGTGGTGGATGAGGAGGTTATGATATTCTCCAAGGCTATAACACTTGTTGGTAAGGCAGGCCTCTGTCCCTGACAAGAAAAAGAGACCATTGACTTGGGAACTTAATCATTGTTACCTGAGAAGGGATAAGTACTGCCTGGGCTGAGCCTGTCTGCCAGGGTGCTGAGAATAAGAGTTTGAACTCACCTTGCTAGAGAGGCGAGCTCTGATGGTCCTGAGACAAACTGAGGTGGCAACTTATTGGACTGCAGCTCCATGAGAGCAGCAACTCTGCTCTTGTTCCCTCCAAGTTCCTGAGTCTAGATTATGCCTGGCACATACTAGAACCCCAACCAATTCTTGTGGAATGAGTGACTAAAACCATGTAGTAGGAACCATCTTTATATCTTCCTGACATGTCTCCCTGTGGGAATAAAGTTTAAACAATGGAGTGTCTCATGTGGCATGAAATGTGATTGCATTCCTATTTCACTAAATTATTTGGAACTTGAGTAAAAACAGCTTTCAAGAACCAAGATTCAAGTAATAATCTAGCCTACCGAATGCTCAAAACATGGGGGTTTCCTAATTCACTTTAATAAAAAACCAAAACTATATTCTTCCTTTGTGATGGCACTAGGAGAGGTCAGGTCTTTTAGTCAACATTTTAGAGTTTTCTAAGTGGGGGTGGGCAATGTATCCAAGGTTATTATGAAAATGGTAATGGAATATGCAAGTTGTCTCTGTTTCAAAGACCACTGGAAGAGTGTTTTGCAGTGTCAGAAACTGCAATCTAACTGGAAAAAAATTATATTTTTGACGAGAATAGCACTTAATATTGTGTAAATCTATACTGCTCTGAGACTCGCCTTGTATATGTTCCCACCTCCACACTTCTACTCAAGATGTCTCGTGCGCCTCGATCACTCTTCTCCACCATTTGCTATCCTGGACCCATTCCATCTTTCAAAGTCCTCATCAAGTCCCACTTACATTTCCATGTCTTTCTCAATAACCCCTGTGTCCTCCTAACATTGATTACCTAAACCACTTATTTAATATTACTTATTGCCTTAAGACATCTCTTGTAGTTAATTAACACTTTGTCTTGTTTTAGAAAGTCTTTCAAGCAGCTCATATTGTCATCTTATATTTTCCTAAAATTCTTCTATACATATTCACTTTCCAAGTATGTACCTTTTCCCCTCAACTAGGAGATTATTTTTCTTAAAGACTGAGAAACATCAGGTCCCGTTATGAATTCCAACAAGGCTCAGTCCAGTGCTATAACTGTTTTTAAAATTCAAAATGTATATAATTCACTGTGCCTGTGAGTTGCTTATGTCTTCCAGCTCCAAGCCCATCATTCTATAACCTAAGCGCAGGCTTATCCTTCTTATAATCTACACAGGTGCTTGAACTGGGGTCTACAAAACTAAAACTCCTAAAAGCACTTATAGGCCCTGAGTTACTTATTCAATCATGGCACTGATTGTTTTGATGAGCCAGACACCATGCTGGATACTGTAGCACAAAAACAAGAAAGTCACAAGTGTAACACTGAGATAGCTTATAATTAAGTAGTTGGGGGGGGGTGGATGGTAATAAGTGGTGTCAGAGTGCAATGTAAGGGCTGATACACAGGCACAAGGCATTGTGGAAGTCCTGAGGAGTGACAAATGGATTCAACATGGTAGGAATGATCAATACATTGGATGTATGGTCACTCTATGCTATCTTTTCCATTCATCTCTGCTAATTAATAAGACATGATGAGTCATGAGTGTTTGAGTTAGAAGACATTCAGGTTTCATTCCTATTCACAGTTCAAGATTCTAAAAAACAACAATAACAATGATAACAAAAGACTTTCTGTAGAGCCAGGTAAAGCCCCAGACACTGGCAGTCTCTCACATTGATTTCTACTGAGAAGAAATGCAATGCTATTTGGTAAGAATCATAAAGTAACTTGGTATATATTAGAACTCTCATTACTTCAGCCACAAAACTGGTCAACAGCTACTTGAAGAACAGACTCCAAAATGCTGTAAACAGCAGTTTGCCTTTTGGTCCTTATAGCTTGCATTTTAGGGGCCACTTTTCTCCCTTGATGGAACCCTCTTGCCCCTAGTTTCCCAGTGCCTTTCTGAACTTACTTTCCTATGTGCCTCCCATTTCTATTCTCAGTATCTGACATATATATTTGCTTTCTGAATTAAGTTACTGAGATAGCCAAATGTGATTTTTTTTTCCTTTAAGGAAGGCTACATTTTAAACAGGGGATATAAAATTTTTAGCCCAATTAATAAATCTTTGACTTGGATATTCATATATTAGCATTCAGGTTGAAGGGAGAGGTGCTGACATTCTACAACAAAGGCACTCATCACATCTTTATAAACAAGAATGGTCCTGACTTGAAACCTTCTACCTTGGAAAGGCTGTGTCTTACCCCTTTCTCCTGGGCCCATCATGGCTGGCCTTCTGCCCAGCAAAAGGTGAAGTGTTTGACTTCTCTGTGTCCTGGCGGGTTTGTTCTTGGTTTTGTATTTCTTCAGCTCCTCATTAAAAATAATCAGAAGACAAATTTACATACAAAATGACTAGAAATTAGAGCAATTTTCTATTTTTCAGTAGGACAAAGAAGTCTATAATAATTGGCAATGATGTCTCCCATCCTAAGAAATCCAGTCATAGAGTTATTTCTAACCCATTGGGTTTGTTCCAGAGTTAAATGAGGACTAAGATCAGGACTCATCTGTGGGGGGGCTTACTGAGATAAGCTTTCTAGGGATGACTACAGTGGAAGAATAATACGTCCTCCCTCTAAAGGTATTTTTAGTACAGAGTAGTCTGGATTCATATCTCTAGAAACTGAATTCAAGCATGGAATTCTAGAAACAGTATCCTGAACACCTAAGCTAGATTTCCTGGGAGGATGAGCACCTATACATACATCTCATGACTTGAGAAAGAATCTATACTCTGGCAGGTGATGAAGTTTGAGTGAAGGAAGTAGCCATAGCTAACAGCTTAATTCTAACTCTACTTCATTCTGTCTATCTGTGGCATCAGACTTGATATTGCCCATCTGTCAATCCCTTTCCTTGCTAGTGCCATACTCAGAAGTGGCAATGGAATCAGTTCCAAGCCTCCTAGGCCTTCCTGCCAGACTTCAAAACAAGGGCATTAGTCTCTAGTATATGAAAGGTGAGATACTTTAGGAACAGGCCAGAAGATGTCTGCTCTACTTTACTACACAACACATGAGAAATATGCTCCTAAACACAAGTTTTAGTCAATATTTAACCAATCAAATTATAGTTCGAATGCACACAATAGTATTCACAGGGTGGGGTGTTATTTGCACTTGGTGACAGTATAACTCTTTATTGAGTGAAACTGTCCTGTGCCTTTCAGGCTGTTGAGCATCTTTGGCTCCTGCCCACTAAATGCCATTAATCTCCCTACCTCGCCGTCGCAGTTACTGAGACAACCAGAAATGTCCCCCTTGCATTTCTAAATGTTTCCTTGGCTTGGAGGAGGGGAGCACAGTACACAGTACCAACCCCTTGACTGAGAACCGCTGGATTCAAAAAAGTAACATTTAAAAGAAATCTGAAATACATCCTGTTGAGAAATCAATGATTGCTTTCACAATATGACAATGTAAATCATTTCATTCATCCACTTTCTGTTACTTCCTTAAATGTTTAGTAAAATCGGAAGTGCATGCAGGAAAAGAACTGTCTATGATGAAGATAAATGCTCCCTTTGAAAATCTCAGTGCGTCACATCTATGGAAAATGATTGTGGATTTTATTTTCTACTGACTTCTTCTTCCCTTATATGAATTGCAAATTTAGATTTCGTGTTTTAAAATGACTAAGGGATTCAGCAGCTGCATTCATCTGCTAAATAATACAAGGAAGTTATTTAGCTTACCAAAATAAAGATTAAAACAATTTTAAAACCAATAATAATTGCTTTAATTACCTGGATTTCTTCTTAAGATGGACTGTCGGACAACATCGGTGCCTAGAACATTGGCTTGCTTGAAACGCTTTGCCTTTTCTTCAAAAACCATTCACCAGTTACAATCCTTAGCTGCCTACTCAAGGAAAAAGGAGAGAACGTTGAAATTCAGTTATTTAGCAAAATAATTAACGCTTGAAAACCCCTAGTTAAGTAAAAAAATGGCCAAATATTTACAAGTCCATCCCAATCTCTGAAGTATTTTATGGTGATTATTATGGACACTATTAGTTGAATACATACTATGTACCAGGTACTAGATAATTTCTCTTCATATTTATATTTTTATCCACATAACAACTCTATGTAAACATTATTATCCCCATTTTATAGATGATGCAACTGAGATAGAGTAATAAAATGATGTGTCTCACATCACATATCTGGTAAGTAGTAGAGCAAGGATCCCATCCCAAGAAGTCTGGCCTAGGGCTCAGTGGGTAAATAATTTTCAGTGAAAACAATGCAGAAACAAGCAAAAGTTTTGAATTACAAAGGAGTCATGATCTGACTCTGTTTTAGAATGATACCTTGATATAATATGATGACTGGGTTAGAGAAAAGAGAGAATGAGAGAAAGAGACAGGTTGTTATGGCAATAGTCCAGGAGAGAGATGACAAGACCCAAATTAGGGCACTAGTAAGAATAACAGAGAAGAGGAGATAAATTAAAAATGTAGGTGGTCTAAAGGCCTGCCTGGATTTCACAATCAATTGAATGTTGAAGGTGAAAAAGAAGGATCTTTGAATAATCACACCCATCTTTTAAGCCTCAATTTCAATGGTTACACAAACCCTTTACCCCAGATATTCAGGCCTATTTACCATTCTCAGGACATGGCTCACAGACCTGTTGGGATAGAAGTGTTCACTTACTACATTTTAATGGAAAATGAGGTTGAAAGTTAGGATTGAGTCATATAATAAATATCTTTGAATGTCATTTTAAGGAGTTGGAATGCCATTCTGGAAACAGTGGGGAAAATCTGGTAGTTTTCCTAAAGTTCAGGTTGGAGCATTATATGGAGAAGGGAGAAACCAGAAGCAGGCAGGCCAATTAGAAGTTACTGCAATAGATGTGATAGAAAATGATGGAGATTTAAACCAGGGTATCATAGAGGTGAGGGGAGAAAAGAAAGATGCAGATACTTGGGTTCATGAGGATGAGAATCAGCAAGATTGGTGACAAGTATCACATGGTGCCTGAGGAAAAGCAACTGAGAGTCAAATAAAAATTTCTAACCCCAGAGTAACATATCTATGTGATTCATAACTGATTGGACTTAGAAAATAATAATTGGATCCTAAACATAAAAATCACTCCAAAAAAATGTTAAATTATTCCCCACGGCAATTACTCTGAAATCCTACTCCTGAATGTAGGAGAGAAAAGGCAAGTTATATATGAAAAACAATTGCTCTAAGAGGGAAAAAATTAAAATGTTATCCTTGGAGCAAATTATTCACTTAAATGAAATACCATAGCATGCACATCTCAGATTTACTCCGAAGTCACTAGATCATCTAAATGAGAAGCAAGAACTATTGAATTAGTTCCAAAACTATATAAAATTCACTTATAAAATACATCAAATCTCAGAAGATATAATTTACCAAAATCAAATGCCTGAATGGGTTAAATTATTTCGGGATACATCTCAAGTGCTCTATAGACGTATTTATCATTATTTATGTTGAAATTCTAAGTGGTAATTGTGCTATTCTAAATTCTAAACCTCCTAAAGTTTCCTGTCCCTTAGTTATTCAACCAAATGAGAATTAAAACTACTAATCAGTTGACCTTAAAATGGGGAAATTGTCCTACATTATCTGGGTGAGCCAAAAGTCATCAGTGAGTCCTTAAAAACAGAGGAAGGAGAAGTCAGATGCTATGATGCGCTACAGAATGAGAAGTCAGAGAGATTCCAAACATGAGAAAGATTTGACGTGCTGAGAAAACTTTGAGTTGTAGAGGTCCACATGCAAGTATAAAGAGTGAGGACTCTAGGAGCTAATGCTGGCTCTTATGTAACTAGCAACAAAGTGGGAGTCTCATTCCTAACAACCACAAGGATCAGATTCTGCCCTCGAAAAAATGGGCTTGAAGTAGATTTTCCCAGAGCCTCCTGATAGGAGGTCAGCTCGGCCCACATCTTGATTTTTCAGCCTTGTGAACCATGAGGAGAGTCAAACCAAGCCAATCCAGACCTCTGAGCTATGGAACTATGAGATACATAGTTGTATTGTTTTAAGCTGCTTAACTATGGCATTTGTCATGGTGGCAATTAGAAAACTAACACAGTAATAGAACATAGAAATATATATTTTTTAAATTCATACAAGAAAGTGACTTGCACAAGTTGTAGAAGATAATATGGAAAATCCAGAAGAGCAATAGGGCAGAGGTAGATAAACTGTGGGCTGTGGGCCAAATTGGTCAACTACCTGTTTTGTATGGCCTACAAATTAGGGATATGTTTTAAAATTTTTAAATGATTGGGGGGAAAATCAAAAGAAGATTTCATGAATGTGAAAATTACATTAATTATATTAAAAATTCAGTATCCATATATTTTTATCTGAATATTCTCATTCTCATTTTTGTTAAAATGTATTGTCTCTGGCTGCTTTTCTATTACCAACTGCAAAGTTGAGTAGATGAAGCAGAAATCACATTGGCCAAAAAATCTAAAATATTTATTCTCTAGCACTTTGATTTTTTAAAAAAGTTGCTAGCTTCTGCAATACCAAAAGAGTTTTAACAAAAAGAAATAAGAACAAGAGAAATAATATCAATCAGTGTTGAAACCATCCAATAGTGGGATGACAAATCTCAGGGTTTTTTTTTGTAATGTCCTTGGGATGTGGGGTGATGTGGAAAGCACACGAGAACACTTGCAACCTATGACGGGAAAAGACACATCCGTCTACATGCCCAGGAAATGGGTCTCCGATATCTTTACCATATCATGTCTAGAACTTGCCAACCCTAACACAAATACCATCTAACCAAGAATTCTTAGTCATTACCTTTTACTATCCTTGTAAAGAACACTATTATCCTTTTATTTGCTCAACTCAAATATGCTCTTGAGTCATTTGTAATTTCAGAGCTCTATGACAATCAACCAGTCTCTTGGAATTATGCTTTTGCCATCTTTCAGGTCCAGGAATTAGATGGAAAGCTTAGAAATAAGAAACTAATACCTTAGTAAGTGTATACCATGCACTAAGTAACATGCTAGGCTCTTTATATATACCTTTAATACTCAAATAAGCCATAAGTAGCTATTATCACTCTCAATTTACAGATGAAGAAACCAAAGCTCACATAGGTTAAATAATTTTCCCAAAGTTAAAGATATTATGGCAGAAATAGGATTTATACTGAAATCCACACCCTTTATATGTGACAAAATCGCCAGATGAAAACTCATACTTGTCAGCTTAATAAGGCTCTGAATAAGGGTGAAAGTATATAGAAGGTCAAGGAACAACGTGTAGCATTTATTATAATGGACTGTGATTTGTGTTTGTGTTTGTTGATGGTAGTGATAGAAACAAAGGAGGGGTAAAAGAGGAAGAAAATAAACATGATAACCCAATATGACATTTATATCCTTCTCTGCCACCTCAATATAAATACTTGAAAAATACAAGGCTTGAAAATAGATTTTTTGTTTCCACTAGGTCATACATACTCTGAAGAATGAATTTGACTGAAATTAAGTGAGTTACACTCATTATTTTGTGATTATGATCACTGAGTATTCAGAATTTCCTAGGCCCAATTTTAACATTAAATTTCCTGGAACTTCAAACTTTCACTTGAAGCGTAAATGTAAAGTCAAGTTCTTAGATTTATATGGGAAAAATAGGTAATTTATTCCTAAAAATGAACAACAGTAACCAAAATAAATCTTTCTCCTTTTTTTTCTATTAACTATTAGAAAAACCTCTGAGATAAGATATGCTTATTAGATGATGATAGAGTTTCCTTCTTATTATTCATAAGGAAAGTAATATTTATAAATTTACTATTATACATCAAATATTTATTGCATTCCTAGTATGTGTTAAGGCCTTTTCTAGGGCTATAAGTATAGACATAAGTAAGACAAATGAAGACCTGGGCCTTATGGAGATGATGGTTGATATTACTCCTTTTCTCTCTTTAAACAGGAAAGTAAAAAGAAATTCCTAGATACTAGACACCTCATGGTAAAACTACAGAACACTATAGAAAAAGAGAACATCTTTGCAGCTAGGTTAGGGAAAAACAATCCAGATTACATACAAAAGAATGACAATTAGAATGGAAAATTTACTTCTAACAGTAATAATGAAAATCCAGAAGCCAGTGAAACAGAATCTTCAAAGTTCTGAGAAACCATAACTATCAAACTAGAATAAATATATATAGAGAAGAAACCACTTTTCAAGAATGAGGGTGAAATAAAGAAATTTTTCATCAAAATTAAAAACTGAGATAATTTACCACCAATAGAGTTTCACTAAAGGAACTTCTAAAGACTGTATTTCAAGAGGAGGTAACTAGAGCTGAGATATAAAAATGGTGAAATTTGAACTGGTGTAATATGGATAAGTCTAAATAAATATTGATGTATAAACTAAAATTAAAACATCTAAATTTATCGAATTAAAGGATAAGTCTAAAATATAAGACAAAAAGTAATATATAAGCAGGAAAAGATATTTAAAGTTTAAGAACATCGAGTTCTTTTCACTGACTAGAAGAAAGGTAAAACTACAGCTTTGTAAAATTAAATATGAATGTTGTGATTTTTAGGGTATCTACATAGTAAAAAGATAAATGGAATGAAAAAATACTTCAATCTAGAGCTGATTGAAATAAAAGCAAATATTACAGTAATCACAATAATAAAAGGAATATAAAAATTGCAGTAAATATAATGGATGGTAACTTAGACAAACTCTATAGTTTAAAAAAAACATTGTCAGATTAAACTTCTAAAATTTATATAGCACTTATTCATAGCACATATATGTATATACAACACAAATTATGTATGCATACATATAGCAAATATTTAAATACATATAACATAATTTAAAATAGCTTATATGCTATATAGAAGAGCCTCACCTTAAGCATATGGAAAGAAAAAGGTTGAAAGTCAAGTGGTTAGAAAAATATATACCCTGTAAATACCAACTGAAATATGATACAGTTGAATTAATAGCTGACAAAATAGACTTTAAGGAAAAGTGTCTCTAGAGATGAAGGGGTTCACAAAAAAAAAAAAAAAAAACAGCTTTCAAATCAGTAAAGACTGACAGCCTAATAGAAAATTGGGCAATATACATAAGTAGTCATATCATAGAAAAGGAACCAAAAAAGGCCAATAAACTTATGAAAGATGCTCACCTTATTATTCCAAAATCAATTCCAAAAAAAAAAAAATTCCAAGATCAGGCTAATTCAGGTGTTATAGCTGTAGACATAATGGCAGATTAGTGGTTACCACAGGGAAAGGGTGGAGGGGGCAGGTAGATAGGGGGTAAAGGAGTCAAAATATAAGTGACAGAGGAGATTTAACTGTGGTTTGTGAACAACAATGCATATAATATTGGTTATTATTGAATCGTACACTTGAAATCTATACAATTTTATTAACTAAGGTATACCCAATTATTTTAATAAAAAAGAAACATTCGAATTAAAATCATAGTAGATATCCATTTATATCTACCAGTTTGGCAAAAAGTAAAATTGTTCATGATACCAAGTGTTGGTAGACTGCGAAGTAAAGAAAACTTTTATACAATGTGCTGGTGGAATTTATACTAGTAACCACTATGAAAACAATTTCACATTATCTTGTAAAGCTGAAATGCTCACAGGATTGCCCTGCAATTTCATTCCTAGGAGTGCTCCCAAAAGGAGTCATTCTCAAACATCTTGGCAGAAGTCACAGTTAGGAATACATTTTTATCGAATCCAGAAATAAAAACACACACACACACAACACACACACACACACACACACAAACACACAACACACACAATTAATAGTATATACACATTTACAGTATTTTTATATATATTTGCATTACAGATATGTGTGTATATAATTTATTATTATACTTATATACACACATATATTACACATACACGTACACTGTATATGTATATTGAGATTTTCTATTCTATTTCATTTTTTTTTAATGGAAAACCCACCATAGATCACGACCCATAGTTTTAAATACTTCACCGTAGAAGAACTCGTGCATATGTTTGTCAGGCATAAGTACAAGAATATCATGGCAGTATTTTGTAACATACAAATGAGACAACATAAAGATCATTAACATGAAATAGATACATTAGGAGATATAGTGAAGATGAATATAACAGTGTTAGCAAAACATGGACAGATTTACAAAAAAAAAGAGTTGGACTAAGTATGATTTTCATTTCTATAGTATTCAAAAATGAAAAATTAGAAAATTTATTACTTAGGGCCACATCCAAGTGCAATAAAACTATAAAGCAAGGGGAATGAAAAATGTTAAAACAAGAATGTTTTTCTTTAAACTGGAGTGAATATATTACAAAAGATACATTTTATTATTTTTTTAAATCTTCATATACATTACAGAGTGTTGATTGTATGACAGGTTCACATTAAAAATTCCCTCTAGTCTATGTAGGTATTAAAATGCCATACCACAGTGAACAAAGCATTCTAAAGGGAGAAGGGCTCCTGTATATAATTAATAAGTGGTTAAGAATAGCGCGTCAGGGCACCCAAATAGTTTCTTACCACTCCGAAAATCTCTGGGTCAATGGGTGATTACTCTGATGTGAAATCTCTCTCTTATAGTAAAGTTATGAATATCTGCTAAACTAGGGGTGACTTCGAAATAACTATGTGGCAACTGTCAACACCCATCAGATCAAAGATCACCAGGAACCCACCTACTGTTGAACAAGTTGAGATTTTTTGTTCATTATAATGAAGGAAAACACACACCATGAAGAATCATGGGTGTCTCAGTAAAAGGATGTTTGAAAGGATTTAACATAGGATTTGGGTTTATGTTAGGTAATTTTGGGGAGTTCAGGGAACAGGATCTGCTCCAGATTATGGATGTCAGGACATGGGGACAATGCTATGACTGGTTTCTTAATAAGTTTTATCTAGAAGGAGGGCACACTAGAACAAGTCTAAGCTGTAGTTGGAAGCAGCAGATCATTCATATTAGCCAAGAAAGGTACTTTTAGGCTTGAACAGCCACCCTGATTTGGTCTATGCTTAGACAAGATTATGAAGTGTATTTTGTTTCACTTCATCATAGGTGCAGAGTGATCTTGGAGGATGCTGATGCTCTGAGATTGTTTATGTCCAACAGGAGAACACCATGGCCTACCTCTGAGTTGTCAGGGCAGCTCCTAACAACATCAAAACCTATATGTAAGTATTAGACTTTCCAGATGTCGGGAGCTGCATTTCTGTTTTTCATAACAAAGGACTATAAAATTCCCTTCTGCACTCTCTCTGTGTATGTTCCAACCATTGGTACTTTCCTCGTTTCAATTTACTGACAGAGACTCATATTTCATCTATTTCAGTTATATTTCATCTAGTTCAGTAGTCATTACCAATTCATCAAAAAACATCAGTCTTCTTTCTTTAAAAAGGCAGACTCTCACAAGGACATAGGGCAGCATGAAATGTCAAATATAACATGAATAAGATCAGCTCATGAATACCGTATTAGAAGTATTTCATCTTTTGATTCTCTGTCACGTACCTTTTATCTTTGAGATCTTATGATTCAAATGGGTGCTAATTAGGAAAAAATGATCATTATGACTGTCTTTCTGTTGAATGGTAACTACCTCCACTAACATAATTGTGGAATTTTGTAGGTCTCATTAAGATAGCAAAATGAACTGACTGTGTCAGGGTCCCTCTCATTCTGTTTCTATAGAGTTTGTTTAAAAACTGGATCTACAGTAACCAACTTGTTAAAATCAGAAGGGGTTAAAGAAAATGTCAAAGGCTGCTCAGCCCATTTTCACAGTTAGTCTCTCTCCATCACTCTTTGCTTGAATCATTTTCAGTGCTACAGCAATAAAAACCTCTTTACTTTTACCCAATCCAAGGTAAATGACAATAAAGGCTGTGCTTCCAACTGATTAGAGAATGAGTCACTTTCTGATCATCTCATCTCTTAGAGGTCATGGTGGAAATTTCAATTTTATGGTCTATTAAACATGGAGACAGCCCAGTGGCATTGCAACATTCTCTCACAACAAAGGGTGTTCACTGCCAACAGAATATCATTCATGCTTCCTTTTCAAAACCAGTCCATGAATAGCAAAACAAGATACTTCCAATACTGACAGATTAAGTCTGAGATAACACACATAGCATCTGGATATTGGTGAAGTAATAGTCTGTTTTCAGCTTTAAAAATTAAGAGAGGTTTTGATACATCAAATTATTAAACACTCATCATGTAAATTTCCAGCTATCACAGAAAGATATAACTGTAAGTTATTTTCTTTGTTGTTGTCACAGAGGTATAAGAATCACACAATGTAAGCTCTATTTCTTGCTTAGGACATGTTAATGCATGAAGACAGAATCTATTCTGATGATGAGACAATAATATAATAAACTCACCTTCCTCCTTAGACTGTGAAACCACTGAGGGTAGTCCATGTTTCATTCATCTTTGTATCCTTATCCCTTAGTATATCAACAGGTTATCAATGTTGTAAGATAGATGGATGGATGGGTTGATGGGCATAACATGGGACAGATGGGTGGTTAGGTTTATTAAATTATTATTTCACCAATAAAAGAAGTACATGTGATTCAGATGGTCTGTCTTGATGCACTAATATTTCCTAAGAAGACACAGAACTTTCAATTTGTTATTATTGATTCTTACACTCTTCTGATGACAACTTATCTCAGTTATATCTTTCTGTGACAACTGGAAATTTACTCTGTTCAGAAGGCAAATGTATTTCAGAGGCTCATGGTTTGTGTGTGTTTATGTATTTGTGTGTGTTTATCCCCATGCTTGTGGCAGAAGAAAAATCACATTTGTTTCACAACTTGCTTAAGCCTGAAATGCTTTCAGTGGAACTCTGCCAACTATTCATCTATTCATTCATTCATTCGTTTATTCATTCATCCTTTTAACAAATATTCACTGAATACTTACTTTAGGCTTTCTTTTAGATACTAGAACTAGTTTCTTACAGATAAAACCCCTACCCTTCGTGATTATAAAGCTTATATTCTAGTGGAAGAAATATATAAGTAAAATATATAGCCTATTTGTATTAAGGGGAAAAAACACAGGAAGTGATTTAGTTTGGGATGCTACTTCTGTAAAAACTAACCTACAAGTTCCATCGACTTAACACATTAAAAGTTTATCGTTCAATATAAACTGATGTTGAATCTGACAATATTAGGGAACATTTGTGTGAATTAGACCTCCAATTACCATCCATATGACAGCAGACGAGTTGATGGCTAAACTTTCAATTAGCAATGTGTGAATAACATAAGGCCAGCCTTGGGTTGTATTTCAAGTGGCATTATAAAGTTAAAGACAAAATTCCTCTCCCCATACAGAAGCCTGAGGCAACCCTGATTGACTAAAGAGCTCACGAGTCACAGTACCATATCTTAGTTTATCTGTTGATCTGAGCAACGGAGGGTACAGGTTTATTAGAAAAGAGGTAACGCAGTAACCAGTTAGAGGAAAAATGAAAAATGATTAAATACCCAAGGATCAAATAATAATGTAATAAGGATTGGAAAAAATTTTGAGAAATTCCTCATAAGTCAGCAGGACCTGAAACTGGATAGGTCAGTCATTTGTTAAAGATCCATTCCTTCTTCATTGCACGAAATGGCAAACATCACCTTGGAAGAGTCTGGTAGGAAAAGAGCTAGGTGAGAAACAAACGAAGAAACGTATTATCCCAATTTCTACTAACACATTCTAACCCACTTAGTGTTCTTATTTCCACTATCTATAAATTATAAAATCAATTACCTAATAGGTATATTTGAGACCTTGGAGGATAGAAGTAACTGTGATCCAAAAACAGATCAGCTTCTCACAGGGCCCAATGCTCCAGTTTTGAAATTAGCTCAATTCCTGGTTTTTATCAAGTAACACTACCTCGTGGCCCACTAGAAGAAAAAATGTATATTCTCATAATACATATTATTCTAAGAGTCCTCACTAAGCTTTAAATGTTTTTGATTGCACAATTATTCAATTTTTCTATCAATCAAAACTAAGTTTATAAGAAAATAAGATACGGCCAAAACCAAGAGAAATAACAAACAATAGAATCAGTCTCATAGGGGACTCAGATAATGGAGTTATTAATCATAGACTTAAAAATAATTACAGATAATTATTCAAGAAATTATAAGAAAAGGAAGTGAGAAAGGTCAGCAGAGTTAGAAAACATACGAAAGCAAAATGAAAATTCTAAATTGAAAAACACCACTGAAATTATAAATTAAATAGACTTGACAGCAAATTAAACATGGCCATGACAAAGATAGTGAATTGAAAAGACGAATAAGACAAAAAATATGAAATGAATTCAAGAGATGAAAAGGATAGAAAATACGGAAAGGAGTTTTAAGAGAATGTATGAAAGATGTTTAATAGAACTAAAGATATGTATTTGTAGTACCTGGAGTAGAGGAGAGAGAAGATAGGGCAAAAAGCATATGTGAAAAGATGTTATCTGAGAAATTTTCAAATCGTGACAAAAGATGTTAATAAGTAGAAGATTTAAGACACTCTAGAAAATTGCAAGATGAATAAACACAATGAAAATCAGACCTAGTCCTGTTAGTAATAACCATTTGAAAATCCAACAGGAAAGAGAATAATTTAATAGTCAAAGAAAAATATTATTACTTTCAAAGAGCAATGATATATTGACATTTGATTTCTAAACAGGAACGCTGAGTACCAGAAACCAAAAGAAATGAATAATAACTTTCAAATTACTAAAAGTTAACAACTTCTAACCCAGAATTGAAATAACCAGCAAGAACATGTTTGAAAACAAAGTGAATAAAGCCATAGTAATAAAACAAATAATTGAAGAGTATTCAATACTAGCAGAAACAACACTGAAGCAAATGCTAAAAGGGTATTCTTTAAGCAGAAGGAAAATTTCCAGGTAGAAACAAAGAGATGTAGTAAAAAAATAGAAAGCAATGGAAAGGGTTAACTATGCAGTAAATCTAGTGAACATTGACTATAAAGTAACAAATATCTTGCAGAATTAACTATGATAGACTAAACGTGTGCCCCCCCCACACACACATAATTCATGTTGAAATGTAATCCCCAATGTGATGTACTTGAAGGCGAAGCCTTTAGGAGGTGATTGCTGCCTTATAAAAGAGACCCGAGAGCTTCCTTGTCCTTTCACTAAAAAACAGTGAAAATACAGTTGTCCTGTGATCCAGGAAACAGGCCCTTACCAGAGAACAAATCTGCCAAAATCTTGGTCTTGGACTTTTCAAGTCCTCTAGAACTGTGAGAAATTTCTTTTTTAACAACACCGGTCTGTTATTCTGTTACAGCTGCCTAAATAAAACTAAGGCCAAATATGTATATAAATAATATATGTGTGTATATGTGTTTGTGTATGTGTATATAGATATAAATATACAGATATTTAAATAATAATAAGCACCAGGAACGGAAGTAAACAAAGACGAAAGTTTTAAGGCCCTGGTATTGGCTTGGGAGTGCTAAAGCAGTAATTTTATATTAGAGATTAAAAAATCAAGAATGTAATGCTGTAACCCTCAATCACTGGTTAATGAAAAAAATATATAAATAATAGAGGAGAAAGAGAAAAACGACAACCTAAAATGAAAGCAAATAAATAGAAGAAAAAGGAACAGAACAGATGGGACAAAGAGGGCAAGTACGGTGGCAGATTTATAAAATACATGAGTTATTTCATTACTACAAATATTCTAATTAAAAGACAATTTTTGGACAGGATTTACACACAACACAACACAAATCACATGCTGCTTACAAGAGACACACACTTGAAATATAAGGAAGTTGAATGTAAAGAGCAAAAGCATGCACTAACCAAAAGAAAAGCTGTTGTGCTACACTAATTACAAAGTAAATTTTTAAGGAAAACTTATAACTAGAAAAAGGAGAGACTTCATAATTCTTAAGGTTCTGTACACATAAACTCTTATATATCCTAAAGTATTTAGGTATCAAGACTATAACTTCAACATATATAAAGCCAATATTATCAGAAGCAAAAGGAAAACTAGGTAATACACAATAATTACGAAATGGCTAGTATATATTTTCTCTTAAAATCAGATAGAACATTGAAAATAAAATATCAGTAAGGATATGGAAGATTTGGACCAACATAACAACAAATCATTTAATAGACATATCTAAGAATTCAAATCAACAATTCCAGATTGAAATATAGACTTGGAAAGGCCCATCTGTTCAGACAGAGGAGTCGCTCTTAGGAAAAGGCATGTGGGAGGAATATGGCGGACTAGATAAAAGCAGGGTTCAATTTCTTCCTAGGTCCAACATTGAAATTACAAACCAAATTATAAAATAAACAACATGGAGAATCACCTGAAGTCCAGTTGATCAAACAACCTACGTCTGAAAATATAAAGGAGTCACGTCAAAGACGGTAGGAGGGGCAAAATCACAAAAGGGCTGGACCCGCACTTATTGGTGGTGGAGGATCACTGGGAGGAGAGTGAGAGTACAGAGGCTTCCCTGAAGGAGAGGGGCATCCTGGTCTCATCTGGGGGCTCCCCAGCCCAGGGTCGCAGCCCAGGGAAGAGGAGATTCCAATAACTCTGACTGTAAAACCAGAGGGATTCAGCCATCTGAGGGAAGATGGAGGAAACTGAAACCTAGATGCCCCTTTGAGAACTGCGCACCAGACTTTCTGACCTGGGGACACTTACATGGACACCAGTGGTGGGTCAGAGGGCTTGAAGAAAGATTCATTCTGAGAAAGTCTACATATCTGGTGCCAGAACAAGGGCTAGAAGGGCAGTCACCATTGTGCCTTAGTCAAGCTCCCCTACCAGGCAATCTACAGACCACTCCCACAGAGCCATTAGGAAGCATGGTCAGAGGGATTTCCAGTACCAACCCAACCTGCAGATTGCGGGGGAGGGGGAGGATGGGGGTGGGAGGCCTTTTGTTACTGGATGCTGAGAAGCCCTGCTCTGATTCAGGCAAGTATTCACAGGGGACAACCAGCACTGTGAGCCACATTTCCAATCCAGCAGGCAACCAGCTATGTGAGTTATTTTTGAGATAGGGTCAGGCAGATCACTGCTGCCAGCACAAACATGGGTAGATATCAGGGACCTGTGGGTGGGTCCCAGACAACAGTTGGTCTTGCTGTGATCTGGGAACTTCTGAATAGTTAACCAAATTTACAGCAAGAATGAGCTGTATCGATCTGACTGCCATTGTCTCTTAGACCCCACCCCACCCTACCCACAAATTGCCCCAGGTGGCCCATTGCCAGTGAACTGCACAGCCCTCCTTTCCCCTCTCCTGACCTCCCAAATCCCACAGACAACAAACTGTCTGACACAGGGTGGGGACTAAACAGAAATCAATGGCAGGCAGATCTTTGCTGTCTGCAAGAGTTGCAATATTGTGTCCGGGGAGCACAGGGGTCTGTTGGACTGCCCTGACAGCAGCTGGTCTCACTGTGATCTGTGACTACAGTGGGAATGCCCAGGCCACAGAAAGTTGCAGCAAAACTGAGGCTGTATTGGCCTGATGGCCCTTGTCTCCCTGAGATCCGCTTCACTCAAGCACGAAGTGCCTGCAGCCCATTGACAAGCAAGCCTCTTGTGCCCTGCTTTGGCTCTGGGGTTGAGCAGTTAGCACAGGCAACAGACTTTGGCTATTGCAGTGAGCACATTTCAAGGAAAACAGTTGTCACCGACCACTGCTGCCTGTACGAGCTTGCAATATCTCTTGAGGGGATTGCAGGGGTCTGTACTGGCCTGATGGCCCTTGACTCCCTGAGCTCCTGCCCCATCCAGCACACAAAGTGCCCGCTGCACATTGGTAGGCAGCTGCCCCTGCCCTGGAGTAGCACATTTAGGCTTCAGGGTGGCAGTACCTGACCTTGCTACAAGTGGAAACTTGTACAGAGAGCCACAAGAGAACATCATTGGCACATACGCTGAACTGCAGCGGCAGGGGGAAATTTGCTCCATAGACCCAGGAAGACTCCCAGGGTTTCCTGCACCACCCACACGCATATCACCCAAAGGCTCATCCAGTTTTCAGAGACTTATGGGGCAACCGACAGGCAACGTCAAGGCCATGAGGAGCACTGGTCCCTCTGCTAAACTACCATGGTCAGGGACAGGGATGACCAACCACTGCCTACAGTGTTGTCTCTTCCACTTACATACAGATCCAGCATAAGCAAAACCATCTGCCAATCACTTTGTAGTTCTCACGGGTCCTGAGCAATCAAAGCAGCGGCTGAATCTTGGCCTACAGGGGAGCCCCTCCCAAGACACCACCAAAGCCAACGCATCTGGAGGCTAGCACCAGACACAACAGAGCACCTCCTGCCTAGTCCCATTAGTGATACACCAAAGGGTGGTTGCAACAAACCTGCTAGGCAAATCCCACTCAGTGGGGTCAGCCACACACAGCAACTCTTAACCTGTGGGTGTAGCTAATTCCCACAATTAGTCACCTGAAGCGTTAACCCATCCACTGATCTACTAACAATAAAGTCTTGGCAGAAGAAAAGATCACACCAATCTATACAAAGAATCATGTCCAGAGCTCCTGGCATAAGGGATCAAGGAGAGTGCCCCACTGGGCCATACAGGACACCTTCCACATTAGGTCCATCTGGCCAAGGCTGAGAGACGAAACAAATATTCCTGACACATAGACATGAAACACAGAGAGGGTATAAAAGAAAACAAAGAAACATGCCACAAATGAAACAACAGAGAAAACTCCAGAAAATAAGCTAAATTAAATGGAGGCAAGCAACCTACCAGAGACAGAGTCAAAATAATGGTTATAAGGATGCTCAATGAACTTATGGGGAGAATGGATGAGCACAATGAGAACCTAAAAGCAAAAAAAGGACATAGAAACCATAAAAAGAACCAGAGAGAAATGAGGAATATGAAATAACAAGAAATAAGAAGGATTTAACAGTAGATTGGAAAAGCAGAAGATCGAATCAGCAATGAAGACAAGGTAGCAGAATACACCCAATCAGAACAACAAAGAAAAAAAGAATTTTAAAAAATGAGGAGTTTAAGAGACCTCTGGGCAACATGAAGTAACAATATCTGGATCATAGGAGTACCTGAAGAGGAAAAGAAAGAACAAGGGATTGAGAATCTATTTGAAGAAATAATGACAGAAAACTTCCCTAACCTGGCAAAGGAATTAGACATACAAGTTCAGGAAGCACAAAGAGTCCAAAGAGGAATTCAAACAGACCTACACCAAGACACATCATAATAAAATGCCAAAGGTCAAAGACAAAGAGAAATCTTAAAAGCAACAAGAGAAAGGAAGCTACTTACTTCAAGGGTACCCCATAGAATGTCTGCTGACTTTTCAATGGAAACTTTGCAGGCCAAAGGGAATGGCAAGAAATATCAAGTTATGAAAAACAAGAATCTACACAGAATATTCTACCCAGCAAGGCTTTTGATTAAAATGAAGGTGAGATAAAGAGCTTCCCAGACAGGAAAAAGCTTAAGGAATTCATCACCAACAAGCCAGCATTATGAAATGTTAAAGGGTCTTCTGTAAAAAGAGAAGGGGTAAAAAGAAAATAGAAATAACAAATATGAATAATAAAATGACAGTAAAATGACCTATCAGTAATCACTTTAAATGTAAATGGATTAAATGCTCCAATCAAAAGACATAGGGTAACTGAATAGATAAGAAAACAAGACCCATGCATATGCTCTTTACAAGACCCACTTCAGATCAAACAACACTCAGACTGAAAGTAAAGGGATGCAAAAGGATACTTCACATAAACGGAAATGAAAATAAAAAAGCCAGGGTAGCAATACTTGTATCAGATAAAATAGACTTTAAAACAAAGATATAATAAGACATGAAAGAGGGAATTATATAATAATAAAGGGCGAAATCAAGAGGACATAACCCTAGTAAACATATATGCACCTAACATAGGTGCACCTACAAACACAAAGCAATTATTGACTGACATAAAAGGAGAGATCAATAGTAACACAATCATACTAGGAGACTTTAACACCCCATCGACACCAATGGATAGATCTTCCAGGCAAAGAATCAACAAGGAAACAATGGGCCTAAAAGATACACTTGAATAGGTGGACTTAATAGATATTTTCAGAGCATTTTACCCCAAAGCTGCAAAATATATGTCTTTTCCAAGTGCACATGGAACATTTTCAAAGAAAGACCACATGTTAAGACAAAAATCAAGTCTCAATAAATTTAAGAAGATTGAAATCATATTAACCATCTTCTCTGATCACAGTGGTATGAAACTAGATATTGACAAGAAAAAAAATGAGAAAATATACAAAACACTTGGAGGCTACATAACATGCTATTAAACAGTGACTGGACCATTAACGCGATCAAGAAAGAAATGAAAAGATACGTATAGACAAATGACAATGAAAACTCAACGATTCAAAATTTAAGGGACACAGCAAAAAGCAGTCCTAAGAGGGAAATTCACAGCAATACAGACCTACCTCAAAACAAGAAAAAGCTCAAATAAAAAAATCTAATCTTACAACTAAAAGAACTAGAAAAAGAACAGCAAACAAAGCCCAAAGTGACTAGAAGGAAAGAAATAATAAAGATCAGAGAGGAAATAAATAAAAGAGTCTGGAAAAACAATGCAAAAGATTAATGAAACCAAGAGCTGGTTCTTTGAAAGGAAAATAAAATTGATAGACCCTTAGCCAGACTCATCAAGGAAAAAGAGAGAGGACTCAAATAAAAATCAGAAATGAAAGGAGAGAACCACAGACTCCACAGAAATACAATGGATCATAAGAAAATACTACAAGCAATTATACGCCAACAAATGGACAATCTGGAAGAAATAGACACATTCCTAGAAACATGCAACCTCCCAAGACTGAGTCAGGAAGAAACAGAAAATTTGAACTGACCAATTACCACCAATGAAATCAAATCAATAATTTAAAAACTCCCAAAAACAAAAGTCCTGGACCAGATGGCTTCACAGGCGAATTTTACCAAATTCAAAAAAGAATTATCACCTATTTCTCAAACTATTCCAAAAAATTCAAGAAGGAAGGTTCCCTAACTCCTTTTATGAGGCCACCATTACCTTGATTCCAAAACCAGGCAAAGACGTTAAAAGAAAAGAAAACTATAGGCTGATATTTCTTATGAACATTGATGTAAAAATCCTCAACAAAATATTAGCAAACTAATTCAGCAATACAGTAAAATATCATAACGCGTGATCAAGTTGGATTTATTCCTGGGATGCAATGTTGGTACAGTATCTGCAAATCAATTAATATGATACATCACATTAACAAATCGAAAGATAAAACATATGATAATATCAATAGATGCAGAAAAAGCATCTGACAAAATCCAGCATCCATTTATGATAAAAACTCTCAGCAATGTGGGAATAGAGGGAACATACCTCAACATAATAAAGGCCATACATGATAAATCTACAGTTAACATCATACTCAATGGGGGAAGGCTAAAAACATTTTCCTTAAGATCAGGAACAAGACATGGATGCCCACTTTCACCACTCTTCTTCAACATTGTATTGGAAGTCTTAAACACAGTAATAAGACAAGAAAGAGAAAAAAAAGGCATCCGAATTGGAAAGAATAACATGATAACTACATAGAGAGAACCCTAAAGATTCCACCAAAACACTGTTATAACTGATCCATGAATTCAGTAAAATAGCAGGTTACAAAATAATATTCAGAATTCAGTGGCATTTTTATACACAAATGATGAACTTTCAGAAAGAGAAATTAAAGAAAACAATCCCATTTACAATTGCATTGAAAATATGAAATACCTGGGAATCAAATTAACTAAGAATGTAGAAGACCTGTTTTCAGAAAATTATAAGTCATTGAAAAAGAAATGGAAGAAGATACAAATAAATGGAAGCATATACCCTGTTTATGGGTAGGAAGAATCAATATTGTTAAAATGGCCATACTACCCAAAGTCATCTATACATTCAATGCAATCCCTATCAAAATACCAACGCGCATTTTCAGAAGACTAGAACAAATCATCCCAAAATTTATATGGAGCCATAAAAAACCCCGAATAGTCACAGCAATCTTGAGAAAGAAGAACAAAGTTGGGAATATCTTACCACCTGATATTAAGCTATACAAGGCTACAATAATCAAAACAGCATGGAATTGGCATAAAAACAGATACATTGATCAATGGAATAGAAAAGAGAGCCCAGAAATAAATCCATGCCTATATGTTCACTTAATATATGACAAAGGATATAAGAATATGCAATGGGGTAAAGAGAGTCTCTTCAATAAATAATGCTGAGAAAATTGGACAGATCCATGCAAAAAAAAAAAAAAAAAGCTGGACTATCTTCTTACATCTTATACAAGAATAGACTCACAATGGATTAAAGACTTAAATGTAAGACCTGAAACCATAAAACTTTTAAAAGAAAACATAGGCAGTAAACTCTCTGATATTACTAATAGGAATTTCTTTTCAGAATATATATCTTCAGGAAAGAGAATCAAAAGAAAAAAAAAACAAATGGGACTACATCAAACTAAAAAGGTTTTGTACAGCAAAGGAAACCATCAACAAGACAAAAAGACAATCGACTGTTTGGGAGAAAATATTGGCTAAGGATATATCGGATAAGGGGTTAACATCCAAATTTTATAAAGAGCTCATACAACAACAACAAAAAACAAACAATCCAATTTTAAAAATGGGCAGAAGACTTGAACAGATACTTCTCCAAAGAGGAAATACAGATGGCTAACAGACATATGAAAAGATGCTCAAGGTCACTAATCATCAGAGAAATACAAATTAAAACCACAATGAGATATCACCTCACACCTGTCAGAATGGCTGTCATCAATAAATCAAATAACAGCAAGTGTTGGTGAGAATGTGGAGAAAAGGGAACCCTTATACATTGTTTATGGGATTGCAAATTAGTACAGCCACTATGGAAAACAGTATGGAAGTTTCTCAAAAAATTAAAAATGGATATACCTTTTGACCTAGCAATTACACTTCTGGGTGTTTATCTAAAGAAAATTAAAACAATGATTCATAAACATCTGTGCACTCCAATATTCATGGCAGCACAATTTACAAAAGCCAAGACATGGAAGCAACCTAAATGCTCATCAATAGACAACTGGATAAAGAAATTATGGTTCATATATACAATGGACTCTCACTCAGTCATTAAAAGAATGAAAGCCTACCATCTGCAATGATATCGATGGACCTAGAGGTTATATTGAGTTAAGTAAGTTAGACATAGAAAGATAAATACGATATGATTTTCATTTATATGTGGAATCTAAGGAACAAAAAGAAAACTAATCAAAAACAGATTCACAAATATAGTGGACAATTTGGTGACAGAGAGGGGAGGGGGGTTTGGGGGACTGGGAAATGGGGTGAAGGATTAAAGAAGTACAAATTAGTAGTTAATAGTAGGGCATGATGATGTGGAGCATCGCACAGGGAATGCAGTTAGGATTAATATGATGACCAAGTGAAGGGTCAGGGGACAGAGGGAGCAAATAGGGGGATCATTTTATGAACTATATAGATGTTTAACCTATGTACTGTATATTTGAAACTAATTTGCATAAATAAATTATTTTTAAAAAAGAAGCACAAATTAGTAGTTGATAGTTGGTCACGGGGTAGGGGAGCACGGCAGAGGGAATGCAATTAGAATGTAATTGATATGATGGCTTAGGTGGAGGGCCCGAGGAGGGCAGAAACAAATGTGGGGATCATTTTATTAACTATATAAATGTCTAACCACTGTATTGTATACTTGAAACATTCAAATAAATAAATTAAAAAAGAATATAAAAACATAGAAATCATATAGAGTATGCTCTCTGATCACAGTAGAATTAAGCTAGAATTCAATATGAAAAAGATACAGAAAAATATCAGTGAAATTAGAAATGAAGAAAGAATTATAAATAACCCATGGTCAAAGATAATGATCACAATGGAAATTAGAATATAGAACAAAATGTGTATCATAAAAATAACTGATATAAAAATGTGTGGGATGCAGTTAGAGTAGTGAAAATGGAAATTCGATCCATAAATCACATACATTAAAAAAGAACAAAAACTGAAAAATTAAGTATTTAAGCATAGGTATCAAAAAACTGTTAATAAAAAATAATTTAAATCCAAAGAACGTAAAAAGAAAGAAACAAATACAGAACAAGGAGAATTCAATAAAATTGAAAATATGCAATGTGGCAAGAAAAAAGATATGTGTTAGAAGAGAAATAAAATATTTTTCACAGATAACATGATTGTATATAAAGAAAATCTGAAAGGCTTCACAGAAACTGTTATAATTTAGTGAATTTAGCAAGATTCTGAATACAAAGTCAGACTATCCAAGTCAATTCCTTTTCTACAACTGCATATCAAAACAAACAGTAAGTAAATAAAAAATTTTTAAAAGGACACTATAATAACAAAAATCAAATACTTGTAACAAATCTAAGAATGTGCAAGATTTATACCAGTAAACTATAAATACTATTGACAGAAATTAAAGACTTAAAAAAATAGAGGGGCACATAGTGTTTGTGGATTGAGACTAAATATTGAAAGGTGTCAGTTCTCCCTCAGAATGAACTATTGATAATACAATGCTGATAAAAATGCCAGTAAGGTTTGTTTTGTGGAAAATGTTAAGCTGATTCTAAAATGTATATGAAAATACCAAGGATGAAGAATAGCCAGATCATTTTGAATAAGAACAAAGTGGCAATCTAATGAATATAATACTTCTGATAAAGCTACAAGAATTAAAATAATGTGACATTGGCATGATGTTAGACACATAATAGAGTGGTCAGAAATGATACTTGTTTGTGAAGGTGACATTGTAGAGCAGTGAAAAATTGACTGTCTTTTTAATGAATGTTGCTAGGTCAAGTGGATGCCCATATTAAAATAAAATAATCCCTAACATGTAGCATGCATAAAAATCAGTTCCAGGTATATTGTAAGTCTAAGGGTAAAAGCTGAAACAATAACAATTATAGAAGATAACATAGGCAGATAGTTTCACGACAGAAGTTAGAGAAAATTTTCTTTAGCAGGATACAGAAAAAGCCCACTAATTATACAGGAAAAGATGAACAAATTTAGTTACTAAAACTTAGAGATTTCTGCTCATCAAATGACTCCATTAAGCAAATGAAAAGGTAGTCCAAAGGTGGGTGAAGATATTTGAAACACAAGTTGCAGCTTGTATGCAGAACATATAAAGAACTCCTTCTAATCAGTAAAAGACAATTCAAAGATAAAAATAGGCAAGGCGCTTGAACTAGCACTTTACAAAATAGGATGTTCAATAAACTGTGAAATATTCTCATTTTCATTAGTCATAAATATGCAAATGAAATCCACTCCACACCCAGCAAAATCACAAAAATGAAAAAAAAAGTGTTGGTAAAAATGTGAAGTAACTATGACTCTCATGCATCTCTAGTGAGAGGGTAACTTGGCATAACCACGTTGGAAACTATTTGGCATCATCTACTGAAGTTGAACATATGCATATTCTATGGCCCAGGAATTTTACTCCTATGTATATATCCATTAGAAATACACACATGTGCACCAAGAGACATACACAAGAATACTTACAATAACGTTATTTATGAGATGAAAACTGAAAACATCCCAAATATCTGTCAATGATACAACAGTATATAAATCATGATATATTTATAAAATATATCATAAAACAGTGAAAATGAATAGATAACTGCTATATGCAACAAAAATGGATTAGTCTCACAAATGTAACATTAACTGAAATACATTATAAACAAATACACAGTGTATAATTCAATTTACACAAAACACAGATGGTCGCCGACTTACAATGTTTCCACTTATGTTTTGACTTTATGATGTTGTAAAAGCAATATGCATACTAAATCACGTAAGATATTCAACATGTTATTATAAAACAGGCTTTGTGTTAAATGATTTTGCCCAACTGTGGGCTAATGTAAGTGTTCTGAGCCCATTTAAGGTAGGCTAGGCTAAGCTATGATGTCTGGTGAATTAGGTGTATTAACTATATTTTTTACTTTTACAATATTTTCAAATTAAGATAGATTTATCTGGACGTAACTCCATCGTAAGTCAAGGAGCAGCTGTACAAAAGAAATCAAAGCTCATCTATGGTGCTAGCAGGATAGTGATTATAGTCGGGGAATAAAAAGGGAGTAGTGATTGGGAGGAGGAATGAGAAAGACTACTGGGGTGTTAGTAATGTTTTATTTCTTCACCTGGTGATAGTTACACAGAAAATGTGATAATTTGCCAAGCTGTACACCAATGCTTCTCAACCAGAGGCCACTTCTGCTCTTCTTAAGACACTTAGCAATGTTTGGAGGAATTTTTCATTGTCACAATTGGAAAGGGGAGGGTTGCTACTGGCACCTACGGGGTGGATGCCAAGGATGCTACTAAACATCCTACAGTGCATGGACACTCAGTCCCCCTCTCATTCCCCAGGAAAGAATCATATTGCCTCAAAATATCAGTAATGCTGAAATTGAGAAACCCTGTTGTACACTTGTTACTTGTGTCCTTTTGTGTATGTAAGTTAACTCTTTTTTTTTAAGGCCATATGTACATGAATCCATAAAAAAAAAAAAAGGATGCTACTTTCTTTCCAAGTTTTCCTATTTCTATTTCTTTGTTTCTCATTAATTTGATTTGATTTATCTTTTAGTGGTCATTAAGTGCTGAGAGGGACAAATGCTCCTGGAAAAATGTATGAAAGAAAAACTAAAATTGAGGAAATTCTGCCCATTTATCATTTCCTCTATGACTCATTATTTGACTACTCTGGAAGAGCTTTTACATCCAACTCTGAAATGCTAAATTAAGGGGGGCAGAGTTGGAGAAATCCATTACCCACATGGAGACAAGCTTTCTAAGAAGTGACCAGGGTCTAAAACAGCAACTTTTGCATTACTTATTTGAGTCACTGATGTATCACATTACTTTTAAGTAGAAAGCAAAGTGTATTGTTGATACTTTTTCTGTATAACTATATGGAGAAACATCCAAAGTAAATACTTTGATTTCATGGGAAAACTAGGAAGATATCCGGCATTATTTTTGCATCCTGATTTTGGATATGACTAAATTCGGTTTAGAAAATAAATACAAATTTTGACAAAGGCTACATTGTAACCCACATGTCAATGATTCCATCAGTATTCATTCCATCAGATCTGTTAAATGGTGTTTGCTAATTAAAGGAAATACCAAAAGAAATTTACTTAAGCAGGATAAAGAATTTAAGATGGTTGCTTAAGTAAATTAATGTATCCGAGGAAAGTAATAACTTAAATGGTTCATATTTTCAGAATTGCTTAACTCAATCCAGTGTGAAACATAGTATGAATTGTTCAATTCAGGATCATTTTTATGAAAAACAATGCAATCACTAAATATAGGAATCCTCAAGAGAACACAGTAGTTCTTATTCAGAGAAGTTGGAAATGGAAGGTCACTTACTCTTACTACTAAACTATTCTCTTTCCTCTTGATGTAGTCTCTTAACTCCTATAAGATGAGTTAGTAAGGAAAGAACATAAACTAAATTAAACCAAACCTAACCAAACCTACCAATCAACTCAACCTGAAGCGATGCCAGTATTCCCCACCTCAACCACAGGAAAGAGAGACCAACAGGGAGCTGCCTTGAGATTCGATCATTAGGCACCTCCCAGAGCAGAGGAGTTAAAGGGACCTTGGGAGGGAGAAAACATATCAATTGATCCAGGGGGAGATTTCTCGAAAGGGTGAAGTTTGGTAGGCCCCCAGGAGGCATAGATACCATATCACATATAGACTCTAGTTTAACTGAACCCAGGTTGGCAGAGTGAAACCCATGGTAACTGCACATTCACAGGCTAAACACAAAGGTGAATGAGAAGGTTCTCAACCTTCATCCTTTCTCAAGAACTGGGTTTGGAAGAAATTTAGGAACTACTCTAGCTTTGCCCTTCAGCTGATATGAAAAGCAGGCTGGATATTTCAAACTCATCTTGCAGGTCACCCCAAATGTCTAAGAATGTCTCAGGGGAATTGTCTGTGCCTTCTGAGAAGCTGTGTGGAGCCAAGTGGGCTTCTAAGAGAAGAAAGCTCATGGGTGGTTTTCAAATGCAGAGAAAAGACTTCATTCTGTGAGGCTTCTAATTTTACTATATGTTATAGCTTTTGAAAATAAAAATACTGTTCTCTATTTCTCTCTCACTCTCTCCCTCCCCCTCTCCATCCCCTCTTCTCTTCTCTCTCTCTCTCACACGCACACGCGCGCACACACACACAGCACAGCCAAGGCACTGCTGATCCTATGATTGGTTTGGCTATACTTTTAATTACACATTCTACCCTTAAATTTTAAACACTCTTTCTTGTTTGCTTTCTCCCTGCCAATCCCTTTACTCATAAAATCTGGTTTTCCAAACAAAAGCAAGACACTCACGCGACTTTGGCACAGACAGTGCACTTCCAGCTGCCATCATATCCCGAGACTCGACACTCGCTGCACACTCTCAGTGAGCAGGCCTGGCATGGATCTCCCCGGTCAAATATCAAGCCCAGGTTTCTCTGACAGTGGACACAGACTCTGCTGGTCTCTTGTTGAGTCTTCCCACTTCTACATTTTGCTTCTAAGAGTTCATTTTTCAGCTTCCTGGAAAAAGAGGGAAAAAAATCACTTATATCCAAAAAGATATTTGCACACAGATGTTCATAGCAGCATTATTCACCATGGCCAGGACATGGAAGCAACTGAAGTTTCCTACAACAGATGGTTGGATAAAGAAGTTGTGGTACATATATACAATGGAACATTACTCAACCATAGAAAAGAGGAAATATTGCCATTTGTGACAGTGTGGATGGACCTCAAGATAATCAGGCTCAGGAAATGAGCCAGACAGAAAAAGTTGAAAACCACATGATGTCACTTATATGCGGGATATAAACCTAAAAACAACACATGAAATGGATAAACAAACGAAGACACATGGACAATAAACTAGTGGTTACGAGAGGGTGGGGTGAATGGGAGATGGGGGAGGTATATGGGATAAAAGGGGTCAAATATATACATATATGCCTTACTGTTGAATTGTACACCTAAAACCCTTACTGGATTTCATTAACCAATGTCACCATAATGAATGAATGAATGAATGAATGAATGAATGACTTAAATAGATTAAATTATATGAAAAAATAAAACAAAGGAGACTAGCTATCTTTATTTAAGGGATATTTTCATTGGAAGAACATTTGAAAGAATCAAGGAGTCAGAGCCAAATACTTTCATAAAACACAGTATATCTCCCTCCAGAATCAACAATGTTTTGACATCAATACATGTCTGTGTTTTACTTCTGAATTTTGACATCCTTTACCAGCCCTACTATTTTGCTGGTAGTATTTATTCACATTCAGCTCTAACTTCACCAGGATATCTTTGATACATAACATTAGAGTACAATCCCCCATCTGGAGATATACACACCATGTTCTTTCTTGCCTAAACTATATGAGGCAAGAGTGTGAAATTAAATTTGGCAACATTGTTACCCTGGGAAAGGCCTACAGAGCCTGGCTGAATGCCTCCAGTACTCTAACTCTATCTCTGAGAACAGGTAGGGCAGTGATCAGCAGTTAAGAACTTGTCAAGATTAGCTGAAACCAGTTGACTGTCTAAGTAACCTCCAAAAGATGTTAAAGTTCATAACAATCTCCACGCTAAACACACCTACCAGCACCAGGACAGTTGACAATTACCATGACAACGGCCGGAAGAGACATTAAGAACAAAAAGAGGGTGGAACTATGATCCCAGGAAAGCCACTGCCCCTTCCCTCCCACCCCCAAAAATCCAGGAATATTCCCCCTACCTAAATACTACCAGCAAAATACTTAAACCTCTCCTTAATTTCTACTACTCTATTTAGGCCATCTCTCGACTGCTAAGGAAGTGGATTTGAGAGTTGCGCTCCCACTTCTCCATTCTCTGGCCATAGAATAAAAGCTTGCCCTGTTAATGCTCACTTTTGGTCTCCTAATTGGCTTTGTGACACACCAAAGGGGAAAAGAATCCTGCTTGGGGTCCTCGAAAAGAGGACTTTTGTTCCTTGGTAACAATATGGGTACTTTCCTTAAGTCATCCAATGAAGAGTTTGCCACAAAGATGTTGCCCACCATTCTAAATCTAAACCCTTTTAATTAGCATTTGAGGGTTTCCAACAATTTCCATTGACCTATGGGCTTTGCTGTCACTATGACTATGTTTGAATCCAGGTTCCATCATGAATTAGCTGTATGATCTTAGGTAGTGATTTACCACTCAACTCTATCTCCTCACTTCTAAAATGGGGGTAGTGATACTCTTACATGATTGGTTTTAAGATTAAATGAAATAATACATGTAAAGTTACTAGCATGATTCCTGGCACATAGGTACTAAATAAATGCTATTTCCATATCCCTTCTTTTATTTACTACCTGAAATGTCATCTAGTTATATTTGTTCTAGAAGTGTGGCATCATCTGGGAGCTTGTTAGGAATGTCAGGGCCCCACCTCAGATGAACTTGATTAGATTCTGCATTTTCACAAAATATCCAGGTGATTAGATTTTGAGAAGCATAGCTCTGGAACATTTATTTTCACATTTGGCTATATATTGGTATATTATTAAAAATACTGATTCCCGAGTCTCACCCTCACAGATCCTAATGTAATTAGGTTGGGGTGTGGCTTACAGAATGAGGTTTTTAAAAGCTTCCTTATTTAATTTAGTATACTTCCAAATTTGGAAAACATTACTCTAGAAAAATAGGTTCATTCACAATTAAATGTTTCACAGACATGCCATTTCTCAACTCTATTCATCTCCAATCCCTTCATCAACACAACATTTCTAACGAACAACCCAGAATCATCCCACACATCTCATACCATCCCCTTTTACATTTATGTTACTGTGCTTTGTTATACCCAACTAGACTAGCATCTCCCCAAAGTCAGAAACAAGGACTTCAGTCTCTTATACATACTGCTCGGGACCCAATTCCATGCCAGATTAAATGGTACTTAAATGTTTAAAACTATTATCTCATTTGGGCCTTCAAATTAACTTGTGAGGTATTACGAGTCTCACATTAAAGGTAGCATGCAGTATAGATAAAAACAGACACCAGGTTTTAAATTTCCAGCCTAAGGAGAGATTCATAAATGGGGAATTTAAAAAGTGAGAAGATTTCCAAAACATTTGATGGTCTCACTCATTTATCCAATGAATATTTACTGAATACCTACTGTGTGCTAGGCATTCTGGTACTCAGAGACAAAAATGAGTCAAAACGGGATATCTGTTAAGAATTTCCATTATCCTTGATATTAGTTGAGTAGAGGACAAATGGTGTAAGAGCCACACAGAGCACTCTGAAGGTCTTCATCTTTTATCTAAACGCAAATGACAAAAACCCACGACACATGCTTTCCTAATCCCATACAAAGTGCCCTCATGTCCCTTTTTTCCATGATAAATGGCTCCTAAAATTTTAAGAAAAGTTCCATGTAATTTACTTTTGAAAATCTGTAGAAGCTACAAGCTTTAAAATAACACGATAAGTTCTCATTCGAAGACCCCAACTGTTTTATTTGGAGAAGCACAGCAAATATTTAAACACCTCAGGACAAAGGAGAAAGAAAACACTGCCTATTCAAAGTGTATAACAATTTTCACCCTGGACGTGCCCTACCTTGCCTGATCTCAGAAGCTAAGCAGGGTCGGGCCTGGTTAGGACTTGGATGAGACACCACCTAAGAATACCAGGTGCTATAGGTGTAAAAAAAAAAAAAAAGGAAAAAAAGTATAACAATTTGTGCAACAATGATAAAGAAACAAAGTAATCAAAATGTGTAGAACAAAGGTAGCAATCCTAGACAGTAGTCCTATCCCAGCAGGCTGGGTTCCAAAGAGTAATTAACTGAGAAAATGGGGTATTCAACAATAAATTCTCTTGTGGAAAAAATTCTATGATCAGGTACCTGAAGTTCAACCACTTAAACTAGAGTAGGTGAGACTACTTGGAGAAATTATGGCCATAAAGTCAAACATTTATATTGCATCGTTCTTTATGTTCTACTGACAGGACTTTATTTAGCAGTCAGGTTTCACCTAGTTAGCATTTCTAGAGTCAGAAAAGACCTGGGTCTCTGTATAAATCAGGCCACAGGGAGGCAAGAATTTAAAGGGCCAAACACATTAGTTGGGGAATTCTTAAGGCAATTTGTGTTAATTGTCCTACATATTCTGAAAACTATCTCTGAGACATGTGGAGAAAGCTGGGAAGAATTCCATAGGCTGGCACAAAATATTATGCAGCTTACTGTTTTTTTTCAAATGTCTTCTTGAAACTGACCTAATTCAATCATGTCTAGATAATTCATATTAAGTGGACACAGCCATTTTTGGACAGTCAAGAAGAGGAAAAAAGAGGGTAATTGCAACCAGGAAAAGAAAGCATGCAACTGGAGAATTAGTACCAAAGAAAAAGGTAAGTATAGGGAGCTAGAAGAGAGGAAGAGGATGGGAGATATCTCTTCCCCCTGCTTTACTAGCCAGCACTTACAAAGCACAGTAGACCTCATTTTTTTCCTGCATTGTGGGCCCAGTCTCACAGACATATCTGAGGATGGTGAGTTTCTGGGCCATAAGCACAGCATCTGTTCATATCTTTCATCCACATAAGCTAAGAATGCTTCTGGTTTCAAGTAATGGGCTTAAAATGTTGGTCTCATCCCCTCCGCCCAACCCCCCCCCAAAAAAAACAAGAAATCCAAAATGAGGCAGTTGCTTGTATTAGTTCAGCTACAAAATCAGGTCATCAAGGATTCCTTTCATCCTTTCATCCTGATGGTTTCCTACTTTCAAGATGTGGTTTGTCGTTCCTATACAAAATGACCAGGCAGCTCCAGCATAACATCCCCATTTAAGGCAGAAAGAAAGCATACGATATGTCAGTTGTACCTGTTTCTTAACAGAAAAGCAAAAATTGACTTGGAAGTCCTGCCATCAGAACTCTTAGATTTCCTTGACCAGTCAGTCTCACATCATCACCACTAGCTGCAAAGGATACTGGAAAAGTAAAACAAGTTGGGACTGCATATCCCTGTCCTCTTGGCATTAGAAATGGTCATATGACTGGTATTCGTCCATGAAATGTGGTACATGATTCCAGGTAAAAGCTGTAAGAGTGAGTGCTTGGTTTGCTACATACCCTCTTCTTTGGATGGACAATGGCAATGTCCCAAATAGTGTCTGCTTTGTAAGTCTGGGTCCTGGCCTGAGGATGCCAATGAAGTAGAGTCCCCAACCATCCTGTTATGGACATGTAGCATGAGAGAAAACTAAATCTTTGTTATAATAAGCCACAAAGAATTTGAGGCTGTTACTTCAGCATCACTTCGCCTATGCTGACTGATAAATATATAGCCTAGTTCTTTATCTGGCTGGCTCCTATATATCCTTTTTACTTCAGCATTACTGCTGCTTCCCCGGAGAGGCTTTCTCTGACCACCAAATTAATAGCAGATTCCCATCATATTCTCACTCATAGGACTGTATTCTTTTTCTTCGCAGAACATACCATAATTTGTAATTCTATCTTTATTTGGCTGTTTTTAACTGTTTTAATGTTTGTTTTGCCAACTCCTCTGTAATCCTCATGAGGGTAAGACTATCTATTTTGTTCAGTTTTACATTTTAAAGCACATGAACAGTGGTTGTAACATGGTAGTATTTAATTGAATAAAAGAAAGCATAAGTAAAAAGTTAGCAAGTGACAGGAGAAAGAGGGAGGGAGGGAAACTCAACCACGCTACTTATTGGGTATCACTGGGCATTTCACTTACCTTCTCTGCGTCTTAGCTACTTCAACTTCAAAATGAAGATAACGATTCTTTTCCTATCTTCCTCTGAGGGTGTTTGTGAAGGCCAGAGGCAATGAAATATGGTAGTGTGATTTACAATAATAAAGCCATCATTATTTAAAAGAGAATGAGAAAATTTTAAATGTGCAATGTTGGATCCATTAAGAATAAAGTCAAACTAAAATTGTCCTAAATTGAGATCTAATACACTTTGGAAAAATAAGGCAAGCCTGAGAAAACTACAAAATGTTCTCAATTACTTTGTTAAAATTTCCAGAAGCTTTTTCATCTTCCTTAACTTCATTCCACACTTTTGTTCAGTAAGCGAAATTATGTTGATTCTTGAAAATATTAAAAATTTAACCATCCCCCTAGTTTTTCTTGTCTAAAGAGAAGCAAAGCATATAGGAGATGGATGAAAAATTGTAGTAGAGATAAATATGGCACCAAATCAACTGTTAAAAACTGAAGAATACAAAGGAAAAGAAAAAGAAAAAAAGCTATTGAAGACATTTAATTCCAGCTAACACCAATTCTTCATTTGAGATAAGCTCAGGATGCTCTCACATTTTAAAATATTAGTTTATTCTTTATGTTTCGTTGTTGTTACACAGATACATTCATATTAATATGTGAATTCATAACCCATATGTAATTGAAATTTTCAGTATTGTAAAGATGAACTATTTCAACTGTGGTTGAATGACAGAATCTTGTCATTTCTATATTCTGGTGATATATTGAACTCATTTTTTCGGTTCCATGGTGTAATGGTCAGCACTCTGGACTCTGAATTCATTTTTTCTAGTCCATCATCAGAAGTGTTCAATACATTACAAAGACTGCTTGCTTCATCTTTGCATAGATACATTCCTTTCAAATCAGGAATTGTTTGCATCAAAATTCCTGTCACATTTGAGTAGCATTATATTTCTTTTGTTACCCTGCCTAGTCCCAATTGTACTCAACACTATTTTGCACCAAATAAGATAGGACTTTTAGAATAGAAGCAATTAGGTACCTAGAAGAGGAAGCCAGAGATAACAATTTGAAAAGCATCTTTGATTGACTTATGCCTTTAAATAATCCCCAATCTCATCTAGAAGAGTCTATCAAGGCTTAAGAGAGAGAATGAACAAACGAGGACTATATATTAGTGGCCTAGAGCACAGGGTTTCTAAAGTCAGACAGCTTGGGTTCAAATCCTGGCCTTACCACTTATTTCCTTTGAGACTTTAAGAAAATTATTTAACCTCTCTGCCTCTCAAAATACTCCATTAAAAAAATCATAATAGTTACAACCACACAGGTTTGATGTGAGCATTAAGTGTTAAACAAGCTTGCTATATAGTAATTGTGGAATAGACAATTCTGGAATGTGTCTCCCAATATCTGTTCTACCCTTCTTTATTAGTGGAATGCCTAGCTAGGCTCATGACCACTCAGAATAAATACTATATTTCCCAGTATCCCTTGCAGTTAAATTTTGTCATGAGACTAAATGTTGGCCAATGTGATGTGATCAGAAATGATATAAACAACCTCTAGGTCACGCCCCTAACAGGAAAGGGCTCCCATTCCCTTGAACTCTTCTACCTTACCAGAGGCTGAGATGAAAACAATAGGGTGAACCATCTTGGATTAAGAGCCAAACTCTCCAGTTGGTGGAGCAACAAAAGTAAAGTAGCTCATACCCATGCTATAAGGGAGCCACCGTAACAATATCACAAAGTTGCCAACCAACTGGCACTTTTCCACTTGAGAGCAATGTATTTTCATCTTGTTTAAGCCATTATTATAATGTGTCTCTGTCACCCACAACCAAGTGTATTTTCCAACAAATACAATAAGAACTTCAATAAATATTAGCTCTTTTTTATTATTGTCCTCTTGCAGAGATGTTGCTTCAGGTTCTGCTTCAACCTCTGTGGCACTGTCTGCAAACTAAATCCTTGTCTAGAGCTAGAGTTTCACATTCCTTTAAGAGAGCAAAACCATGGTGACTGATGAAAAATACTGTCAAACCAGAAACAATGAGAGAATAATCACTTGAAATACTATATGCCGGCAGAATAATGTCACAGCAGCCTGATGTCAATGACTGCATACCTCCTAGCACTCCTGACTTCTGTTCACATCCAGAGGCAAGGCCATCAACACTGCTGCTATTTCATATTTGCCTAAGGAAAATCCAGGGGTGACCAGAACTCCTTCCTCTATTCTGAATATAAAAATATTACTTTTTCATTTTGATTGTAGCTTCTGTGCGCAGAACCTATTCATTATTGAAAACTAACCATCACAACACTTAGCCAAAATACTAACAGGCAGTCTATTTTACACGTCATGCCATTTCACAGTAACCTTTGAGAAAGACATAAAGATTCCCATTTTATATATAAAAAAGTCAAACCTCAGAAAGGAACCTGCTGTGGTTCATGGAGTTATAAAGTGGTGCTGTCAGGACTCAGATCCAGAATTTTATATTCCAAAATCCGCACTCTTCCCCAACATCAGGCTCCTCTCTTTGGTTCTCAATCTATTAAAATAGTTTTTTTTTCCTCAGAAAGAACAATGTATTATTAAAGACTGCTATTTCTTTCTTAGTCGTACAAAGCCATGCCAAGGCAACTCAGAGTTATGCCCCAGTAAACATGAAGGGTTTCTTCTGCCCACCCTGCTTCTCAAACCAAATGGCATCTGCCCAAATGGCCTCTTACCACACACAGAGCTTATCATGGCAAACATTCCCCAATGGAACTGTTCTTCAACAAATATACCACTCTGATCCTAATAAACTTTATAAAGCTTTTGATTAGCTTTCAAATCCAATGGTACTAAAAAGAATCGAGACCATGTGAGAACTAGGAGAAAATTATGGCTAGGGAGAAAGCCACTTCAGAGAAAGTAATAAGGAACAGGATTGAAAAAACACTTGTCCAGATAAAAAAAAAACAATTGTAAACTGCAAATGTCATGTGTTTAGAAATTGCCTCAAGGAAAGAGGGCATTGTGAAATCTTCATGTCTACAGATGACACCAAGCACTTCTTAGTAGCAAAACACTTCACTCGTAGAAATACACCAGATCATCTCACAAAGCCATGTGAACAGACAGGCAACTATTTATTATTTACTATATAGGCATACTTCATTTTGTTGTGTTTCACTTCACTGCACTTCACAGCTGTTGCATTTTTTTTTTTTTTTTTTTTACAAATTAAAAGTAAGACATTCCACCAGCAATATGACTGTGACTCACTTTATTGCAGTGGTCTGGAACCAAACCCTCGGTATCTCCAAGGTATGCCTGTAGTCTCAAAATCATAGCAGAAATTGATCTCATATGTAATTAGCCAACCAAGTCTTCCACCTGGAAATACCTTGAAATAACCATCATCTCAATTTCCTGGCCCAACAAGAAACAATGATGTGTTTTACTAATCTAAAATCCAAAGGACATCTTTCTTGAATATAGAAAAACAGCAGAAAATCCCGTTATCAATATGGTAAATTACTTAGAAAAAGAGGGGGCGAACAGCCGATTATGTAACTTACAAAGTGTTTCCACTGATAAATACAAAAATAGAAAGCACAAAATAATTTAAAAGTTAAAAGACACGGATTTAGAAGATTAAACTATAGAGTTTACAAAAAAGAAAAAGAAAGAAAGAGGGGGTGGAGATAGAATCAGTAAAGCAAGTAGGAAAGCTACATTTCTTTAAAAAATACGAAGATAAAGTACTGGACTTCTAAAGATTATTGCTATGACAATGCAAGGATAGAAGTGACTTGATGGGAGAAAACTGGGCATTTGTACATAAAAATAGGTAATTTAAAGAAAACATGGTGCCCTTAAAAATTATTTAAAATTATTTCTGTTGCTAAACGAAATACGCACTAGTTTTAATTTTTATAAAAATATGAATTTTCTTTCTAAAATGTCTCTAAATAGAATTTGTGTACACTTATTTTAAATGCAGCAAGGAAGGAGTTATGTGTTCAGCAAAGACAGTTATCAGTACTTAATTTCTCCCATTTTACCTCTTTAAGTATGTTTATAGGGACTCACATTTTCATAGGTAAAGGTTATTATAAAACACACTTTGGGCATTTTTCCTAGTAATCAGTATCAGTATCTGGTACAAGAAATGTCAAGTCACCATTTCTTTGAAATTCATTGAAGATGACTATAAATGTTGTCTTCCTTATACGCTATATTTTTCTCTTATATCCTCCACTGAAAATCATCACTGACAATTGCTTTCGGATTCCATTAAAAGGAAGATGATATTTTTTGCTGAGCCACAAATAAATCTGAACCATAAGATGTGTGATCTCAATTACACCCATTTTTCTCAGATTGCTGGGTTTTTTCCTAGTATTCTTTCTAATCTTTTATACCAATAAAAAAATCCCAAATATGAGCTGGATACATGGCCATCCGGAATAAAGACTACATTTCCCAGTTAAATATACAGGCTCCCTTGCAGCATGTATGGCCATGCAACTATGTTATAGCCAATACAATGTAAGCAAGGTCATCTGTGAAACTTTTCAAAACATGCCCTTAAGAGAAGGAAACCTGTCTTTTTTCTGCACTTTGCCTTTCTCCCAGCTGACTGAAATGAGGACAGTAGGTTGAGAGCTGGAGCAGCCATCTTGGACCATAAGGTGTGACTAGGACTCCCTCCTTGACCAAACTTTAGACAGGCTCCTCTGAGACCTCTTTTTGATTAGATCTTGTATTTGGGTCCTGTCTTCAGCCTGAATAGTCCAGATTTAGTAAGAATTCTGTTAAATTAGTTTAATGAGAATTCCCCATCCTTGATATCTGATATCAATCTGGCCTGACTTCAGCAAGAATTCTGATAGGTCAGTTTAGTAAGAATCCCTCTACCATCAATGTCTCCTCTTAGTAATTTTGCATTTATTGACCCCCCTCACTGCGCTATAAATCCTCAGCTGTCTTTGCTGTATTAGGAGTTGAGCCTGATCTCTCTCCCCTATTGCCATAGTATCCTTTTTTGTTTTCTATATTTTTTCTATGATAGTCTTGAAATCTATTGCAATAGTCCAAAATAAAGTCTTCCTTGCCATTTTAATATGTAGCAGAATATTTTTAACAGGCATTAGCCCATGCTGAAGATGGCAGAGCAACCAGTTAGAAGGACCAAGGGCCTCTGATGAGCATGGAGCCACCATTATCAGCCCTGGGTTGCTTTCCTCTTAACTTCATCTAGGTAAAAAAAGAAACTTCTCTCTTACTTAAGCTATTGTTTTGGTTCTCTGACATTCAGAGTTGAATTTACCCAAATTTCTACACTAATAAATCGTATGGATACTATTACAGAAGTAGAGAAGAATGCAAATCCTGGCTATAAAATACTAACTATATATAGAATCAAAAATGTAAATTATTTATATTTTACAGAAAGAATATATTAATTTGATTTGAGTTCATGTAAAATTGGAGACTTTTCATAATCCAAATAAAATTTTGCTTCTATTAATTGGAAATTAATTCATCTCCATCTCCTATGCATTGCATACAATAAGTACATAATAAATTTTTGCTGAATCTTGAAAATGTTATTTCCCAAATATATGACAAAAATAATTTATATAACATTGAAATACTAACACCCAATAGTAAATGGATAAACAATGTGAATAAAAATTTCACAGGAGAGGAAATAAAAATGACTAGCAACCATGTAAAAACACTAATAACCACATAAGTGCAAATTAACATAGGGCACAACTTTATCAAATTAGTAATGATTTATAACAATACATTCGATGTTAGCAGAGGTATGATGTAATAGTTTACTGAAGAGGAAATTGACATGACATTTCTGGAGACAATTTTTCAATTCAAAGGAAATGTCTATCAAAATATGAATAATATAATAAAAATTAAGACAGAAGATTTAAGAATAAGGATGTTCCTGGTAATTCAGACAAATAATCAAATATTGCATATCCATGTTGTGAAATCTTACCCAGCCAATAAGAATGATGCTTCCAAAGAATTTTTAATGACATAAAAATAATTTTCATTAAAGTTAAGCAAAACTGAAGGATACAAAATTACATAAATAATATGGTTCCAATTATATGAAAGTTACCTGCAGAAACAGGAAAACATCAGGAAAGGAATTTAACAAAAGTGGAAACTATCTCTGGAAATGTCATATTATATACATTTTCTAATATTCTATAACATACATATTACTTCTGTAATTAAAATATATCAAAATATTCTAAGTATTTCTTTAAGGATTTATGATATAAAAAATGTTGTATACATTGATGCCCTTTATAGATCCTTGTACATTATTGATTTTAGAAACTTAAAAAAAAATCCTTTTCTGTGTAAGTTTTAATTTTAGACATTTGCATGAAATGCTTGGAAGTTACATTTAATTACTCTGTAATGAAATAATGATTAGAAAAAACTATTAAATGTCATCTAAATTTTATTACAGATTTAAATCATTCAAACTCTAACTTCTATTAATATAGGAACAGTCACATAAACTGTTGATATAAAATGGTCACATGCCTGAAGCCTAAAATGTTAGAGGTGTTAGTTTGTTAATGAACTTTTCACTTATATCTCCTTATAGATAAAATGCCTATTTCACCAAGAATGTAGTTGGTATTTGCTTAATTAAATCTTCCCTTATAAAATGACCTACCTTTTGCAGGGTGAGTCCTCTTCACTCATCTTCCCAGCCCCAACATTCTACTCTACAATCATTCAGCCATGTTGTGGATTACATGGGAATTATTAGTTCTGTTTTTCTTCCACTTACAATAAAAGGAACTGAAATGTCCTATGATAGATGATTGGCTAAAGAAGCTGTGGCTACATATTATACTTATGGAATATTATTCAGCCATTAAGAAGAGATGAAAATCTTATGTGGACAGTGTGGATGGACCTTGAGATAATCATGCTAAGGAAATAAGCCAAGACAGAAAAAATTGAAAATCACACGATATCACTTATATGTGGGATATAAACCTAAAAGCAACAAATGAATAGGACAACAGAGATTCATGGACATGGACTTATAGACTAGTGGTTACCGGGGGGGGGGCGGGGGGAGGGGGCATGTAGATAGGGTAAAGGGGATCAAATATGTGGTGAAAGAAAGAAATCTAACTATGGGGTGAACACCACACATACACATGCATGCCTTACTGCTAATTGTACACCTGAAACTTACTGTATTTCGTTAACCATGCACCATAATATTTTTTTAAAGGAAATGGTAGTTTCCTGACATGAGTGCAAATTAATCTCTGCTATCTAGGCCCATGTCCTCTACACCAGCAGTCCCCAACCTTTTTGGCACCAGGGACCAGTGCTCCTATTGAGAATATAATGCTTGAATCATCTGAGGTGGAGCTGAAAAGCTGACACTAATGCTGGGGAACAGCTGCAAAATATAGATGAAGATTTGCTTCACGCGTGCATGGCCGCCATTCACCTCCTGCTATGCGTCCCTATTCCTAATAAGGCCATAGACCAGTATTGGTTCACAGCACGGGGACTGGACACCTGCTCTACACCAAATATCTGCCTAGACGGTACACAAGAAGCACAAGAAAGGGGAAGGGTACTAAAAGGGGAATTTGAGGAAGAATCAAAGAGATAGATTTATTCTCATTCATTCCCACCCCCTTCCCTGCCCTGCCCATAGGTAAAATTTTACTTATGACTATGGTGACCATATTATTTCAAACAAACAAAAAAAAGATCTGGCAATTATATCTATTTTGACAATCTGATTTTCGAAATGTCCCAAATATCAGGTATTAGTGGCCCTGTGCCTACAGTGAAGCCCTATAAGAATTACCTGGAGGAAAATGCTGTTGAACGTGTGTATATGTCTGTGGTGGGAAAACCACTAAAGTTTTAATTTGTTTAAGGCAAAGCCAGATTTTTTTTCCATTTTCTCTGTGACTCATTAAGAGTGTGGGTTTATTAGGGAGCCAGTGTGTTTCGTGCTGGGAGTTTCTATTAATCCATTAAGACACTCTGTGGCAATTTTACAAGGATTAAACAAAATGTTTAACAAACCAGAAGCCCACTAAAATAGTTCTCCTGGTGTTTTATGGTGACAGTGAGTCTTTAAGCTGTTTGAGAAGGTCAAACTAATTTTGTTCTTAGTGGTAGTGATAAGATTTGGAAAACAAAACAGCCCCACAGATCAAATATTTGTAGAGTATTAAGAGGGAAGGCACTTACTGGCCTCCCTAACTTCCAGGCTGAATATATAATTCTTGAACTCATTTCACATCTATTGAACCAACTATTTACCTTATTTGCAGGATTTCCAAATAGCTGATTTGAATATACTCTCCCTTCTGTTTCTTCCTCCTCTTTTCTCCCTCCCCCTGTTCTAAAATGATGGAATTGATCACATAAAACAAAGCCGCAAGGTGAATGGAAGTTTCCAAGCTGGGATCTGTGGTCTCTTGATGATACTAAGCTCTGGCTTGCTTAGTGGCCCATCAGCAGAGCCAGTTCTATGGAACAAAACAGAAAACACTTGCACTTTGGTTTTCAGCATGAAGAGAACAGTATAAGGAATTCTTGTCAGCTTTTATTGGGCAAAGCAAATGCTTCACTAAAGTCATTAGTAACTTTGGATAGTGTTATACAGCTTACAAGGTCAGAACTGGTCAGTAAATACCAGCCTAAAGAAATGTTTTCCATTTTGTTCCATTTTCTGAAAAGCTATTAGTAAGGCTGTGTGTGGGCTTTCATCAGAGTGTGAATAGTACACTTACTGTATAAGCATCACACCACAGAGGAAAGGGAAGCAATATGGAGAGAACCTGAGCTCTGATGTTTACCAGCTGAGCAATTATTTAATCTAAATTTTCAGTAGCCGCAGCTATAGTACATTTTAATAGCACATACCTCAGGGTGACACGGGGGTTAAATGGAAGATTACATTTGTGAAGTGGGTAATACATTCTCTGGTGTGAGGTAGACATTGGCTAGTTTACCATCTCTTTTCTGTCCTCCCTTCACTCCCCCGAAAAGGTCAGATATTGTCACTCAGAAGTTAAAAGTGATCTAAGACTTGAGTGTGAGCTCTGGAGTCAGACGTGTGGGAATATAAATTGCAGTTCTGCCACTTACTAGCTGTGCAAGTTATTTGGACAAAGTTATTTAACTGTGCACTTCAGTTTTCCCATCTATAGGGGATATTAATAATTTTCACCTCATTGGAAAGATGAATTTGTATATTTTTCCCTTGTAATTTACAGAACCTTCTATGATTTCTTGGTATTTTCTATTCTTCCAGGTTAATTTTGCTGTTCTTCTACAGAGGCAATAAAACACATTTAAGCTATTTCAACACACGAGCCACTACAGATTGCGTGAGGCGAAAATATCCCTGGAGATGGCAGGACTCTGGGGAAATCATTTAATCTCCCGACAGAAGCCTATGCTCTATCTCTGATAGTTGACGGTTTTCTAGTTCAACTCTTCCTATATATTTGGACTATAAATGTCCTGCTTCTCCCTGTGGCTATTCTTAAGGCTAGAAACTACCAAGGTGGTGTTTTCAACACCAAAGGTCAGCAAACTATAGCCCTTGGGTCAAATCCAGCCCACTTCCTGTTTTGCTAATAAAGTTTTTGTTTACTTTTTATCCTTTTACTTTTACTGTTAAATTTGAAATGAGTTTCTTCCAGATAACATTTAGTTGGTCATTTTTTTTTTTTAATTGGAACATGAGCCATACCCATTTCCCTACTATTGTCTATTTCTGCTTCATACTACAATGGCAGAGTGAAGTAATAACAGAGAATATATGCCCTGTAGAGCTTAAATTATTTACTACATGGTCCTTTACACAAAGTTTGCTGACCCCTGTCTACAACATGGATAAAAGCCTGATCCATAACTACAAATGTGTTTATGTTCATGGGACCCAACAAACATTAGATTGTGTCTCTCCTCACCTCCACTATTTATTCTGGCAATAAATACATAGCCCTTGGCCATAGAAAGTATTCAACAATGTGATTACTTTTGACTCTTGGGGACAGTGGATGCTCCTGGCTGCATGTAACAGAAAATCAGATTCAAACTGCTATAAATAATGCAGAAAATATATTATGTTGCTTAAAGAAGACGTCCAGAAGTGTGGCCAGTTCTTGTATATCAGGATGCTGACAGAATTCTCTGCTCTCTTTTGGCTCAGCTTCATTGTTATGCTGGCTTTTAAATTCAACAGCAATCAGGATTACATATTTCATTGAACAGGTCCTTCCATGTGAGCATTCCACAAATTAGGGCTATTGCTAAATGGGTCATTTCTTAGTTTCATGTCCACTTCCAGACTAATAATGGTTGCCAGAGATTCCCAGTCAAGAGGTGACTGATTATTTAAAAATCCATTGCTGGAACTGAGCAAAACTGAGATTTCGATAGGGAGGAAGAATAGAGGAATGTATACTATAAAGCAATCAATAGTGTTTTCCATTAGAAATCCAAAAATAGGTGATAAAGAGAACATTAAGTCGCAGATATGTTCTCAGGTATTGTAGTCAAATGAAAATGGCATCTCTTTGAAACGAAGCCCACAGATGAACTGCTCAATTATGAACAGTCATTTATAAGTTTATTTCTTATACAAGGTAATACCACAAAGTAGACATTTAGTAGTATTTGTATTCAGGTACAGAAGGTCAAGTAGAGTTAGAATTTGTTAATGAGATTTTGGAAGGAGTAAATACTATGAGCCATGTACTTCTTTATGTTAAGCTCAGTTTCTTCCAAAGTTAGAAACATCTAAGGTGCAAGATGATCAACAAGGTGTTTATTTTGTGCTTCCAACTAGTCCATCTGCAATCACTGTTTTATCAACACTTTTGCATCAGTTCTTCCTCTCTTCATTGCATTAAAACCATCAATAAATCTAAGTGATCTGTTCTTCAGAGAGAACATTTAAAATACTCTTGCTCTCTGTCTAGGTATCTCTGACTACCTTTTCCTACTTGGACTGAAGGAGAAAATATATTTGAGCCTTTTGGATCTACCTATAATGCTCTGATAATAGGCAATGCCTCTCCCCTAGTCTATAGTTCATGCCTTGAGTAATTATTGGGCTTCTCAGGTGACTTTGAGTGCAGAGCACCCTTTAGGAGCACCCAGAGACCAGTCTCACTTTAATTACTGCCATACTGCAGTGGCTTGTGGACTGTGGAGCACAGTTGGGTGATAAGTCTCTGAAATTTGATTCATTACAACTTTTACACTCTCCCATTGTTCTATTTTCTTTATCTCTAAGGAAAACCTACTCAAAGCAAATAAATAACAACAAACAGTAATCTAATGCTCCCAAACTCCTGTTTACTTTCCTAATCAGTTTCTTCTTTGTAATCATTATAATGCATAAAAAAGTTTATTTGGCTTTCATTCCTTTCTGAAACCTATTAGGATAATCTAAAGGTGATTTTTATGGTTCAGGTAAACAAACGAACACAGTTGACATATATTTGCCAATATCAAAATCCTTTTCACATTTCTGGGCTAAGCTCAACTATGACCTCTTCTTTGAAACCATTCCCTTCCATTTCTATCTTCTCTATTATTCATATTAATTACATCTTCCTCTAGTTTCCAAAAATATCAGCCTATACTTCTGCAGCATGGTGAAAACAATTATTACAATAGCTAGCACAAAGTTTACTGTTGCAATAGAATCACTACACCATAAATTCCCTTGTGCTGATGATTAGGGAGGATATTCAAAGAAAAAAGGACCAAGTTTCCCTGTCTGATTTGGCAAATTTTCTGGTCAGGTTTTTCCAGAAGCTAACTCTGAGATGTAGATTTGTGTGCAAGGGAGGTGAGGCAGGAAAGGGAATGGAAAGGGGCTAAGCAAGTGTGAAGTCCGGCCTCAGATATGATCCCATAAGGAGGTCTGAAGCAGAAGCTGCACTGCAGTCTGTCTGGTCTTTGAGGCAAAGCGTTTCTGGCACCTTTTTGGCCATTGGCTTGGGCTGCCCATTAGGGACATGAATTCACCTTTACCTGACACTTGTGGTTCTTTTAATCCTATGGGTAACTCCGCCACCCATAAGTTAGTCCTCTAAAAAAGTTAGTAGATGCTAGCCCTTTGAAGTAAAGCATATGGAAACTGGGAGATGGGAGCATAGATCCAACAAAAGGATACCAGAGGATCTGAATGGAGCACCAATAGCGGTCACTACAACAAGTAAATCAAGAGCCACACAAACCAGCAATAGGGCTAATGATTATACCCAGGATTATTGAGTACTTACTGTATGTCAGCATTGCTCTAAGCTCTTGATAATAGCTTTATTAATCCCTACAAACAACCTTATGAGGTAGTTAATGTTATTATTTCTGTTTTGTCAAATGAAGAAACTAGATTTATCTAAGAAAGTAACTTGTCTAAGGTGACACAAAGATTCCATGGTGAGTGACTAAGATTTTAATCAACAAGTGTGGGTGTATGTGATTCAACAGCATGCATTCTAAATACCATGCCATTGGCTTTTGATGTGGATTTTCAATACACAAGGCTTTAAGAGTGGCAGAGCTGAGTCATCTGACCTGGGATCATGCCTTGGTAGCTCAGAACAAAACAAGACAAACATATCTACACAGTGTAGAAAAAATACCAAATCCTCAAAAAGATTTAAAATAGCCAGAAAATCAACAACTTTATCCTTCATAGCTATTTTGTATATTAGACTATTTGGCTAAATTTCTTTACAGAGAATAAGGAAAGAAGACAAGGGAAGAAAAATAGAGAAAAAGGAAGAAGGAGTATAATACATTATTACTAAAAGATATTGAGAACGACAGAAAAAAGTATCCTGAACAAAAGCTTATTCATTGTACTTCCGTGTTTCCTTGGATCTGATTATTAATTTTTTTTTCCTGAAGAGAGTGAATTTTAATTCTCTTGAGAAAGTCATGAATAACTGGTTAGCACCTTGCCCCCCATAAACAATATAACTTTTTGTAGCACATAGAAAATTTAGTCCATTTTATATACAGATGTCAAATTATAATGTACACTTGAACATTATATAACTGTATTAACCAATGGTTACCCTAATAAACTTAATTAAAAATTTTTTTTAAAAGAGAATCTGAGGACAATAATCATAAGGGGAAAAAAAGAAAATTCAGTCATTTTTAATAACTGGCATACCAATGCCAAAAATATCATTTTTTTCTTTAAAATCATTAACTGCCTTTTGTTGCCACTTGAATTGTAGGAATAGCAAAAGTACAATAATTTTTAATAAAGTCATTGTTTAAGACTGAATATCTTGGAATGATGGAAATGAAAATTCTGGGCTCTGAACTATGAAATAAGCATTGATCGAGAATATTTCCAATGTATTTCCAATTTAAAGTCCTAGTTCCTTCAGGTACTTTGAATATTTTCATAACATGTTAAGATAATCTTATGACAATTTTCCATCCCCACAAAAAATAAACATAACCTTCTGATTTTGGTTTTGGGTAACATACAAGACACTAAAGCTACATGTTGCATAGGCGGACTGACTGAAGAGGCAACTCCATTTATTTTCTGCTCCTCTATTCATTAGGTGAGATGTAATAATCAAATATTTTTAACAAGCAAAAATGACAGACAGCAACCCATCACAATGAATGCAGCAACCAATCAGAATGATGCTATGACCATTCAGAACAGATGATGCAACCAATCATAATGGATGCTGGCTGAAACATAGGTGAGGTCATAACTGGGGATCCAGCCAAATATCAACCATGCCTACAATTGATGTGAAACTCAATCATACCCATATTATTAATTTCCCTCACAGAGAAACTTATTTCAAGATATTCAGGTGATTTCTGAGGGTACTGTAGTTACTTTCAACTCTCCGAGCTCCTTACTCTTCTCCCAGCTACAGTGGAGGCAAATTCTCAGTAAGACTGACCTGAGGATGGCATTATAAATAAATAATAGCTAAACATTTATTGTACACTTAGTTACCAGGCCCTGCTCATGTATTTCTTCCTTAATTCTTGCAATAACCCAATGGAGTTAGCTTCTATTATTCCCTTGTTTTATTGATGAGGGAACCAAGGCATAGAGAAGTTGAGTAACTTACTCAAGGTCACACAATTAGTACCAGAGCTGGTACTAAAATCTGGGCAGTCCTTCCACTTAGCTACTACTAGGTATGATTGTTATTACTAAATGGACATTCTCATCACCATTATATTATTAGCTCAATTCCATTCTTCCATCTAGCTAAACAATAAGGCGCCAAAGATGTTTTCTAATATTTGATCTATTGCTGGGAACCTATGAAGTCACTGACCAATATTTGTCTCCAAAGTGGTTGCAATTGCTCATTTCTGATCTAAATTGCTTCAAACAAACAGCAGGCAAGGAGGGCAAGAAAAGATCAAGAATATTACCTTATTCTCTCTGTCCTCCACTTTTTTCAAATATTCATCTTCTTTAAGACTCCCAGAATAATTTCTTTTCATGATCTAATAAAAATGATAGGTTGATGAACTCTGAGTTCTTAGACATGGTATTTCAGCAGCAGCTCCAAGTAGCAGCGGTTTGAATCTTCCAGGTGAATTGATATCCCAATTCTTAAGGCCCTCTTCAACAACCCAGAGGCACTCAGTTTTTTGATGTTGAGTGTTTTTATAAGGTCTCTGAAGAACTGCCATGGTAGTTAGGTGTTCATCCAGGCTACACAGAAAACAGGATCCACTGGGATTACAGTCAAGGAAGTCATTATTGTTTTAACTGAAAAAAGCTCTCCAAAGCCTTTGCTGTGGTGTACAGAGGTGACAGCTGAAGTTTCACTAATGATGTTCAACATTAATCTTTCAGAAAGCTACAGGGCAGGAATCAGATCTGCTGGGGCAGAAACCCAGAAAACACTGAAAAGGTGGAGAAAACAAGGGAGAGAAAAATTCATTAGGTTATTTTTCCCACTGCACTTGTAAGAGCGTCTAATTGTTTACAGTGATATTTAACACAAAAAATAATTTTTAATCCATAATTGTTTTATTACCATGGAAATGTTATTTATATTTAGTTGATTCGAGGTTCTCTATGCAAATTCAGTTTCTTCCATTACAATTAGCTTCCTCTGCCAGCCAGCTCCCATACCATACTTGCAGCTGACCCATGGGTGAATCAGGTCACCACCTGGGGACACTAAATGCACAGTCTGGACTGTTGATGATAGGACCAGTCTCTTAAGTGGCTCCCACCTCCTCCTACTTCCTTCTCACAAGTAACCACTGCAAAAAAGCACTGCTAGCAAAACAAACATGAAGTAGTGCTATATGTATCAACCTGAATATATCTCACAAACATCATGATGAATGAAAATCTCAAGTTACAGAAAAATTCATGCAGAATGACAGTATACATATATATAATATATATATACACACACACATTCATATATACATACTTCATATATATATATATATCCTTCATACACACACACACATATATGAAGGAAATAACTTGAACATTGTATCTAATTAAGAAATTCGTATATTGTAGTATAAACACAGAAATTCAGAGATGTGCTTATAGAACAAGAACTTCAACTGTATTGATGAATAATGTTTTATTCTCCAGACAGGGGTTTATATCTCATGATTTAAATGGTTTGTGAATTGTTCTAGTATGTAATATATACTGCCAAACAGATGTTCTAAAAACATTCCTTGTCAACATCAGAAGCTCATAAAGCCCTGCTCCTCATCTACCTCTTGAGCACATCTTTCATTGGCTTTGTACCTGGATTCTCTCTGTACATCCCCTTAAGACAATGACTCTTAGAATGATCTATCCAGGGTTTGTGATTTGGCCATCATCCATGACACTGTCCCTCAGCTTCCTCCTAGGTCTATGAGCTACATCTATTTTGCAATTACACTTGGTTTGTTTGGTTCTATCCAGGTTTCTAAGCATAACTAGATACTTACTTAGAAGCTGTTTTGGGGGCTTCCCAGTAACCATAAGGTTAGGCTAACCTTAAAATCTCAGCATAGGATCTTGTCAAGAGCCTCAAACTTTCCAAAGTCCCCATGTGTCTGTTCTATACATTGTACACCAAACCAGAACTTTGCTGAAATTAACTCAGAATTGAACTGTTTCCTATAGACCAAGAGTAAGCCCCTCTGAGAAAACTGCCCTGGTTAATCCAGACTTTCTAGATTACTTCAGGCTTTTTCTCCATCTCCAAAGTCCTAGAGGCAGAAGGGATCAAGGACCCTAAGGTGACATGAACAGAAGCAAGAAGATGAAAAACAAAAGGGATTCTTAGAGGGTTAAGGGTTGGTTTTTACATCACTGTCAACTGTGGTCTCCTCAGATATAAGAAACACAGATTTTTCATCCCTGTGTGTCTCATCGCGTTTCATGCTGATATAGGAAAAACCACTTGGTAACTCAATGAGCATGTTATCATTCAAGCCAGGTTTACTTAAGACATATTTTATATTTGAAACATCAAACTTTAGAATGTCCCACTATTTTATAGAGTCGTATTTAGAAATTATTCAAGAGATTAGGAGCCAGAAAAATACTTTGACTGAGCTTCCAGTCATCCTGACCTGGCTGTAAATGTATTGTTGGCACTCTAAAAATACAAGAGTCTGCCCTGTAAGGAATAAAGGGAGGTATAATACCATGGGGTAGCAAATGTGACAGACGAAGACGGGAAATCAAGCAAAGAATAAGAGAAATAAAATTCCCCTGTGAAGTTTAACAAAATAGCCCTAAATGGATTTTTGCTCATCGTACCAGAACTGCTAGAGCTGAATTTGTAATAAGTGCCAAGTAGATCAGAAGTAGCCAAAACCTTATTAAGAAAAACAGGATGCTTCTCTAAGGAGGCAAGACTAGACTGTGATTATAATTTGTAAGATGGCCTCTAACTTATAATAAAACAGTCCTCCTGGATAATACAGAGTGGAGAAGAGGAGACAGTGAGTCTGGGCATAGATAAAAGAGATCTAAGGAGCTAGATGGCAATGATCCCATCCAGACTCTAACCAGAGGAGAAACACTCAGGCCTCAAAATGAAAATAACCTGTTTATTCCCTGTAGCACACCTCCACTTGGGTGATGGGCCTGAGTCTAGCAAATTTTCATGGCATTATCACGTAATCATACAACTATTTTCTCTGTTTGAATTTCACTTCCTCCTGGAAAACTCTTGAATTGTGTAAGTTGGCTTCCATAAAGCTTTCTCTCAGGGAGTGAATTCAGCGTCCTGTCAGTGAAACTCCCTATGTTTGGTTTAGTTTGAACCTGTGTCTTATCTGTTCTGTGTATGCTGATCGAAATCAAATTTCTGAGCATTTGGAGACCCTGCATCTGGGTTGTCGATGAATGCACCTAAGTATGTACCATTTTTGATGCCTGTTTTCAGCTAGTTCACAGGAATCTCCTAGAGAATCTGTACTCACTACACATTTAATCAGTAAAAAAACGAATGAGTAAAAATAATGAAGTACATTTTATTTAGAGTCAATTCTCATTATTTTAGTTAAAATGTACCCAGTGAACACTGATCAGATTTTAAAGGAAGAAATTCAGTCTTACTTTATTCTTTATAATACTTTCACTTAAATAGGTTCTCTCCTTAAATATTATAGAATGTGGATTTGTCCCTTTGTCCAGTAGCCTTGCCAAATTGAGTCCAAATATTAAAAAGATGACAAGATGGTTGTACAGTCATTCTACTGCCTTTCAGGATAGATAGCTTTGGCAGGTCACTAACTCTGAGCATCACAAAAGATGCAATAATCAAACAATTCTCAAATGATCGTACAGTGTCACAAGCTTTTTTAAAAAAGCTTTTGTTTTGAGTAGTAATAGACACTTAAATAATATGGGTTGATATTTTAAACAAAGAGGGTATATCTAAATATATCTCATGAAGGGGTACTTGAAATGCATCTTTTAAAAATGGAACATTTCTGGAAGTGCTTGGGATGAAACCTAAGTAAGAATAAAATTAATTCCCCTTGTCTGTTACTGTGTGACAACACAACAGGTAGATTTTTGGCACACTTAAAGAATGTTTAGGAGGCTAGAAAATACAAAGCTAAAAAGCATACTGAAAAATTCTCTTGGGGGTGCCTTTCAAATAGATAAGCAGACAAGAATCCACATGACTGCAAAAGATAAGAGCTGCCATAGAGATAAAGATATTATGGGGAGAGAAATAAATGTTCTTTCACTATGAACCCAAAGCTGAAAGACTCAAGGACAGTTTGCTATGGAACCGCAGGGATTGATTTTTTTCAATAGAGCAGTTTCTTCTCAGATGGCAACTCTGTGTGCACATGCGCACAGATTCAGTAGTCGAATTTTTTAAGAAATTAGAGTGGTATTGATCCTCTGAACAATAATACAAAGGACAACTAACAATACCATCAGCTTTTATCAGCTTTATAGTGATGTCCATGAACAGCATCCCAGAATGTTCCCACAATCTTAACAGCCAACACATACAAATGCAACTAACCCTTATGACCCTCTCATAAAAATGAACTGTAACACCCCCATTACAGAGATGAGAAAAATTAGGTTAGGAATTAACATATCCAAAGTTACCCATTAGTAACTCAGAGCACTTTGATTTCAGGGATGCTGGTTCTGACCATTGATATGACGCCCTCTCAGTATCCCCATGGAACAACAGCATCCCACAAACTGTTATAGATACTCCACAAAATCTTTAAAAGTTCCTTGGGCCGACAAGTTTTGAATATGTGGAAATGAAGTCAAACTAAATATTTTTTCTTCTACAGAACTTCTGAGACTTTAATGCTCTAATGTTTATGTGAATTTGTCGCAGAACCTCTAGTTTGGAATATGATAGTTAACATTATTGATTCTTATCCTGGAATCATGTACTTTGATGTTTTAAAGAGATACTATCTTTAAAAAAATTGTTAGAAGGAAACCTAAGTAAATTCAAGAGAAAAGATTTGAAACAAAAATTTAGACAATACAACTTATATTTAACCTCCAATGCTTTTTAACTATCAAGACCTACAAAATTCTTATTGCTCCCCAAATAGTTTCACAGAATAGACATATATAAATTTAAAGTATCTGTACAAAGGAAGCCACTGCAAATAGAACTAAAAGAAATAAGAGATAGGTTGGGAAAATAGGATTGTTTCTAAAAATCAGGAAAAAGATTAATATCTAGAAAATATAAAAAGCTCTATACGTTATAAGAAATAAATCATTAAGGGGCAAAAAAAATAAGAAAAGGCAATTCGCAACCAATTCATGTAAACATGAAAAGATGCTCACTTAGCTCACTAAGTTATGTAACTGCAAATTACAAACAAGAAGAGAAGTTCTTAGTTTTCCATCAGATTATGAAATGTATAAAACAAAAATCTGTATCATCCAGTGTTTGGTGAAGGTGTGTAGAAGTGGGTATGCTCATGTTTCCATTAGTGGGAGTGGAAATAAGTTCAACCCTTAGTTGAAAGAGAATTCTCCATAGGTTTCTTCATATCTACATATCTTCCAGAATGTCTGTTTCGTGACCAGCTTTGAAAGATACAGTGTCTGTCTCTGGACAAAGGGCAGATTTGCTTACCACTTTGTAAAACAAAGTCTCTCTCCAGGGCAGAAGGCAGATGTGCTTATAATCCACTGTATAAAGTCTGGGTTCCCTAAATTCAGGTTCTCAGCTGTTATGCAAGTCCTCTCAATGCCCAATTCCACCTGGGCACTTGGGGACAAAGGGAACCAATGCAAGCATGAAGCTCGTGAGACTTTGCTGAGCTGTGAATAATAAAGTCCACAGTATCTGGCCCAGGTGTCTTCAACTATCACATATTAAAAAACATGAAAACAAACACTTTTTGTTAGATTTGGAAAAAAGAAAAATCTCAGAGCTTTTATAGTTCTTGTAAGTTCATGATCACTAATTATTTTTAATTAAGTTTATTGGTGTAACATTTGGTTAATACAAGTATATAATTTTCAGGTGTACATTATACTTTGACATCTGTATATTCTATTGTGTTTTACCACCAAAAAGTCCAGTTCCTTCAGCTACAATATATTTGATCAAGTTTACCCACTTCACCCTAACCCTGAACCCCTAATATTTGACCCCTTTACCTGTCTACCTCTCCCTCCTCCTTCATCTCCTACCCTCTGGTAACCACTAGACTATAGTTCAGGTCCATGAGTCTCTATTTGTTTGCCTGTTCATTTGTTGTTTTAGGTTTATATCCCCATATAAGTGATATCATGTGATTTTCAACCTTTTTCTGTCTGGCTTATTTTGCTTAGCATGATTATCTCAAGGTTCATCCATGTTGTCAAAATGGCAATATTTCATCTCTTCTTATGCTGACAAATATTCCATTCTATATATGTACCACCTCTTCTTTAGCCAATGATCTATCATGGGATACTTCGGATTGCTTCCATGCCCTGGCCACTATGAATAATGCTGCTATGAACATTGGTGTGCAAATAGCTTTTTCAGATGTCTGTTTTCAAGTCTTTGAGGTAAATATACCCAGTAGAAGGATTGCTGGATCATATGGTAGATCAATTCTTAGTTTTTTGAGGAACCTCCATACTGTTTTCCATAGTGGCTGTACCAATTTGCAGTCCACCAGAAGTGTATGAGGGTTCCTTTTTCTCTGCATCCTCTCCAACATTTGTTATTATTGTCCTGTTGATTATAGCTATTCTAACAGGTGTGAATGGTATCTCATTGTGGTTTTGATTTGCATTTCCCTAATAGCTAGTTGTTGAGCATCTTTTCAAATATTTGTTGGCCATTTGTCCTCTAGGGAAAGTGTCTGTTCAGGTCCTCTGCCCATTTTTTGATTGATATTTGGTTTTTTGTTGTTATTGAGTCATGAGTTCTTTGTATATTTTGGATATTAGGCCCTTATCGAGGTGTTGCTTTGCAAATATATTTTCCCATTCGGATGGTTCTCTTTACCTTGTTGACAATTTCTTTTGCTGAGCAGAAGCTTTTTAGTTTGATGTAGTCCCATTCATTTATTTTAGCTTTTACTTCCCTTGCTTTTGAGATCAAATTCATAAAATCCTCTTTAAGTCTAAGGTCCTTGAGTTTAGTTCTATGTTTTCTTCTATGCATTTTATTGTTTCAGGTCTTATATTCAGGTCCTTAATCCATTTTGAGTTAATTTTGTGTGGTGATAGACAACAGTCTAGTTTCATTTTTGCAGGTGGCTTTCCAGTTTTCCAGCACCATTTATTGAAAGAGCCTTCCTTTCTCCATGTATGTTTTTGGCTTTTTTGTTGAAAAATTATTTGCCCATATAAATATAGGTTTCTTATGGACTCTCGATTCTGTTCCACTGGTCCGTGTGTTTGTTTTGCTGCTAATCCGTGCAGTTTTGATTACTGTCATTTTGTAGTAACTTTTAAGCTGGGCAGAGTGATGCCTCAGCCTTATTCTTTTTTCTCAGGATGGTTTTTGCCAATTCACGGTCTTGTTGCTTCCAAACGAATCTGATGATTTTTTGTTACATTTCTTTAAAAAATGCTGATCAGATTCTAATGGGGATTGCATTAACTCTGTATAATACTTTAGGTAATATGGTCATTTTAACTATGTTGAGTCTTCCAATCTAAGAACAGGAATAACTTTCCATTTCTTTGTATCTTCTTCGATTTCATTATATAGGTCCTTTACATGTTTCATTAAATTTATTCCTAGGTATTTTATTCTTTTTGTTGCAATTGCAAAAGTAATTTTTTTCCACTTCTTTTTCTGACACTTCATTATTAGAATGTAAGAAAGCTATGGATTTTTTGAATGTTGATTTTGTATCCAGAAACTTTACTGTATGCTTATTGTTTCTAGTAGTGTTCTTGTGGAGTCTTTAGGGTTTTCTATATAGAGATCATGTCATCCGCAAATACTTCTTGTCACCTTTTTTAGAGGATTAGTTGAGTCTTCAAAATTGGACAAAGGATCAAAATTTCAGTTATGCTAAGTAAATCCTAGACATATACTGTACAGCATAGTACCCACCGTTAATGATACTGTGCTGTATACTTAAAGTGTTGCTAAGTATCCTTATTAATAAATAAGGCAGGAGGAAACTTTTGGAGGTGATAGATGTTTATGGTACTGATTGAGGTTTATGCTTTCATGGGTATATACTTACTTCCAAACTCATTAAGTTGTATACATTAATACATACAGTTTTGTATGTCATCATACCTTGATAAAGTTTTTTAAAATTAAGATATACATGTTCTGACCACTTTTAAGAATCTATCTTACAGAAAAATTAATACCTATGTATATACTTGAATACAATGTATAGATATTTATTTTAGTATAATTATCAAGGATGGAAATTTTGAAATATCCTGAAGTTACAGCAATACCATGGTGCTATATTAAAAATAATATATTTAAAAATATGTATTGACATATGAATACCTAAGCTACATTGTTAGTTGAAAGTAGGAAGTTTCTATGTTTTTATTTTTTATTTTTTTTAGGTGAGGCAAACCTTGGTTGACCTCCAGGATTGCAAGGACCTTGTCAGCTTATAATCCCTTATTTTTATGCCTACAGCACCTGGTCTTCCTAGTGGTCTCCCATCCAAGTACTAAACAGGCCTGGCCCTGCTTAGCTTGAGATCAAATGGAATCGGGCTTGTTCAGGGTGGCATGGCCATAGATGATCTCTATGTTTTTTAATGTATATGCTTTCCAGTGTAATGCAATCAATATGTGTGTGTATGTAAATGCATAGGAAAAGGCACAGAATGATACCTATTGATTGCCTATATATCAGTTGCCTATATGACGGGAGCTGGATTGTCAGGGGTTAGAGACGAGATGAAAAGGGTCTTATTTCTATACTGTTTATTGTTCTAGACATATTCACATAATCATACAATATTTCGTCTTTTAGAAATTTCAAGACACAATAAGGTATGGTAACTGACTAGAGTTAGATGCAAAGGAGAGAGAGAAGCCAAAAATAATTTTAAGAATTTGATCTTGGCATAGTACAGGTGACATTGCCAGCAAGATGGAAGCTGGAGAGATGCAGTCAGATGGTCACTGGGGCTAAAGTCATCTGAACGCTAGACTAGGTGGATGTTAAGGATGATGCACTCACATATCTGGCAGTTGATGTCAGCTGTTTGCTGGGAGCACAGCTAGGGCTGTTGACCACAACACCTATATGTGGTTTCTTCCTCACGGTGGTCTCAGGGTAGTCAGACTCTTTACATGGCAGCTATCTTCCCTCAGAACAAGTGTACCAAAGGCCCAAGCAGAAGCTGTAAGACATCTTAAGATTTACCCTTGGAAGTCCCAGAATATTATTTCTGGCACATATTTTTGTTTTTGTTTTGTTTGTCTTTCTCAAGGAACTCACTAAAGTCATCTCAGACTGAAAGGAGTGAATTAGATTCCAATGTACGGAGAGTAGTGAAGAATTTGTGGCCTTCTTCAATTTACCATATGTCACTTCCTAATATAGAAAATGTGTAAAATTATGGTTACCAGGAATATTACAGATGAAGGGTCATACATTCCTCCAGTTCTTCATAGGAATGAAGAAATTGCATGTGCACCATGATTCCCTATTTATTGTTATCAGGTCGGCACAAGTGTAGGTACCTTTAGCTATACAAAGAGAAGCAGGGTTTGAAATGTTCAGCTATTAAGAGATAAAAATACAAGAGTTATTATTATTTTACATGAACACACAAATCAGTAAAATGGCAGCACAGTTAGCAGACATGGAAATTATTTGAGACTCTTCTATAAACAAGTGGTATCAATGGTAATGGTGGTATTGGGAGAAAACTGGTTCCATGGGCTCCAAGGAGTCATAAAAAGGTGACAGAGCAAGAAAAGACAATGTTCCCAGTGCAGGGCCTGGCAAGTAAAACTAACAGCTCCTCAAAGAGTTTCTGCAAGACTTGCTGGTGCCCCATCATTTGCAGCAGAGATTCAGAAAATTTTTGATGGATACTTTAAACGATCAATAAGAACTACAGACTCTCTACCTTGAAAAAATATACCTATGCTCTAATAGACAAAGGGAGGTAATTTCAAGGGTTCAAAAACTATAACTGTGGTTACCCAAAGGTTTAAAGTCTATAGGGCAAGCGCTGCTAATATAAAACCGGAAGAATAAGAATCAAAGGCAGGCTCAGTGTACCCTTTCAAATTTGGTGTTGTAGAAACTGTGGGGCTTTAGAAACAAAATGGAATTAAAATTCTCCTCCCAGAGAGAATAACATGGATAAGCTGCTCCAAGTTTTTGCATCTCAGTTTATCATCTGTAAAATTGGAATATTAATATCTACTTATTTTGTTGTGAATATAAAAGTGAATTACTATATAAAGTACCTAGCACAATATTTTACATAACAGACACTCAAAATATTTTAGACCCTTCTATCCTCTCTGTTCTTACACTTAAGAAATATGTCATTAACAGAGATCAGTCAAAAACATATTCTTATTCCCTTTCATTCCCAAATATCCAAAGATCTCTTTCTGGCTTCCTAGACTTTCTATTGAGAATTTATAAACTTCTTAGCAATTGCTCAGAAACTCCACAATTGTTATTAGTAATGAGATTTTTAATAATACTAAGATTGTCATATATGATGACATGATGGAAGGCTTATAATATGAAGATAAGTGAAAAAATCAGAAATATAAGACTACTTATATTATGTTAAAGGAAATACAAACCTAAATATTACAGAAGAAAGAATAGGAGGGAAAAAGTCAAAATAGTAAGTCTATCTCTGGGTAGTTATATTATGGCTGTATTTTAATTTCATCTTTACAGTTGTCTTTAGTTCCATGCTTCTATAATGAATACATATTATACTTATAAATCAACAAAGAAAAATACATCAAATGCCACTGTTGCCAAAAATATTCTAGCAATATTAGCACAGCTTCGTATTCCATGATAAACAATGTATATGCCAATTACCTTGTTTGGCTACTGAACAGGAAAAAAAAATCAGGAGTAGAGTCAGATAGCCTTGAGGATAATAAATCTATCTTTTTAAAGTAATGTCTAATTCACTAAGGCATGTTCAATCTGGAAAAAGATAAAACCAAAGAACAGAATTAGGTTACAGAGGATATAAATGTTCAGGCAATAAACATGTGCAAAACCATGTGTCATAAACCATGCTGGATCTAGGGAATACAACAATGAAAAAAGCGTGAGTTCTGTTCTCAAAGAACTTGTCTATTTTCTAGGGGATACAGACAAATGACATTAAAAAGTCTTATAAATGCCTACGTGGCTTTGAGAACATGAAGAAAAGACAATCAGGAAGAGGAGAGTGGTCACTCTAGGACAGAAAGGCAGTAATTATGAAAAGTCACAAGAACACACTAGTCCAGAGAATAGTGAATAACCCCAGGGCTGGGGTCCTAGTTAACAATAGAGAGGTGCCATCCAGAGAGGAGTTTGGTATCCAGATAAAGCATCTGGATTTAATCCAGTGTTTTTCAAATTGTGACTTTGGGAATGGTTTCTTTGGAAACACAGCAAGGGGGGGTTGAGTGCCCAAGCCTGTAGCGCCAATCAATCCCTGCTTCACAGAGAAGGTTTTGTCTATTCTGTAAGTTGGATTTCCTGACAGGATTTTGTGTGAAGAAAGAGTTCCATGACCTGAAACAGTCTGAAAAGTGTTCCCATGCCATCGAGCTGTTGAGAGACGAGAAGGGGGTCAGGGATAGACTGTGAAGAACAACAATGTTTAAAGAAGGGACAAAGGAAAAAAATGAGCTGATGAAAGAGACTGAGGAGCCATAATCAACAGTAGAAGTAGTTAAGTCTAATGAATTGGGAGTCAGGTGTGTCACTTGGAGTCAATACAGCCCATCATTAAATTGTGATTTCAACCAATCAAGTAAACTGTTACAAACACTTCCAGCTACATGATCACAGTACACCCATATCAATAAATTCAGCCTAATTCAGTGTCATCTCACATCTTCCTTGGCCTAATATCCTAGGTTTCTAATAATGTATATTAGTAAATTTTGCTATTATTTTGGCATATAATCTAATTCCTTCCAGGTTATATGTTGTACTTGATCCCTGGCATATGCTAACATCTGACCACAGTTCTGGGGACTGTTTCGGGCAGGTGTTAAGAATAAACAATCTTATTACATTAAAAAAATACTTATGTAGATAGCCTGAAAATCAGCCATTAGTTAGGAAACTAATTGACCAAGACCAAAGGAAAGAATAGTTCAAGATGGACATCTGAGAGGAAGCTCTACAATAGAGGTTATGATGCAGGAGACCACTTGAAGCCTGGAGAATTTTGAAGAGTCATGTATGTACTAGAGTGAGTATAGTACAGACCCTTTTAAAGGAGTCAATGTGAGCTCAAAGGAATCAAAGAAGTCCTTTACAAGAGTCAAAGTGTTGGAAAATAAGTAGAAATGTATTCAGACATATGAAACACATGGTAAAATATCTCTTGCAAGTTCAAGGTCCTGAACAAACACCTATAAGTAGTTTGAAGGCTGGTATAAGAAAATACAATATTATTCCCAGACGTCTGCCTAACTGCCATACATCCCCAATTAATCAAGTTCTCTATATGGACTGCGAATTTCTTCCAAAGTCTTATTGACATGACCTAGCCAAGAAGACACTAGATCCTTTGTGAAAACTCAGTTTGGAACCCCAGGAAGATCTGTTTTTAAACTACACCTGAAGTTGACTCTCACCTTCTCAGACCTCTCTTCTAGTGGGCACATTTCCCACAAATACAGCCTTGCTGCCCCTCATACTTTGTTATGATTCCTTTCAATCTGACTGGTAATGCCATGTCTGCTAAATACAGCAAGAAACTGTGGAAAGAGTAAGATGAGAAACACTTATATGCTCCTCAAAGGTGGCCTTACACCGCAGTCTACACTAGGGGCTTGACAAACTTTTTCTAATTAAGAGCCAGCCAGTAGATATTTTAGGCTTTTTGGTACAAGGGGCAAAATCATGGCTATTCTGTAGATACTTATATAACAATAGAGAAAACAGACGCACACAAATATTTTATTAACAGAATTCAAAATACAATAATAATGACTGAGTTTTTTGTTGTTGTTATCGCAGATATGCTAATGAGAAAAATGGAGTTTTAAAGCAGATAACATTTCATTTAATTGAGGTCCAATGTTAGTATTCCTAGAACCAAAACTGATGATAGTTAAGTCTGACTCCATCCTAGACCAACTAAATTTGAATCTAAATTTTAATTAGAGTTCCCAGTGATTTGTGTACATCCTGAAGTATGAGAACATACTGGCTTAGAGTTTCTTAATACTATCTGGGCTACATTTCTCTCTCCCTTCAGAGAAGACAATGAAAGCTGTGTACCCTTAAACAGGTTCATGAACCACTTGAAGTCCATTCAAGAATTCCTACAGAGTCTGTGGCCCTAGACCCCAGAGACTGTTCCCAGGCCTATCCCAAGGCAAAAATGTTCTAAAATTAGATTACGTTCAAATCCCAGCCATTTACTATGTTATAGAAGGTAAGCTACTTAAGCTCTCTGAACCTCAGTTTCTTATATAAAGTGGAGACAATAATAGCTACTACCTTATGGGTTTCTGGAGGATCAAAAGAAACTACATAATCCTTGTTACACACTCTTTTCCATGTGAAGTGATAGAATTTCTCAAATAACAAATGTAAAAACAAAAAGATATCATTATATACTCCCCATTATCCAAGTCATAATTAATAATACTTGTTCTTACTATCCATATGTTGTATTATATTAGGTTATAATTTCCTGCTCCATTATTATACTTGTCTTAAGTACTTTTCCTTATGACTCATGACAGTAATGACAATAAACACATAACAACTCACATAACACTTATATACATATGCCAAACACTGTTCTAAGGTCTTGATTTACATATATTAGCTCATTAAATCATCACATTAACCCTTTGAGTTTGTTACCATATGTATAACGTATATATAAAATATATACATATATAACAATATATAACATAACAAACAGGCAAATATTTATATATTTAAATTGTGTAATAATTCCATTTTTTTTTCCATTTTTGTTGAAAATCAGTTTGTTCTTAACTCCCCAAACACATATTTATAATGGACATTGTAAATGTTTGGAAGAACAAATGGCGGACTTGGAGCTAGCAGGCCATTTTAGAATACAGCACTTTTATTTTGGTGTGTTTGGGGGGCATTTGCAGAAAACTACATACACACACAATTTTGTCTTGGTCAATCATACCCAGCATTTCCGCATTTGAGTGTGTACCTTTGTATACACCAAGAGATTGTACAAAGATGGATATACAAGCACACCTGAAAAACAAAAGATGGACTGTAGGCAATGCACATCCGTTTGTTCCTGAAAAATGGTAGTCTGTACAGCAATGCTACTCTAAATGTAGTTCATGATCTGATCCTAGTCTACAAACGGCTACTGTCCTGAGATAATACATGCACAAAATTTGAAAACTTTTATAGGAATTTGACATTGACATAAGAATGTAATCAGTGGCCTCATTTTATCATACAGTGTATTTTACAAAAGTATTAGTTTGAGGTGGTTTGGAAAATTAAAAACAAAGAAACCTGTTTTTTACCAGATGGTTTTGGAAACACCATGAGGTGATCCTCAATATGTTTTCCTTTTCTTTTAATGTTCCTCAAACTAAGTGTTCTCTCTTCCAAGAACAAAACTTGGAGGTCTGAACATCGATTTTCATTATAAGTGGAGAGAAGATGTAGGATATGACATTGGAGCAGCTTCCCTTGACTGAGAAAAGAAAAGCTCTAACAGTGGTCAGGGTGTGGAATGAATAGAGGAAAATGAGATTAGGAAGGGTCTGATGCTACTTGGCACCTGAAAGCATGGCTTGAAGAGCTCGGCTGGAGAAAAAGGAGCTGGCAGTGGTTTAGAGAATGGGAAGTGCTGAGGGGACCAATAGACCAAAGAGCCTTGAGTAATGGTGAGGGGCCCAGAGAACACAGGGCCCCCTTGACAAAAAGGTCAAAGAAAGGATGCTGACCAGTGAGACACTGGGACAGCGCTAGATCAACAACAGCTTTATAGATACCAGCAGAGATTGGGTGAGCCTATGACCCAGACAGAAAGGTAGAAATCGGGCCAGCAGGGAAAAAAAAAAAAAACATCCCAGGGAGATACCCTTAGAAGTTACTTAACTTGACCAAGCTAACCATGGCACAGAGCAGAGACTCTGATTTAAATCCAGACTCTGAAATTTGTTAGCTGTGGGATCTTGGATACACAGAAAGCACTTGAATAGTCAGTCCTTGGGCCATAGTAAATCCTTATAATATGTGAGCAGTTACTATTAGTAGTAGTAGTGATAGTGGACCTATATTTTTTGTTTGCTGACCCAGGTTCAAGAGTTTTCCCAATACAATCGACCAAATATTACCACAGGGCTTTATCTTCATTGTTCAGGAACCTACTCTGTAGACCTGGATGGCACTAATATTTAGTTATGTTGTAGTGGGCTTAAGTATAAAGTCAAATATATAACCATTACAAGAACAATGAGAGTCAAAGAAGAATTCTCTTGAGGGAAAATCAATGGATGTTTGTTATGTATTACTAATTTAGAAATAATCTTCCTGTGTTTAGAGCACAAACTCAGTGAGAGTCAATAAAATCAGTAAAGCCTATTAAATTTTTTTTTAGCTGTGAATGGTTTGAAGCAGATTTAATTTTTCCTTCTTGAACATAGCTAATGCAAAGAGAACAACTCAGTCTTTTTACCCCTTGTTACTGACTGGACTTCCTTGTAGTTATTTTCCCTGTGCTAGTCTCTTGAGGGCACATATCCAGTTTATAGTCAAGATATGAAGCTTAATTAAACATTTGTTTATAGGCACAGATATCTTTGGATATTCCATTACTTGTTGAAAGTTGGGGGAAAAATGCCTATTTCACATTAGGCCCTTACTGCTTTGTATGAAAACTCACCCTTAGTAATCAAATCACTTCATTTAAATAAAATTAATTTCCAAAATTTTAATCATATACTAACTTTAATGTACTTTCAAGCCAGGAGACTAAAAACTATTGATGTCTACACATAGTTCCTGGGAGGATATATTAATGGACTTGTCTATAATCTCTGATACTTGAATTAAATGTTTAATAAGATTTTGTTGGTATTTACCAAGTGGGCTGTTGCTGAACTTGTTTTTTTTAATAATCCAGATAAACGTATGTTTAGATTTAAAGTCTATTTTTGAACTCTGAAACATCATTGTTTGATGGCTACATTCCACACATCCCAACTCCCACTCCACTTCAACTATATTTTCTGGTAAAACATACCACTTCTAGTCTTAGAATACACTATCAATATTAAATGATTTTAAAATAATGTTGAGTATTTTACTTGCTTTAAAAATGTATCTTAAGGGTTGCTATTTTTATTAATTTTCTTAATTTCTTTCCAAATCCTAACACTCTTGGAAATCTTTTAACTGCACAACACCAAAATGAAAATGCCACTTGAAGTCTATTTATATAAACCACAGACCCTTAAATGAACTGGACAACTCCTTAATGTCTGAATAGAGTGTTTCCTGGCATTGGTTAGAAAGATTAAATCAAATTAGCCTGGATAAGTCAGCTGTTACAAGGGCTGGAAACTGTGAGATTAAACTTTAACAAACTTTTAACAAATGGTACTATGCCTACTTGCAAATGAATAAGGTTATTAAGGGCTCAGTGAAGGAAAGTCTGATTTTAATATTTTTATTCAGTGAAGTAAAGTCTATTAATTATTTTATAGTTGATAATGTTTGTAGAAAGAAAACAAAACTAAGGTAAGAGAACATTTAAATGAACAAGAAGTTAAAACAGGAAACAAATAAAACAGCAACTCCAAATATTGAGCCTGAACTTTTGAAACATTAGCAAAAACAAAGATGGAAATATGCACTCAAGAGAGTATCCCCATGGTCAGAAACAATAATTAAGTACAGTGCAAAGTAGCTGCCAACTTAGAGTAAAATATAAAGTCCAGGAAGTAGAGAACATCACTTTTGAGATCTTTGATTTCCACATACAGAATCATAACTGAGAAAAATCAGACATTCTTATAGATATTGGAGTACCTGGTATACATTTTATTTAAGTAATTTTATATATTATGAAAAACTATCAAACATGTAAGACCAGCTGTCAAGGAAAACTGGAGCTGCAATATTTAAAAGCTGCCCAGCACTCCAGAACCTGTCCACCTAACCAGACACATGAGCGCATTGGTGCTAAGATGATAGGGCTCAATGGTTGAGAATATGGGCTGTAGTGTTGAGCTGCTTGGATTTGAAACCTGGTTCAATCACTCACTAATTATGCATAATTCTATGATCATAAATTTATTCTTATGTAAATTGGATAATGATGATATCTATCTCATGAGGTTTTTGTGAAGATTCAATTAGTTAAACAATTTAAAGCATTTACAACCACCTCTGGAATATTTTAAGCATTATTATTTGTCCTTTCTTAACATGAAAAAAAAGAAAATCCTTATCCAAAATGAACTGCTACAGTGTGTTAGTAAAATTACAGTCTGAGAAAGGATCCTATAATTCAAAGGAATAGAATTTCTAAGGTCCTTTGCACTCTAAAATGCTATAACCCTGTGCTTGTTCAAGAAAGACATTTCTAGAATACATAAGATAGCTTAAGTCTGATTTCTTAACATTTAGACATATGGATACTGATATTTGATTCCATAACATACTGACATATTTCATAACTCTAAAGGATAAACTACTTACCATTCTCTTTCTTTAACCAAAATAAAAAAAAAATGTGTCTGAAAGACCCTTATCCCCATCCTTAAGCCCTAAAATGTTGCTCAGAATGTTCATGCCTCCTTGATGTTCATTTGCTCAGTTCTGTCCCAGATATCAGGAACATTTTTAATCTGAGTCATGAGGATTCAGCCAAGTAGAGGTATATACACTGTGGCTCTGTGTTTCCATCCTTGATGCACCTGATCCTCATCTGATGACTCAGTTCCAATAACTCACTCCCACCTTGTACCCAAATGGTGCCCCATTACCACTTCCATACTTATAGAGCACTGTGTGCCAGGAACTGTTTTTGAGCATTTTACATCTATTAGCCTTTTAACTCTATAACTCCTGTAAGTGCAAACTATTATTACTACAACTTTAGAGATGAGGAAACTCAAGAACAGAAAAGCTAATTAAATTTTCCCAAGTTCACAGAGCTAGTAGGTAGCAGAGCCAGGATTCAAGTTCAGGAGTCTGGTTGCAGAGTCCGTGCTCTTAACCCTTATACTACACTGCCTCAGAAATTAAGACCCAGTGCCTTGCTTACTGCTCCTGAGTTATTCTTCTATAGACAAATCTTACATTAATATTCATATAGTGTTTCATGGTTTAACATTATTTCACCTCCATGATCTTATTTATTTGTTCTCTGCGATTACTGCATAAGAGAAAACTGAGGCTCGCAGAGAGATAAAGTGCACAGGAGGCAGTGAATGGTAGAATCAGAACTTAAACCTGGTTCTTTGGCTACCAAAGCCTGTGTTTTCCAGTACTCTGATTCTGTACACAAGGTTTAGAAAAAGGAGATATCCACGAGGTATGGACTCTCTGAGAGAGGTGGGGTATGACCAAGACCTTGAATTCTAGGTAGCTCTCAGACTTGGGGAGGAAAGGATGAGAAAATAGAGACTAAAAGAAAAAATAACAGAAAAGAGACCTGGAAAAGGATAGATGCCAGGCATAGTATCATGAAAGAAAGGAAAGGACTTGGTAGTGGTTTGGGTATTGAGAGCAAAGGAAAAGTTAGAAGCAAAATTGACTTCCAGGTTTCAACTGTGAAACCAGGGAATCATCAATGCCATTAACAGAAACACAGATGAAAGAGGAAATGGTATGACATAAAAGACTATGAGTTTGGCTACAACCATAATGAATATTGGGTGACAGTTAAACATGCAAGTGGGGAAATATATAACAGATGGAAAGATCTGGAAATTGATATCCTGGAGGCATTCACTTAAGGTGATATTTAAGACTAGGGCTTGATGAGAAGTCACAGGCAGAGAAAAGAAGTAATAAATTATGAGCCAAATGCTGAACCTTTAGGAGAAACCAACACTAGGGAAGAGGAGAAGGCAAAAGGAAAAGTGGTAGAAAAATAGTTGCATAGATAATAGAGTCATGGATAAAAAGGAAAAAAAAAGAAAATTCAAGAAGTAGAAATAAAGAGCAATTAGGGGATCATTTTATAAACTGTATAAATGTCTAACCAATATACTGTATACTTAGAACTAATAATTTTAAAAAAAAGAAAGTGCTCATGAATGTCACATAAAACAAAGAAGTTAAATAGAATTATATGGGTAAATGAACAATTAACATCTTTCCCAACTCGACTATAGTTACATAAGAGCAGACCTTAGTGTTTCCTACTCTGACTTCAGTGCCTAGTAGTACTTTATGTATATCTGTCACTAAATATTTACTGGATAAGTAAATGAATGAATATAATGAGATTTCCTCATTGCATTACAAATGACCCTTGGAATTAGAATGTCAATAAAGTGATGGAGATAGATGTCATATCATAGGGGAATTTAAAGAAAGTAGAATATTAAAAGAGAGAAAAGTAATAGTAAGGCAGTAGGGACATATTTTATCAACTACCACTTAGAGATGAGTTTTTGCTGAAAGGAGAGAGAAACCAGATCAAGTGAATTTCCTGTCCTAGTACAATATATATTTATCAGATTTTGTACCTCCAAGAATTCTGCCCGACTTCCAGATGATCTTCTAGAACTTAAGGTAGCCACAACAGCTGTCAACTCCATAAGTGATAGAAGCAATAGGACTGCCTGCTTTATTATTGCTCTCTTCAGTAGAATCAGAAGTCCATGGGCTAGACATGATGGAAGATGTGAAGGAAATATGGTAAGGAAACAGAGGTCAAAGGAAATGATGATACTACCCATAGAAAGACAGAACCAAGAATAGAACCAAGCTGGAGAGAAGTTAAAAAGTCTTGTGAAACCATCCAAAAATGTGTGAATGTTTGTGGGTGGGTGAATGTCTGAGTGATAGCACATACACAAGCAACATATGGGATATACAAAAACATAGTTACAAATACATTTCAAAAAGAAAGCATTAAAGACAATTAGCTAAGTGTTTACATATACTGGCAAAATAGTCATAACACAATAAAGCTTAGGTAAACTGTTCATTTCACATATTAAAGTTGCATTTCCTTTTCCTTTCCTTAACATCCTAAAAAATAAAGTAATTTCAACAAAAATGTGCTTCTAAATGTGCTTCTGGGACACAAAGAGGTAGAGATAATTATTTTATTATTTAATTCCCTAAACCTATTAGAAGACATTATAAGACATGAATAAACTGAATGACAACAGCTATTTCCCAAACAGGCAGGCAGAGAATTTCAGATAATTATAAATATACAGAATAAATATGATTTGACAACAAAAAGACCTTTTCTCACTTTTTTCCTTAACTGTTTCCAAGTTATTAGTTGCCCAAATGTTAATATATGTGTGTATGTGTGTATACATAGACATGTAACACACACTCAGAGATGTAGGGATCTATTTTATTTACACTGAAAGTGTAGTACTTCCAAAAATTCAGAGAATATATGTTTACATTCTCTACAGTACAGAGTAACACATGGAATAAAGATCATCATACTCTTTTACGAATAACTTTTCCCCTTGATATAGCATAAACAAGATCAGGTTTCCCAATGACTTTTACATGAAATGCAAACACTTTTCTTACATCATAAAAGTAATGCTGAAGCTCATCTAAAAGACTGCCAGGTAAGGGGAGGGGAAAATGGCGTAGATGATAGGGGCTTTCGTCATCCTCTTGTGACCAAATCAAAGTTGTGACAGAAATAGGGATCAAACAACAAGCACAGTTACCTGGGATCTACATGAACAGAGGGACAACTAGGAAGAGAATAAGAAATCACCCTGCAACGGCAGAAGGTAGGAGGGGGTGATGACGTGAGGCTGCCTGGACCCTAGTGGCTGAGTGGGACAGAGGCGGCAGCAGCTGCAGCTGGCAGCTAGACATCTCTCTTTTTTTAAAACTAATTTTCTATGGTGACATTGGTTAAAAAATTCTAATAACTTTCAGCTGTACACTTTAACAATAAGGCATATATATATATATATATATATTTACACTGTGTGTTCACGTCCCATAGTTAGATTTCTTTCTGTCACCACATATTTGACCCCCTTTATCCTGTCTACCTCCCCCTCCCCCAACCCTCTGCCCTCTGGTAACTGCTAGTGCAGACACCTCTTAAAGGGGCCGTGTCTGTTAGCGAATTTTTGCAGTGATGGACCTGCTGGTGGTACACCATGGACTAACAGGGGGACACTGAGCTGTCGGAGCAAGGGCCGGAGATGAGGTTCTTTCCCTGGAAAAAAGCACTGGCGGTATCCATTGTTTCTGTCTTGAGCCCATCCCCCTCTCAATGTGCGAACTCAGAGCTGTCATAGCTAAGATAGCATCAAACTGGATATCAGAGGTCCCTAGCACAGGGGATTATCTGAAACCCTGCCTTGCCCAACTCATGGCCCCACCCAAGTCACATCCAGGTGTGTCTTCAGAGAGTCCCATGCTCCTTGCTGAGCTAACTCCATGACTCAACACTGGTGGCAGCTGACCTCGGTTTCTGGTGTGGCATCTTGAGGCCACTATAAGCACAGCACCTGTGATATGGATTATTGCTTGTTGAATCTTAACAGGTAGCCCCAGAGGGGCACAGGCTGGGACTAAACTTGGCCTACAGCTGAATCCCTCTCAGGACCGTGCCACTGGACGCTTACTACACAAAGCCAAGCTAACAAGACCAGGAGACTTAAGAGCTTTGCTTAGTACATAGAACTAAACATGGAAAGACGGCCAAAATGGGAAGACAAAGAAGCAGAAACCATATGAGAGAACACAACAGAGATCCAGATGTAATGGAGTCAAGCAATCTCACAGGTGCAGAGTTCAAAACACCGGTTATAAAGATGCTCGATGAACTTTTGGGAAGAGTAGATGAATTCAGTGAGAACTTTGTAACAAGGAAATTTAAAAACAAAAAAAAAATGAAAATGGAAATTATAAAAAGAAACCAGTCAGAAATGAAGAACACATTATCTGAGATAAAGAGTGTAGTAGATGGAAAAAACAGAGTGGATAAAGAAGAGGAGTGAACCACTGATATAGAGGATGGGGAAGCCAAGGACACAATCAGAATGACAAGAAAAAAAGAAGCCAAGACTATAATAATTTGAGGAGCCTATAGGACACAATTAAATGTAAAAATATCCATGTCATAGGGATATTATCATAGGGAAGGAAAATAAGAAGCCGAATATGTATTTGAAGAAATAATGGGAAACTTCCTTAATCTGGTGAAGGAAACAGACATACAACCCCAGGAAGCTCAGAGAGTCCCAAAGAGATGAACCCAAATAGGCCCACACCAAGACACAACATAATTCAAATGCCAAAGGTTAAATACAAAGAGAGAATCTTAAAAGCAGCAAGGAAAAAACTGTTAGTTACCTACAAGGGAGTGGCCATAAGACTGGCAACTGATTTCTCAAAAGAAACTATGCAGGACAGAAGGGCTTGGCACAAAATACTCGACGTGATGAAGACCAAGATCTACAACCAAGAATATTTGATCCAGCAAAGCTATCATTTAGAGTTGAAGGATGGATAAAGAGCTTCCCAGACAAAAATAAGTGAAAGGAATTTATTAACACCAAGCCAGTATTACAGAAAATACTGGAAGGACTTCTTTAAGAAGAAAAAAAAAATGTATCAAAAACAGAAATAAGAAATAGTAATAACTACATTCCAATAAACAGTACCTCACATGGAAAAGAATTAAGTGTTCCAATCAAAAGACAGAGTGGCCGAATAGATAAGAAAACAAGACCTCTACATACGCTGCCTATAAGAGACTCACTTTAGAATAAAAGACACACGGAGACTAAAAGGAAGGGGATGGAAAAAGATATCTTGATGGACCTAGAGGGTATTGTGCTTAATAAGTCAGACAGAGAAAGACAAATACTGCATTATTTCACTTACATGTGGACTCTAAAGAAGAAAATTAACAACAAAAATGGAAATAAAACTCATAGGTACAGAGACTATTTTGAGGGATATGAGATTGGAGGGATCTTGGGGGAGTGAACAATGGCAAAAGGATTAGGAAGTACATATGGATAGTACAAAACAGACATGGGGATATAAAGTGTAGCATAAGGAAAATATTTAACAATGTAATAAACATGTAAGGGAGAAGAGAGGTACTAGATTTAGCGGGTTGATCACTGTTAAGTCCTATAGATCTCTAATCATTATGCTGTGCAACTAAAACTAATATATTGTATGACAACTATAATTGAAAAAAACTCACTGAATTGTACAATATAAATATGAGTAACTACCTATTATATTTCAATAAAGCTGGAAAAAAACATTGCCAGGTAGTAGTTACCATAGCTACTCTAGATATACTTCTTTTTATATATATTAGTTTCAAGTATACAGCACAATGGTTAGACATTTATCTAATTTATGAAGTGATCCCCTGATGACTCTAGCACCCATCTGGCTCTACACATAGCCATTACAATATTACAGATTGCATTCCTTATGCTGTACTCCAAGTCCCCATGACTGTTTTGTAACTACTAATTTGTACTTCTTAATCCCTTCACCTTTTAATCCAACCCTCAGCTCTCCCGACTAACCCAGCAATCACCAGTTTGTTGTCTGTGAGTGTTTTCATTTTCTTTGTTCCTTTTGTTCCTTTGATTCAGTTTATAAGTGAGATCTTGGGGTATGTCTTCTGTCTTACTTATTTTACTTAGCATAATACCCTCTGGATATACTTTTTAATGACAAAATTTGTCTTATGGGTTGTGAGATAGCTTTTCTGTTGTATTAACTATTTTTAAAACAATGCAAATAACAAATTATTTTAGAATTAAACTAAAAATGTCCTTACTATTGTCCCACAGTTGGGTCCCAATAATGTAAACTAAAATTCAAATAAATCATATGCTTAGAAGTTATATACTTATGACATATAAATTTGTATTACAAATTATATAAATAACATCCTTTAATTTTTTTAGGTATACATTCTTAATCTCAAATATAAATTATCAAGATAAATTTATTAACATTTCAGTGCTTAACATCTTACATTTGTGCAATACTCAAACTGGAAGCAACAGAATTACAGTTCAATTCTTGGATGAAATTTACTGAAATTTCTTGAGATGTTCATATATTTTTAAACCCACTGGTTTTGTCCGTTTTTTATTTTATTATTTTCAAATATACAGTATATTGGTTAGACATTTGTAAATTTATAAAATGATCTCCCTAATTGCTCTTTCTTTCCTCTGGCTCTCCACCTAGCTATTACATTACTGCTGACTGCATTCCTCTGGTTTTGATGTGAGACAAATTGAGTAAATCTGAAAAACTGGACCAAGTTTCTCATGTCTACCTTAAAGATTTAGTTTGAAGCACTAATTTTTAAAAATATAACACCAGTGTGAAATGTGGGGTAACTATTTTCCCTGGAAACCTATGGAATAGAGTTCTTCCTTCCAAAGGAAAAAAAAAAATTGTTCATCTTTTTCAGAAACTTCACTCAATATATTTCTTTAAAAAGTCAAATGTTTTGTATAGTTTGTATGTCTGGGAAATGAAGAATGGAATATGCTCAAAACTTAAAAACACTAACTAAAAAGTTCTTAGAAATTACAAAAAAATAGAATAGAGCAATGAAATATATTCCATACAGGATACACTGATCATTCATTATTTTTTATGATATAAAATATCAGAACTTTAATATCAGCATAAAGTATTGGGGGGTGGTATTGTGGTTATTATTCTTATCCTTGATAGAGTTCTATGTAAACAGTAATTTATTATAAGAACTATAAAAGGTAATCTGTTCTAAAAGTGTTTAGGAATAACCTGAGATGTTAGAAAAGAGATATATACAATCAAAACATGTTCCTTAAATGGCATTAATAATTACATGCATTAAATATGATGGCATTAAAATATTAGAATAGAAATAGTAATAATTATAAAATGCCATTTGGGTATTATTATTGGTATTTACCAAAGTATTAAAGAAGTGAAAAATTACAGAAGTAACACTTTCAGACGAGAACCAGGAAAAAGTTTTGGAAAAATTTAAAGTACTTGTTGATAATTAAGAAACAGGTGGCTCTATGGAATTGTAATTCCACCAACTGGAACACATTAATAGTAAGTAGAATATTTTATCAGCAAGCAATCCAGTGCATTTAAGGGGAAAAAATATTGTCACTCTCATGGAGTCCTTGACATCTTATTTATCTGGGGGCCTTTCAGTTGTGTTGGTCTCCTTTAGATGAAAGTTGACTGTAATGCCATCTCACTCTGTTGTAAATAGCAAAGGAAGGTGGCCCACAAAAACCAATATAAACTGTTCTCCAGTGAATAGGAACAAAGCTCAATTTGTTCAGCTGTATGAAAGGGCAGTACATCAAACCAGTCTTATATGTATTCCAGAATTTCTGCTTCAGGTACAAAAATATGTCACCCCTTCCCTGGAAAGTACTCACACCAGTGTATAAAGCCAAGAGAGCCATGGGCATGCTAACAGCCTGGTCTCACAGCACCTTGGCCAGGATGGCGCATGGCATATGGCCTGGCAGCACGTGCTCCAGCAGTTGAAATTGGTGTAGAAGGGCACAGCCACGCTGGCCACAAGCCAGATATGCCGCCAGCTGGCCAGGCAAACACGCAGCCACAGCTGCAGTATGTCACCATCCGAGAAGATCACAGAATAGAGAAGCACATTTGTGGGCCACGGATAGTGTCAGGCCGCGCACAGCAGTGCCTATCAACAGCCCACCATGCTGTAATGTGGCTGACCATTCCCCGCTCCCAGGGCAATGCCCCATATGGATCTGTTTTTTAAGGATTTCACAAGAGTCCAATTGAATGTCTTCATGCACTTAAAGCACTAGCGTATAAATTGTAACAGTCTTGTGTTTAAGATGTTGTCTAAACAACATATAAACAATTTATTATAAAGTAAAAAAAAAAAACACTCAATTCCTGTGCTTAAAAGATATTTTAAGGAGGCTAAGATTTAAGTAACATTTTAAAATATATCATCAATAAGTTATATTTTCTCACGATTCTGAATGCTTTATATAACTCCTTTTTCTTCAAATACATAGTTGGATACATGATGTTGTAATGTATTTCCACTTAAATGAGGAAGATGACATTGCTGATTAAAATAATCAATATGGAAGAGAAAAATTTTAAAACTCGATGTATCTTTCTAGTGTATATTCTTATTCAGAGTCAGTAAGTCATCTCCTCATGGTATTAAAATATCACATTCTTGCTGAAATTACTCCAGGGTTTTCAGACATTAACAATCCTTCTACTAAATATATATATCTATACTAGATATTTAACCATATGAAGAATAGGAGTGAATGCAAAAATCAATTCAACAAAGCTAAATAAAACATCTAAGTTTTCAAACAAAGAAAATCAGAGCAAAAGAACTGTTGTACATGAATAGAGGTGTGAGACATTTTTGGCAAAATAACACAGTTCTGCTGAGAACTTGATTTCTTTATGTCACTAGAATACACATTTGTTCCTGGAGACATTCATTGTTCAGTGGGATACAGTGCAATGTTTTGATTTGTAGATTAAGTGCTAATAACAATAAGATACATACATTTCCCTCCTCAAGCCATCAAACTTATACAGCAGCCAAACAACCAAAATGTCCCCTCTGTATATATTCTTCCTTCTCCTTTTATTGTAAAATCTCATATCAAATGCTAGAAGTTATTTCTTGACAAGCAAACCCCACTCCCCAAACAAAAATACAAAAATCAAGAAAACAAATGTCACACTGAAGACCCCTAAACACATTATTCTTACCTCAATCTGATGGTTAGAACATTTTTGGACGCTCACTTTTCTTTCAAACACAAACTGTAGAATGCTAGACTACTTGACCCTCACGTATTACTAGAAGAACTTGAAAAACCAGTCTTTCCTGTTCCCACAATCTATTTACACATTGAACAAACCCAGTAGCACAGAGTATTGTTTATCTGTGGTGGACAGCTATTCTAAGAAGCAGGCAGTATCTCCATTTTCAAAAAAGGAATGCCTCTTGATCAACGGTGGAGAGGTAATAGCTGTTTCATCCTCTAAAGAACATTTAGATTTTTGTCATGAGAATGTGGTAAAGAGGATTCATTTTTTTTAATATTCTGTTCTGAAAAACTCGATTTTTAAAGAATCTGAGGAAAAAATATATCTAATGATAACACATATGTGCCAAGTACTATTCCAAGTGTGAGATTATATATATTTTCCAAAATATATTAGGTATGAACTATCATAATACCAATATTACATATGAGCAAACTAAGTATTTTGCCCACACTTATCCAATTAGTAAATGGTACAGCCTTAAATTAAATCTAGGCACTTTGGCGCCACAGTCTGAGTATCTAAACATGAAAATGAACTATTATGACTTTTAGAAGATAACTGTGCAAAAGGGTGTGGCTACTCAGCTGAACATTGGATAATATGTTAAGTTTTCTTAGTGCTTGTACTGTATTACATCTTAAGTTGAAGTTAAAATTTTGGAAGATTATTTTCTTAAGATAATTATTCATTTATATTATCACAGTAGGCCTCTTTTTAGCTGTAGTAACCCTGTGAGGTCCTGGGGATTGGGGGAAAAAAGATGAGTCTAGCTTAAAGTACCAAGAAAGCTATTACTTTCTTATGTTGAGTCACACGTGAGAAGCCAATACAACACCTTTAAAAAGTCTCAAGGATATATGTTTTGTTCTGTTTTTCGGGTTGAATAATTTCTATTGACCTGTCTTCAAATTCATTTCGCCTTCCTTCAGCCATCTCTAAGATGATATTGATTCCATTTAGTATGTTTTTTATTTTGGTTACTGTAATCTTAAATCCTAAAGTTTCCATTTACTTATTTTGGGTTTCCCTTTATCTGATGAAATTCCCTATACGGTCATTCATAAAGATTATATTACTTTTCATTCTCTGAACATATTCTCCTTTAGTTCTTTGAGCATACAGTAATCACTTTAGAGTCTTTGTCTGAAGAGTCAAGTCCAACAACAACATATTGAGATTTGTTTCTATTGACTTTTTTTTCTTGACTATAGGTCACATTTTCCTGTTTCTTTGCATGCTAAATACTTTTTATTATGTATTGAACAATGTGGATGACACATTTCAAAACCCTAGGTTCTGCTATCTTCTTAAGAGTGTTCATTTTAGTTCTAGTATGTAGTTCAATAAGTTTGTTTTTACGCTTTGTTAAGGTAGACATGTAGAAAGCCTAAGGTCTTTCCTAAGCCTGAGAATGTAAGGAATCAGCCTTTAAATCCTATCTCATCTACAGGTCTTGAAAGGGTTGGTTTTTAGAAATTTCAAGGGTGAATTATAGGTCTTTCTTTAGGGAATGATCTTTACTCCTAAGGCCTCTAGTTTCTCAGCTGGATGCCCAGGTTATTCATGAGGTATCATCAAGGTCTCTCCATTCTTGTTGCCTGCAGCTTCATCACCCAGCATGGGTCAACTAGTAATATCTCTGTTCTGCTCTCAACCTTGTATGCTCTGGTGAATCTCTCATAGTCTTGCTCAGTCCTCAGCCAAAGACTTGAAAAAATTCCAAATGAACTTTTGAAGATCTTCCTTTATATAGCTCCCTGTTCTCTGATGCCTTGTCTTGAAAATTCCAGCTTCTTCGGGTCCACTGAACTCTGAATTATGCCTTCTCAGGCCAACAGCAATACTGTGTTCTGCCTGGAATCCAACTCACTGTGCCACTGGGAAGTTTTCCTCAGGCAGAGAACTGGAGTGGTGGTTGAGTTACGTTGTGGGTTTCCTTTCTCTCTGGAATCACAGCCTTGTGCTGCCTCTTGTACAATGCCCCCTAATAGTCAGCTCATCAATTTGTTCAGTTTTATGGCTGTTTATAGCATAAGGGCTAGTCCAGTAACAGTTTATCATAGTCAGAGAGAGTCTCCCAAGGGGATTCATTTTTGACCTAATTTAAGTGTCATAAGACACCTATTTTCTCTATGTAGTCTTACATAGTCTTGTACAATTCTAATCATCTCAAAACATACTCATATGCATCATGTGACAGGAAGGTGATAGGGAACAACTCCAGGGGAAATGGGATAAATTAGATGGCTGCTATATCCTTTATCCTCACCTAGCATCTTAGTTTGGGTTCCCTTAGAGGCAGATGCTGAGACATGGATGTGAGTGCAAGTAGTTTATTTGGGAAGTGTATTAGTTTTCTATGGCTTCTGTAACAAATTACCACAATTGTGGTGACTAAAAACAATACACATTTATTGTCTTACAGTTCTGAAGTTCAGAAGTTTGAAATAACTTTCACTAGGCTAAACTCTGGGTGTTCACAGGGCCACACTTCCTCCAGAGACTTTGTGGAAGAATCTGTTTCCCAGCCTTTTCCAGCTTCTAGAAATGCGTTCCTTATATTCCTTGTTTATGGCCCCTTCCATCATCTTCAAAGCCAATAACAACACGGAATCATGCTTCAGTGGTCACACTGGCCTCTACTTCTTTGTCAAATCTCTTTCTACCTTCCTCTTATAAGGACACTTGTGGTTGCATTTAGGGCCCATTCATATAATCCAGGATATTCTCCCCATCTTAAAATCCTTCACTTAATCGTATTTATAAAGTCTCTTTTGCCATATAAGGTAATATTCGCAGATTTATGGATTAGAACCTAGATGTCTTTTGGGGCCATTATCCAGTCTACCCTTGAGCCCTAGAGATTCATGTCCATCCCATATACAGAATGCATTCATACCATGCCATCAGCCTGAAAGTCTGAACCCCTTGCAATACAAACTGAAAGTCTAAAAATATCATGTAAATCATGTATGGGTGAAATTCTGGGAATGAGCCACCCTGGACAAAATTCTTCTCCATTTGTGGACTTATGAAAATGGAAAACAGGTAATTCACGCTCATAATACAATGGTGGGACAGGCATAGGACAATAGTTATGGATATTCTGATTTTACAAGGAAGAACAAGGAAATAATAGTCATCGCCCCAAGCAATTTTGAAATCCAACCAGAAAGTTCCATTAGATTCTAAGGCCTGAAAATAATCCTCTATGGCTCGAAGTTCTGCCCTCAGCCTGTGGATCAACCCTTTAGGACAGAGCCTCCACCTAGGGCCTGTGGCTCTGACCTCTGGGCACAATTCAACATTACTGAGCAGTATTTTTCTATTGATTTTTTGCATTTCCTTTTTAAATAGTTATCATATCTACCAGTTCTCTTAGGAATTAAGTAAAATCTTTTCAGATGTGTTCATTTCATATCTATACGAACATCATGATTTTAACCTGTTCTGAAAATTATCTTTTAATCATCCTAGAGATCAAATCAAATGTTCAATGTATTACCTACCAGAGCCAGGTAAATTTCAATGACAGATAAGTATAACTCATGCAAAGTTTAAACACAGGCATGTCTTTTCTTGGTGGTCCAGGTGAATCCAAAACACCAATACAATTATGTTAATTCTGTTTCTCTAGTTTTAATTTTCTTATCTCCTTAGTCTGTGCTTTATTCTGGATACACTGTGGCTCATAAGTTATTCTCCATTGTTGGCAGAAATGGATGGAAATTTGGTTTTAGAGTCAGACCATTTAGAGATCTCTCTAAAGAAAGTAATCAGACTTCCTGAGGTTCAATATGAATAAGGAAAATATTGCTAACATCTTTAAGAAATTTTATCAAGTCTAAAAAGTTCATGGAGATTTGTCAGCTCTCTCTCTGTCCATTATCTGTTATTTATCAGAGTCCTAGCGATACTTTCCCTGATGATACTAGGGAACAACACAATTGTGTGATTACATATAACTTCAGTTGTTATTTTTAAATACTTGATTGTTATATTCCTATTTTAGTTTCCACCTGACATCTTCAAGACCAGTGCTTTCAAACTGAAGATGAAACTTACCACTGGAGCTTTGTAGAAATACAGATGTTAAGGACCTATAGTAGACTTTTTCTAAAATGGCCTTAACCATTATGTTCAAAGGCTTTTACTCCAAAACTCATTATTTTGGAATTGGTTATATGTTATTTTACATATTACAGAACAAAAGGTATTTAACCTTCCTTACATTATTTTTGTTATACTCTCTGAGAAAAACTTTCTTTGTAAACATTATCAGTACTAAGTTAACCACAGTCATTTTGAGTGTTAGTCTCCCCCAGATTATTTAACTCTGATGGTTCCCAAGAGGCCGTACAATCAGCTACAGAACAGAGACCACGTTTTTGACAAAGAACTGCTAAGAACTGCCAGGTAAAGGATGGACACTTCAAAGAACAGTCTCTGGACAAAGGATACTGATGTCATCACATACTCACTTTGAAGATCATGTCAGTGGACAGAAGCAGAATTAACAGAAAAAGATAATTGAAAAGCAAAAGTGTTCATAACATTTATATAACATTCTGTGCAGTAGAATAAGACCTAGGTTTACAAAGTACAAAAACTTACAGTATGAAATTAAACTTCTCTTCTTAACTATCAGGATTTCCCAAATAAAACATACTGAAAGATCATGAGAATGAGCTGAGTATTTAACAGAAATCCAAAAAAATAAAATAAAAGATAAATATTGAAGAGTTTAGGTTCTTTACACAGAGAACATAAACTATTTTCTACCTCAAGGCTACGTTTCCTGATTATAGTAGAAAAAGAGCCTCAAAACAGGTAGGAGAAAGCCATATTTCCTATGAGATGTGGACGTGGAAGAGCTGCTAAACACCTATGAACCTAAAGAGCCTCAGCTGTAAAATGGAGACCTTACAAACTGATCCCTGTCCCCTGTGCCACACTTACCCACTTCAGTAGACAACTTTCCTTAGGAAAAGATCATAGATGGGTCATTGTACACCTTGAGCAGACCTTTGAAATAACTGAGTCTAACTTCATTTTATAACCATGGAAGCTGATGTGCCCTACGTAAACTACATCAAGGGCAAAGAGAACTTGGTAATGACCCACCTGCAGTTGCTGCGGAGAGGTCTGCTGGACAAGTGACAGGAAGGCAAGAGTAAGAGTTGAACTTCGCTAAGGCTAGGAGGGTTCATGGCTCTCTATAACAAATCGCCAAGGAGCTAGAGCAGCTCCCCTGAAGGCCCAGGCTTCCCAGGACCCGTATCATGACCTGGGGGTCCATTTTTCTGCCAGAAAATGCTCGATCAAACAGAGGCAGGGGATGCTGGCAGACAGAAAGCTGCCAAAGACGCCTCTGCTGTGTTAAGCAACTCCTTGAACCATCCTCACTTGACTACCATTGTATTACTAAGATAAGTGGATGAAACCTGAAAAAATTGTGAGGTGGACATTCTGACAAAGGCTGCGAATATGATATCAATAAGCATTAAGTGTCAGGAAAGGGGTCTTGGATTTCTACACACACATATTCCAAGGAGCTCTAAGCACAACCCTGACACTGATGCTCAGGACGCTCCTCTGACATGGGAAAGGTGAGGCCAGCTCCAGCAGCTTTCCCACATGGTGGCCGGAGGCGGAGAGAGGCCGAGTCCCCAGCCAGAGGGGAGCCGAGAGGAAACCAGGGTGAGGACTGTCTGGTTCCCAGATGTACCTCTGGCTTCCTCCTCTCCGTGGCCCATCCCTATCTCTCCACAAGGCTCAGCAGGCCGTGGTTTTCTCAGCCAGTGGCCTGAGTCTCCAGCAGTCACATGAGAACCAGGCCCAGAGGCACCTTGGGGAGCTCGCCTAAGCATCTGGCCGACAGGGATGGAGACATGTGCAGCTGTTTCTAGGGGCCTCCTCTCTGCCAGGCACTGTGTCAGGCAGCAATTACTGACATACGCTGATGCAAACTGGGAAAACCCAAAGGGGAGGAACCCTTAGTACCTCCATTTACCATGAGGGAACTGCTGCTCAGAGGCAACAGATGAGTGTCCGGGATCCCATGGCCAGAAAGTGGTGAACGGGGATGGCCGGCCCAGGTCATCTGACCCCGCTGTTGAAGCCGCCTGGGCAGCCTCTCTCTGACCGGCCCTGTGTGGCAGGCCAGGAGGCAAGAGGGCGGCCGTCGAGCATACGATGAACAGGCGAAAGTGTCAAGTGTTGCCAGTCACGGCCAAGGGGATAGATTGCTAGAACAGTTGATGTGACAACAATTTTTAAATTAAAACAGCACATGAGAGTATTTATAAGAATCGCATGCACTTCTGAGCCCACCACTTAGGAGAGAACTTACACAGAACATGCTTAAACCTCTCCAAACACGTATTCAGCCACTGATAACTCTGCTACTCTATCAAGTGTATGACCAGAGACGGACTAGGTGCTTCATCTGCGCATGAGGTTTATAATGGTCTATGATGGGGTGCATTTATAATCCATTCATAAAGAATAACCATTGAGAACTGTTTGACTTGCCTTAGTCCACGGAGTAGCTTGTATGGAATCTTTCCGTGTCCACAACAGGGGACAGAAGGATCTATACTACAGAGAGTAACACAGCACTCGCGAATAATCTGTCTCAATCCATTATTATTATTATATTATTATTACTTATTATCATCATCATCATTATTATTTTGGAATTATTATTATTATTATTATTATTATTATTATTATTATTATTATTATTATTATTATTTTGGAATGAGCCTGGGTATAAAACGTGTGAAATCCACATGGCCATAATTCCCTTTCTGTTTGTTTCTTTATGGTTTCCCCATCACTCCTCAATCTTCACGTGAAGCCCGTCCCATCAAGTTCATGCCAACTTCTGTGCCACCCTCTCCACCCAGCGCCGTTGCCATCGCCTCCTACTGTTAGATGTTCCCTACCATGAATAAAGCCTCTGGTGCCTCGGTCTCGGTCTTCAGCCACAGCACCACCCCCAGGTACCTCCATCACTCTGGCAGCCCCGCCCACCCCGCCAGCCTCCTGGCCTCCCAGGCCTTGACTTGCCCAGAGCCAGTGAGGAAACCTTCTCTCCCCCATGACCTTGGCCTGCTACTCCCACCAGGGCCGCTCCGCCTCTGCCACCTCTAGAAACTGCTCCCTGAAATCCCTGAGTCCAGCATCCCACGCTGACCCACCTTCTGCCCTCCAACGCCGCATGAGACATCTCCTCCCGGATGTCTCACACACACTTGCCACGCAGAATGACAGAAATGGAGGAGTCAAAAAATGCTCGTGTGTTTAAACACTTTAATAGCAAGCACTGATGGTCCCTGGCTTTCCCCACCTTCGGGCACTTTTGGGGACTAGGTGGGGCTTTAGATGAAGTCTCGCCAGGCTCTGGGACCCAGGCATCACCGCTACTTCCTGGCTGAGGTCACCCCATCACCCCGAGGGTGGGCGTCATCCTCAAAGATGGAGCTGAGGGGGCCGTTGTCCACCGCCCTCTCCACGTGTTCTGGAGTGATGAGCACCTTGCGCTGGTTGAGGGCCTCCTTGCTCGCCAGCTCCAGGACGTTGGCCGTCAGGTACTCCAGAACGCCGGTGAAGAACACAGATGTGTCCCAGCTCAGGCGCCGGACGTCGGGAGCTTCCCGCAGGAGGCGATCCACGCGGCTAACCGGGAACTGCAGCTCGGCTCTCTGGGAGCGGGAGATATTGTGCTTCTTACGCCTGCGAATGGGCCGGTGTCTTCTTTCCCCAGACATTGTTACTGGCTTTTGCCAATCAGACCAGCTGGATCGTCTTGCTGACCTGGGCCTCTCCGGACACCAGTGATTTTTCCTGCCCGCTATATTCTGGTGCTCCAGCCCCTCATTGGTCGGGAGCTGCCTTTGTGACAACTCGGACTTTGTGATGTCACTGGTGTCCACTGGGCCCTGAGCAGGACTGGCCTACAAATGCCCATGATAGGAACCTGGTCTCCCAGGTAACTCGACCCTCCTTTTCAGGGAACTCTAACTTTTCTACTTGACTCTAAGAGTCTAACAACAACAAAGAATGAGTGTTCCAACGAAAACATTCCCCTATCTTTTGGACACCACTCCAGGTTATCTAATTGTAGCCTTATATCCTGTCCTTGAGCTCTTACGTCACTTTGTAAGCTTTAGGTCACTGATAGACATGCACGACCTCCAGTAGAGGCTCATTTGTCCCCCTCATACAGTAAACAGAGTAATCAAACAAATTTTGCCTCCATTTACATATTCGCTTTACTATTTCCAATCAATATTCCTGTTTCTGTTTGAATGTTCATGTGAACTAGTTATAATTTCTGCCAATTTCCTTATGTGATAAAGTGCTTAACGTGTTCATATCTGTATGAGTGTCCTGAGTTTACACTTCTATAATAATTATCTTTAACTGTTTTAGAAGGCACGCCTGTATGTCCAATTGATTTACCTCCAGAGTGAGGTAAACTTCAGTGACAAAGTGCACTGCATGTGTATTTAAAATCCAGGTATATCTTGTTGCCTTCTCCAACATGAATACAATGTGCATCAATTGGATTGCCAACTCTTTTTTATAATTTTTGTTTTATTCTCTAGTAATTTAGTGTTTCTGTCTTGGTTTTGGTTCATTTACAGCCAAAAACAAGTTATTACCCACTATTGCTAGCCATAGTAGGGAATTTGGTTTGTTTTTCTTTATTAAGATAAAGTCCACATACCATAAAATTCACTTTTTTTAGCTATTTATAAATGTACAAGCCAGTGTTCTTTAATATAGTCACAACGCTGTGAAACTATTACTTCAAATTTAAGAATAGTTTCTATACCCAAAAGAAATGGCATACCCATTAAGTAGTCCCCTTCATATGCCCTTCTTTCCACCAGCCCTTGGTAAACAACCTACTTTCTGTCTCTGTGAGTTTTCCTATTGTAAATGTTTAATATAATGGAATCATGCAATATGAGACATTTTGTATCTGTCATTTTCACTTAGCATGTTTTCAGGGTTCATCCATATTATAGCATGTTTTATTTGGGTTATTTCCATTTTTTTGGCTACTATGAATAATGCTGCTGTGAACATCTGTATACAAATTTTTGTATGAATACTTGGCTTAAATTCTCTTGTGTATATACCTAAAAATGCAATTGCTTGGTCATGTGGTGAGAATTTATATTTATGGTCAGACCATTTAGATATCTCTCTAAATAGATTGATGGTTTGTAGAGATGTAGTCTCCATTGGGTGAGAGACAACACAATATAATTTGTCAGCATTTTTACTTGTCTATTTTTGAGTTCAAATCAATGAAGAATGTCACGCCTCTCAGAAGAGAGAAGCCATTTGGTAACTGTGCCAGGGAGTTTAGTGTTTCTGTGTTTACTTTTGATCATGGCTGAAATTGTAGAACTGAAGCTATAAGTTCTATTTGTCTGTGTCTGCATGTGTATATGTCTGTAATTCAGGAATGCTTTCACCTATGATTGTGAGTATGTAAAATTTTCCTACCTCACATCTGGTAGTAATATATTAGATTATAAAGTCTTTGAAATTAAAGGGGCTCTGTTCTTATTGGCATATTTAGATATAATTGTGTACATAAATTGAATATTCCCCAAATTCCCCGAAAGTAAAGTAATTTAATTCCTGGCTCTTTAAATGTACTCTATGAAAAAAATATAATTTCATTTTCTTCCAGAAACTAACCCAGATCCATTTTAAGAATTTAAATTCATGATAGTGAAGATACCAGCATATAAACATAAAACTGAGAAAATTAGTTTATAAATTGGCCTATTTCTTTCTCCTCCTCTCCTCCTCCTCTTCCACCGCCTCCTCCTCCTTCTTCTTCTTCTTCGGGGGTGAGGGCAACATAGGAAGACCCTGAACTCACTCCTCCCACGGATACAACATATTTACATGTGAAATAATTTTCCTCTGTAAAGAACCTAAGAACTAGAGAGGAACAGAGAAAAAGAGACCCTGAGAAGCAGACATAGCCTCTCCAGGTACTCCACTCCAGACATGGTGACCCACAAGTATAAGGGATTCCCCCAAAATGAAAGGGATTAGGCTCAATATAAGTTACCCCAACCCTGGAGGCTAGCACCAAAAAGATGTGTCCCCAAAATATGGGGTTTAGAAAAATAACAGGGATTAAGACCAGGAGAATCAGAACTGTAGGGAACTGAGAAATCTCTCTTAAAGGGCTCACACAAAAAACCCCCTCCCCCTGAGATCAACTATGAAAACATCAGTTTGAAAAGCACCTATATCATAAGTGAGGGAGACTCACTTAACTTTAAAGCAGCTGCCAGAGAGACAGGAATCCGCAGGGACTTTATCTGGGAATGGAAATGCTGGCAGACGTCATTTATGTAATCTCCTAATCTGCTGGTGATGGCGATGACAAGCACCATTTTTGGAGCCCTCCAACTATCCCACTAGCATTGGAGGACATGCTCCATCACCCCATACCTTAATCAGGCTGGATTACCACCCCTAACTCCACCCACCCCACACTGAACCCAAGCTACAACTGGCTGGGTTTGTGTTCCAGCCCCACCTACCTTGTGCAGAGACTAAGCCACAACCAGAAAGGGGGAGCTCCCTGAGCACTGTCCTCCTCACACAGTGGTCAATTTGAAATGGGTTGCCTGGCAAGTGCCCTGAGGCTTTTTCTCCCATGCAGCAACGTGACCCTACCACAGGCCACAGACGCATGCAGCACACATGAAGAATGCCCATAAAGTGCCTGGCTTTGGTGGACAGGGGAGAATGTACTTCTGGGATACACAGAACAGCTCCCACACAATATTGTTTCTTCAAGACTGAGGGAGGTAGATGTTTCGCCTACCACATACGGTCAAACACAGAGACACAGGCAAAACGAAAACACATAGAAATATGTTCCAAACCTAAGAAGAAAATAAATCCCCAGAAAAAAGACCTGAATGAAACACAGATAAGCAACCTACCTGATAAAGTGTTGAAAGTAATGGTTATAAAGATGCTCGCTGATATCAGAAGAATGGACAAACATAGTGAAAACTTCAACAAAGAGAGAGAAAATATAAGAAAGTACCAAACAGAAGTTGTAACTACACTGAAAAATACACTAAAGGAGTTCAACAGTAAATGAATGAAATAGAAGCATGAATCGGCAAGCCGAAAGACAAAGCAATGGAAAACATCCAGACTGAACAGCAAAACGAAAAGAATTAAAAGGAGCAAGGATACCTTAAGGGACCTCTGGGACAATATCAAGCAAAATAACATTCACATTATAGGGGTCCCAGAAGGAAAAGAGAGAAAAAGTAAAAATATATATATATATTTGAAGAAATAATAGCTATAAACTTCCTTACTCTAGGAAAGAAATAAACATCCAGGTGCAGGAAGCCTAGAGAGTTCCAAATAAGATGACCCAAAGAGAAACACATTGAGACATATTATAATTAAAATGGTGAAATGTATGGATAAAGAGAGAATTTTAAAAGCAATAGGGGGAAAAATTTATTACATACAAAGAAAACCCCATAAAGCAACCGGTAGATTTTTTTTTTCAGCAGAAAGGAAACAATTTCTAACAAAAGTTTCTCTACTAGGTGAGGTAATCTCTTAAAATTGAAGGAGAGATTAAGAGTTTCCCAGATAAGCAAAAGCTAAAAGAATTCATCAACACAAAAGCAGCCTTACAAAAAATGTTAAAGGGACTTGTCTAAGCTAAAAAGAAAAGGTATCAATTAATAATAACAAAATATATGAAAGTAAAAATCACATTGGAGAAGTGTAATAAAACAAAGGTAATGAATCAATCACTTATAAAGTATGAAGGGTAAAAAAGACAAAAGTAGCAAAATTAATTCAAAATACTATCATTAGTTAAGGAATACATAAAATAATAAGATGTAAAATGTGTCAATAAAAATATAAAATTTGCAGGGAGAACTAAAAATGTAAAGCTTTGAAATGTGTTCAGATTTAAGGTACTATCGAAGTAAATGAGACTGTTATATACATGGGATGTTATCTGTGAATCTCACAGTAACCACAAAGACTAAACTTATAGTAAATACACAAAAGAAAATGATAAGGAAACCTAAAAATAATACTACAGAAAGCCATCAAGCCACCAGGGAAGAGAAAAAAAAAGAAATGAAGAGAGAAGAACTAAAAAAGAAAAAGTAAAAAAAACAATTACCAAATTGGCAATGAGCACATACCTATCAATAATTACTTTAAAAGTAAATGGACTAAATTCTCCAGTCAAAAGACATCAGGTGGCTGAATGGATAAAAACAGATGTCTCACATATATGCTGCCTCCAAGAGACTCACCTCAAACCTAAAGACACAAACAAACAGAAAATAAAGGGGCAGAAAAAAGATATTTTATGCAAACAGAAATGAAAAGGAATAATCTGGGGGAGCAATACTTATATTGGACACACTGGATTTTAAAACAAAGACTAACAGACAAAGACAAACATCACATGTTGATAAAGGGGTCAATTCAACAAGAGGATATAATATTTGAAAATATTTGTGTACCAAAATAGGAGTATCTAAATATATAAAGCAAGTATTAACAGAAAGAAAGAGAGAAATCGACAGCAATACAATACGGTAGGGGACTTTAATACCTCAATTACATCAATAGATACATTGAGATAGAGAATTAACTTTAAAAAAAACAATGGCTTTAAATAACACAATAGGTTCAGATGGATTTACCTGATATGATAAATAGACATTCCATCCAATAGCAGAGTAGAATATACATTCTTTTCAAGTATATGTGGAACATTCTTCAAGGTAAATCATAGGTTGGCCATAAAGCAAGTCCTCGACAAAGCAAATTTAAGAAGACTGAAATCATATTAAACATTTTTTCCAACCACAAAGGTATGAAACTAGAAATTCAATTACAAGAAAAGTCGAAAAAAACACAACATGTGTAGACTAAACAACATTTTTATTAAACAATGAAAGGAATCAACCAAATTCAACAAAGAAATCATATAGAAAGTCAAATAATACCTGGAGAACAAATAAAAATGAAAACAATGTTCCAAATCTTTGAAATGATGCAGCAGAAGCAGTTTCAAGAGGGGAATTTCATAAGCGATACAGGACTTAACCTCTAAGAAATCAAGAAAAATATCAAATAAACCTTACATCTAAAGGAACTAGAAAAGAAGAACAAAGCCCAAAGTTAGTAAGATAGATGAAAAATTATAAAAGGTCAGAGTGGAAATAGAGATTGAAAAAAATAGAAAAGATTAATGAAACCAAGAGTTGGTTCTTTGAAAAGATAAACAAAAAAATAAACCCTTAGCTGGACTCATCAAGAAAAAAAAGAGAGGGGTCCAAATACATAATAAAGTCAGAAATGAAAAGAGGAGAAATTACAACACAAATACCAGAGAGATTACAAAGGATCATAAGAAGAGTACTATGAACAATTATACATCAACAAATTGGACAATCTATAAAGAAATGGATTAAATTCCTAGAAACACACAATATTTTAAGACTGAATCATGAAGAAAATAGAAAACCTGAATTGACTGATCACAAGAAATGAATTGAATCAATAATTAAAAAATACTCGCAATGAACAAAAGTCGCAGGTCCAGATGACTTCACAGGTGAATTTTAAACTAAATATTTAAGGAAGAATTAAATTACTCCCCAAAAATTGAAAGAAAGGTAACCTTCCAAACTCATTTTAACGCAATCAACAATATTTTGTTACCAAAAATCAGAATAAGACCTTACACACACAAAAAAAATTACAGATCAATATCCCTGGTGAACATGAATGCAAAAATCTCAAACAAATACTAGCAAATCAAATTCACAACATAGTCACGCAGGGATTAACAATGGGGAATATAGTCTGAGAAATGTGTCATTAGGCGATTTTATTGTCATGTGAACATCAATAGCATGTACTTACACAAACCTAGGTGGTATAACCTAGTACTGTAATTGTATGTGCTATACTTTTTCTGTATGACTGGCAGTGCAGTAGGTTTGTTTACACCAGCATCACCACAAACATGAGTGATGCATTATATCACGATGTTACAACAACTATATCACTAAGCTATAGAAAATTTTCAGCATCATTATAATCTTATAGGGCAACTGCTATATGTGCAGTCTGTCATTGACCAAAATGTCATTATGTGGAGCATGACTGTATACAAAATAATCAAATAATTAAAAAGGAAAATGTAGAAGGGTCCCTACCAAGGATAGTGGAAGGGAGAAGAGGGGAATACATATTTAGTGGTTATAAAGTTTCAGTTTTGCAAGGTAAAAACATTCTAGGAATCTGTTGCACAACAAGGTAAATATACTTAATACTACTATACCGTACACTTAAAAATGGTAAAGGTGGTAAATTTAATGTTATGTGTTTTTTCTTGCCACACACACACACAAAATGGAGAAATTAAGACAATCTTAGAGTTTCTCAATAGTAGATCTACCCCACAAGACATACTGAAAGGATTTCTTCAGGCTGAAATGAAAGGATACTATATGATAAAGCAAAGCCCTATTAAGAAATAAAGAATACTAGTAAAGGAAATTGAATAGGTAAATATAAATGCCTGTATAATTGTGCTTTTAGATTGTAACATCTAATTTATTTCCTAAAAAACTTAAAAAGACAAATACATAAAATAATTATAGCTATCTTAATTGACACACAATGTATAATTATAAAATTTTTGATAATGACATAAAGGAGGAAGGACAGAGCTGTTTAACTCTTGTAGTCTATTGAAACTCAGCGGGTTTCAATTATAAATTTCAGATATCAGTTATAATACTCAAGATAACCTTTAAGAAAATAACTAAAATAACTAATTAATAAATAAAGGAAATGAGAAGGGTTGACTAGAGTATACTGTCAAAGAAAAATCACATAAACACAAAAGAAGTAAAGTAGGAATTGAGAAACAAAAAGATGGCAGAGAGAAAATAGCAAAATGACAGAAGTGTTTTCTTATCAGTAATTACTTTAATTGTAAATGGATTAACCCCTCCATTTAAAAGGCAAATTTAGTAAAATGTATAATAGAGAGTGTGACCAAACTATGTGCTGTCTATAAGAAACTCACTTTAGATCCAAAGACACAAGTAGATTAAACAAGAAAGGATGGAAAAAATATTCCATACAAATTATAACTGAGGTAGTTATACTAATATCAGGAAAAATAAACTTTAACACAAAAACAGTTAAAAAAATAAAGAAGGATATTGCATACTGATAAAAGGTAAATTAATCAAGAAGATATTATTATAAATGTACATGCACCAACAAGAGTCCAGAAGTATCTGAAACAAAAATTGACAGAATTAAAGGGAGAAATAATAGATAGTTCTAGAGCAATATTTGGAGACTTCAATACCCCACTTTCAATAATGGATAAAATAACTAAACAGAAAGGCAAAAAGGAAATAGAGAACCTAAATAACATTATGAACCACCTAGAATTACCGAGAAATATATAGAACACTCCACCCAACGACAGCAGAATATGCATTCTTTTCAAGTGCATGTGGGATATACTTCAGAATAAATCATATGTTACATTCCAAAACAAGTCTCAATACATTTAAAAAACTTCAAAATCATACAAAATATCTTCTTCAATAGCAGTGATATAAACTAAAATCAATATCAAATGGAAAACTGAAAAATTCACAAATATGTGAAAATTAATCAACATACTCTCAGATAACCAAGGGTCAAAGAAGAAACTATATAATTTATATGCAGAATCTAAGAAACAAAAGGAACGAACTAAATGAAAACAGACCCACAGATACAGAGGACAATCTGGTAATCAACAGAGGGGAAGTAGGTTGGGTGGTTGGGAGAAAAAGGTGAAGGGAAGAAAGTACAAATTAGTAGTTACAAAATAGTCACAGGGATGTAGAGTACATTTTAGGGAATATAGTCAAAAGTATAGTAATAGCTATGTCTGGAGCCAGATGAGTGATAGAGTAATCTGGGGGATCACTTCATAAACTATGTAAATATAAACCAATGTACTATATGCCTAAAACTGATTTTAAAATTTAAACGAGAACTAAACCAAGAGAATAGAATTCAAGAAACAGGCAATTCAATACAGGAGACTGGCAAAAAAAAAAAATTCCCAGGATAAAAACTTTACAGAATGCCTGAGAGTAATAGGCCAGATTGAAAACAAGAAATTCAGGGCTCCAGGAGGGAAGAATCCAAGAATAGAGAAAGGATTGATAGATGAGTTGATGTAAGACATTTGTGAACTAAATAGTGATAATAATGAAATGGCAGCTTGATGCATCCTTTGGAAAATTTTAAGAAAATGATGCAATTGAAAATATAAGGTGTTATTACTTCTGGGGATATTTATCCAGATAGTTAATACTGGTTATCATGATAGACAACAAGAGATTATTTCTCACTCATGTCATATCCCCATACTGACAGGCTGTCCTCCTTTGTTGTATTTGCAGATATGGAATCCATGGTCTGCATAGTCTCCTCACTAGAGAAGAGAGAGATGAAAGAGGCACAAAGACGTTGGCTGCCTTAGCCCAAAGGGATAATCAAGTCACATGGCCCCAACCTAACTGGAAGGGAAGGGAAGCTGAGAAATGTAGGGGGAATGGATATGTGATGAGTACTGTCTTTGCCACACAAGGGAAAAAAATTTATGAAAAGAAAATAAAATCATAATCAATTGCTTGACTCTGAAGTGAACCACATTTACATGGTCACAATAATGTTCTAGATTTGACAAAAATGAACAATATAACTATATAAAGAGGAAGGTATAGAAATGGGGTAACAGAGCAAAATTATTGACCACCATAACTGGGAGTTAATAGATGTCTAAAAGGGGTAAAGAAACAGCATCATATGCACTTTATTAAGAAATATGAAGGGAAACAGCAAAAGAAGCATCTGAAAGAATTGAAAATGTGTTGTCCTTGGAGAGCAAGAGTGGAGGTAGGAAGGCTCAGGAAAGAGTGTGCTCTTGAATTATAAGCCTTGTAGTATTTAAATTTTTTCAAATTTGCATATGCATTTTCAGACAGTTTTTTAAAACAAATCAAACTAACACTTAGAAAAAGAAGAAGAAATCACAGATTAGAAAGGTATTGAAAACAACATGATCATGTCAATTGATGCATAAAAATTTGACCACATGTAATACCTTTTGTCATTGAAACACTACGCAAAGAATAGGAAAAAAAAAAACTTCCTCAACATGATAAAGAACATTTATGAAAAACCTAGGGCTAACACTATACTCAATGGTGAAAGACTGAAAACTTTCCTCATTAGAGCAAGATCAAGATTACCATGTCCCCTTTTACTATTTCTACTCAATATTGTACTGTAGGTTTTTTGCTGGAATAATGAGGCAATAAAAAGGAATAAAAGACATCTGAATTGGGAAAGAAAGAAAACTATTTCTATTTGCAGATGACATGCAATAGGAAATCCTAAAAATCCACCCCTAACACACAAAAAATGTTACACCTAATAGACTCAAAAAAGTTTGCGGGACTGCAAAGTCACACACAAAAATGGCTTGTATGTCTATACACCATCATTGAATAATACCAAAAGAAAATTAATAAAATAATTTCATTTACAATAGCTTCAAAAAGAATAAAATACTTAAGAATAAATTCAACCAAAGATGTATGACTTGTACACTGAAAACTACAGAAATATTGCTGAAATAATTTTAAAAGTCCCAAATAAATGAAAAGATATGCCATGTTCATAGGTTAGAAATTTAATATTATTGAGATGGTGATATTCCCCAATCTAGAGATTCAATGTAATCCCTTATCAAAATCTCAATAATCTTTTTCTAAGAAATGGAAAGCTGACCCTGAAATTTATATGGAATTGTGAGGGATCCCATATAATCAAAACAATCTTGAAAAAGAAGAATAAAGTGGAGTACTCACACTTCCCAGTTAGAAACTTACAACAAAGATACAGTAATAAAACAGTGTGATATTGCCATAATGAGAGATATATAGATAGATAGAATATTAATAGAATTTAAAGTCCAGAAATAAATCCATACATCTTTGGTCAAATGATTTTTGACTAGGGTACCAAAACCATTTTAAAAGAGAAAGAGGGGGTCTCTGTGAACAAATAGTAATGGGACAACTGGATATCCACATGTAAAAGAATGAACTTGAATCCTCAACTCAAACCACATAAAAAAAATTAAGTGGATCAACAATCCAAATATAAGAACAAAAATTAGAAAACCTTAGATGAAATATGGACTCTTACCTACACCATAAACAAAAATCAAATCAAAATGGATAAAAACTTGAAATGAAGACTGACTGAAACTCTAACACCCCTTGAAAAAAAATGGGAAAAAAGCTTCATGACATTGGTCTTGACAATTGATTGTTCATGGATATGACAACAAAAGCAAAAATAGGTAAGTGAGACTACATCAAACTAAAAAGCTTCTGCATAACAAAGGAAACAATAAGCAAAAAGCAACCTACACACTGCAAAAAAATATTTGCAAATGATACATATGATAAGGGAGGGATAATTTTGTTAATTATATAATGATAAGGAACTCTCACAACTCAATAACAAAAATAAAAAAAATCTGATTTAAAAATAAGCTAAGGATTATTCACAGTGACCAGGACATGGAAGCAACCGAAGTGTCCTATGATAGATGATGGGCTACAGAAAGCAGTGGTACATATATATAATGGAATGTTACTCAGCCATAAGAAGAGATGAAAACTGCCATTTGCAGCAACATGGATGGACCTGGAGATAATCATACTAAGCAAAATAAGCCAGACAGAAAAAGTTGAAAATCAATGATATCACTTATATGTGGGATATAAACTAAAAGCAACAAATGAACAGGATAAACAAACAGAGACTCATGGACATGGGACTATAGGCTAGTGGTTACTAGTGGGCAGGGAGGGGAATGTAGGTGGGGTAAAGGGGGTCAAATATAGGGTTTTAGGGGGAGGATAAAGTGGGTAAAGAGGATCAAATATATGGTAGCTGAATGAAACTGGACTTTGGGTGGTAAACACAATAAAAATATATAGATGTCAAATGATAATCTGCCCTGAAAATATATAATTGTATTAATTAATGTTACCCCAATAAACTTAATTTAAAAATAAATGAAATAAAATAAATATCAATAAACAAAAAATAAAAAAATTATCAGAAAAATGTAAATCAAAACACTATGAGATATTATCTTATACCTATTAGAATGGCTATTATTTAAAAAGACTTTAAGTGTCAAGGTGTGGAGCAATGGGAACCTTTGTACACTGTTGGTAGGAATGCAAAGTGGTACAGCCTTGATGGGAAACTGTATGTAGTTTCTCTCAAAACATAAAAATAGAACTACGATATGATCCAGCAATCCACTTTTGGATATTTATCCAAAAGAACTGAAATCAGAATCTCAAAGCTATATAGCACTCCTGTGTTCATTAGAGCACTATTCACCATAGTTAAGATGTGGAAATAAGATAAATGTTCACCGATGGATGAATAGATTAAAAAATACACACAATAAAATATTATTCAGCCTTAAAAAGGAGGAAATCCTGCAATATGCAAGAAATGGGTGAACTTCAAGGACATTAAACTAAATGAAATAATCTAGTCACAGGACAAATATAGCGTGCTTCCACTTATATGAGGTATCTAAAATAGTCAAACTCATAGAAGCAAAGAATAGAATGGTGGTCTAGAGAGTTTATTATCAAAAGGTATAATATTCTGGTTATGCAAGGTGAATAAATTCTAGACATTAGTTATACAACATTTTGTTTATAGATAACAATATTATACTGGTCACTTAAACATTTGTTGGGTAGATCTCATCTTAAGTTGTTCTTAATACAATAAAAAAATTTTAAACCTTGGAAGAAAATATAGCAGTAAATCTTCTTGAAAAAATTTAGTAATAGGTACTTAGTTATGATATCCAAAAGCACATGCAACTAAAGAAAAAGTAAATTACACTTCATCAAAATTTTAAAACTTGCACATCAAGGGCACTATTAATAGATTGACATGACAACCCACAGAATGGGGAAAATGTGTAAATCATATATCTGATAAGGTTCTTGTATCTAGATGAATGAATGAATGCTTATAAACTCAACAACAAATTGACAAAAAAAATAAAAAATTGGTAAAAAACTTGAATAGGCACTTTCCAAACAAGATAAACAAATGGCCAATGAACACATAAAAAAATACTCAAAGTTCTTAGTCTTTAGGTAAATAAGAATCAAACCAAATAAGATATCACTTTGTACCCACATTAATGGCTATAAAATTATAAGAGAGAAAAATAAAGCTTGGTGTAGAGAGAATATAGAAATCTAAAAACACTTGTTGGGGGCATATAAAAATGGTGCAACCACTGTAGAAACAGTTTGGTAGTTCCTCAAGAAGTTAAAACATAGAATTACCATATGACCCAGCATTTCTACTCCTGGATATATACTCCAGAGACCGAAAGCAGGTGTTCAAATAAAACATGTACATGTCTGTTTACAGCGGCGCTATTCACAATAGCCAAAATGTCCAAATTCCAAACAATCCAAATATTTTCCATTGATTAATGGATAAACAAAATATGCTATAGACACTCCATGGAATATTTTTCAGCCATAAAAAAAGAATGAAGTATTGATTCATGCAACAACTTGGATGAATCTGAAAATATATAAGTGAAAGGAGCTAGACACACAAGGCCACATATTGTATGATTTCTCTTTACATGAAAAATCCAGAATAAGCATATCCACAGAGACAGAAAGCAGATTAATGGTTGCCAGGGCCTGGAGGAGGGAGGAATGAGTGATTGCTAATAGGTATGGGTTTCATTTTGCAATAATTATAATGTTCTGAAATAGAGCTGGTGATTTCATAATGTTGTGAATATACTTACATTTCCCCCAAAAACTCCTACATGGTACCAGTGTCTTTGTGTGAGGGGAAAAAAAAGAAGCAATGGCACAGCATCTAACTTTATAATAGAAAACAGCAAACTACTGGAATGAGTGCTTACTGGTATGGGCAGCTGAAATTGGGAGAGGTTTGGCCTTTTGATAGCAGACACATGCAAGAGGCACACTTCAAGAATGACCAAAGGTGCTAGAGCAGACCAGCCCTTGTAAACTTTCAAAACTGATACCTCAGAGTTCCCTTGTAGGACATGACCTACAATTAGCAGAAACTCCAGGGTTGTAAACAAATCAGTAGAAAATTGACAAGAGAAATGAAGGAAAGAAGGTCCAAAATTGTGTTGTCAACACATGTGCACACATGTGGCTACTGAGCACTTGAAAATATGGCTGGTCAGAATTGATATACAATGTAAAAATAAATACATACCAGATTTCATTGGTTTAGGAGGAAAGCATGAAAATATCTCATTAATAATGTTTATATTGGTTCTATATGGAAAATACAATATTTTGGATAGATAGAATTAAAAATGTTATTAAAGTTAATTTCACATTTTTTTTTACTTTTTAAAATTTACTAGAAAATTGTTAATTACATGTGTGACTAGTATTATATTATATTATATTTCCAATGGATATCCAATATATTATGGAAGTTTGAGAGGCCTATTAGATATTTCAAGTGGAAAAAATGATTAGGCAGCTAGATATATATAAATGGAATATAAGGGAATGAATGAGTAGGAATTCATGAACTTAAAATGACATTTCAAAACGTGGAATTAGATAGGATCCCTTAGGAAATGAATGTGTGCAGAAAAAATTGACCAAAACCTAAAGCCTTGGAAATTCCAAAACACAGAGGCATAAAGGATGAAGAAGGTCCAGGGGAGTACTAGGTGAACTTAAAGAGAAATCTCTAAAGATCGAGGAAGAACATGTATCAAGGAAAAGGAGTGATGAATTGTATCAAATACTGCCCAAAGATTAAGTAAGATGATGTCTAATATGCTTCCATTGGGATTCTGCAGTGTGGAGGTCTGCTATGTGATGGCATTTGGTACTTTTTTAAGGAGGAAGTATGGGAAGGACTCAAGGTCAAAGAGAGGATGAAAAAAGCTTGTGGCCAGACCTAGCTATATAGATTTGGGTGTGGTAGGCCTGATTAGGACACTGGATTAGATCAAATAATCCAGTTGGCCCATTAGAAATCACTAGGATGAATTAGGGTGATTGGATCTCTGATTTTGCTTGCAATGCTGGTTCACTGAAGGAAGGAACTAGATCTAAGGCCTGAAGTACCTCTTACTTCAGCCTTCTGTAGTCAAGGCAACCTCCAGGGATAAAGTGTAACTTCCTAGATATATATCCCTGAGTGTCTCTAATTCTTTGGGACTGTGCTACAGAGCTAATGACACATACCGACCACTAACTAACCTTTGTGGTGTCTCTGGCAAAAGTACAAATGGAAGCCCCTGGCCCATGTCTGGATCCCTTCTTCCCATGGCCAGCTATGTCCTATGCCATGCAGTGCTTCACACCTCACTCTGAGAGCACCTGAACCCACATCTCTAAGCTTTGTCTACCCCTCGCTACCACAAGCAGTGACTACTTAGTCACCTTTTGTTCCCGAGATTGAGCATACCATAGCCCAGGTCTTCCTTCCTTAGAAAGAACTTGAGAATAGGGCCTTGTTAGCCCTGGAAGCATCCTCAGGGAATTAGGTTACCTCACATATTTTCTACAAAATAGTAGAGTGTCTCGACCTGAACTCGGAACCCTATCCTCATGTTCCTGTGGACTCTTACCTCTGGAACGAGATGCATTTGAAGAGGGCGTAAGCAGGACCCTCTAAAATATTGCGCTAAGGCCCTTCTTGACTAGGTCTAATGCCAATACTGGCCACATACTAGAAAATCAAAAGAGAAGAGATATATATGAAAGTAGGGACAGAGTTCATTTTTAGTGCCCCCCCCACTCTTTTCACTTTTAATGTGGTATTCTACCATGTTTCCACAGCTTAAATATTTGAAAAAACAGCTTAAGCTGAGTTTCATCACAGAAGTGATGATAGAGTCAGTGTGGAAAAGAAGTGTATAGCTTGTTCACGACATGATGCATGCCCATGCCAATTCTATATAAATGTTTACGCACATACACTCACTCTCACAAACCTGCTCACAACTCAGCCACAACTATTTTTTAAATTGGGATTGTCCATTAACATGTTTTTTTCCTTAATATTTCATCATTTTTCCATATCAGTTATTAACTTTGAATAGTTTTCCCAATCCCCTTTCCCCGCTCTTGCAGACTTCAGGAGCCTCTGTTCCCAGCACAAACATTTCCTCCTCTAAAACACCAAGATCATCTCCTGTTCAGGCTTCTGACCTCTGCTGTTTCTTCCTTCTGGATTCTGAGTCTTCCTCCAACACCCCTATGCCTATGTGGGTTATTTCCTTCCCTACACAAATGATGATATACTGCCTGTTCTGGATTCTGATACTTCTATCACCCCTTCCTTACTCCAGCCACCTTGGGTTTAAACTCTAGTTTTCTTGTCCAAGTTGTAAATCACCTCTGCTATGAGGGTATGAAGTTTCGATATGGGAATTTTATGGTCATAAGTCCATTTCAAATAAAGTCAATAAGTGATTATTCTCTTTCTCTTCTAAAGAGTCAACCAGCATGCTGCTTTTTAAAATCTTCCAAAATATGACATAAAAATTAACAATTTTGGAGATCACAATAAAAAATTACACTTTAAAAAAATGAAACCAACATCTATTTTTTAAAAAATCCATTCTATGAAAAGATAATTGCATAGATTTTTTTTGAAATCTGACTGAAATACAGGGTTAAGAATCCCTACAGACTTTAAGCAAGATAGATTCAAAGATTACTACACCTAGAAGCATCAGAGTAAAACTACTGAGAAAATTATAAAAATGTCAATGAAACAGATGCCCCCCCAAAATCACTAGATATAATGGTAAGATACACTGTTTTTTTGGACAAGATGCTTTGCAATTAACAATAAATAGACTTCCCCAAAAAACCTATAAATTCAAAGCAATTTCAAACAAAAACCCCAGTAGGATATTTCATGCAATTTGACAAGATGAATATGAAAGAGTATAGAGTCATAATATGAAAGGTACAAACACTCCCCCAAAAAGAGTTAAAGTGAAATACTTGCTCTAAAATAGAGATTTTTTCTAACACAGTGTGGGTAAGCACCGATACAAACAAATGACCTGACCGAGACAGTTTAAAGTTAGATCCGTGCATAAATAAAAACCTGTCCTATTTCAGTGCTATCATGGTAGATCATGGGGGAAAAGGAGGAAATTTTAAATGCTACTGGCATGATAATACATATAGAAAATATAGTGTAATATCGTTAAACGAGGAATAAAATGGAACTCTCTATACATTAAATTGTACATGGAAACAAATTTCAGGTGGATTACTTTCTGTGAAAATCAAGACTTAAAGCGTATAGAAAAGAAAAAGACTACCTTATGTAAATTGGAGTTAGTAAATGGTTTCTTAATTAAAATATAAAAGCACACATTATAATTATAAAAGACAGTCATACTCAACTGCATAAAAATTTAAAAACTTTCTGTTGTTAAGAGTATTTAAAATTTTCAAGAACAAGACAAAACACTTGGGGAAGTATTTGCCCTCATTAATCAGAAAAAGGGATATTTTTCATAATGTGTATTTCTAAGGTAACGAGAAAAATGAACAAAAGGTATAAACAGGTATTTTACAGAAACAGAAATGTCCCATAACAATAACAAAAAAAGTGTAAGAGCCAGAATAAGATACTATTTTTTTAAAAAAATTATTCTATAAGAGGCAAGCTGGAAAAAGGAAATTTTAGCTCAGGAGCGAAGCCCTTCTGAAGGACCCAAGGGGCCTGGAATCAAAGGTCAACAGCAGATTAAGTGCTTAATGGTGGGGTCCCACAGAGAAGAGGCTTTAAAATTGTTCATAATGTTGATTAATGGCAAGAACTTTGAAAACCACACAGGTGACCACAATCATGTATCCCATTCATCGTAGTAGATGAATGTCCATTACAGCTTTTCATTTTGGAGGTGGCTTACAGAGTGTCACAGCACAGGAGCTATAGGGGAAGGATTTTTTTTTTTGCCTGCTCTCCTGGGGAGGCAGGGCTGAGGGCATCAAGCTCAGGGAACAAGCCATAAATGAAGAATATAGTAACTGAAATGAAGAATATCTTAAGAGGAATCGACAGTAGATTAGATAAAGCAGAGAATCACATTAGTGATTTAGATGATAAGGTAGCAGAAAACAGCCAATCAAAACAGCAACAAGAAAAAAGAATCCAAAAAAAAATGAGGATAGTTTAAGGGGCCTCTAGGAAAATATGAAGCATACCAACAATTGCATCATGGGGTACCAGAAGAAGAGAGCAAGGGATTGAAAACCTAATTTGAAGAAATAATGATGGAAAATTTCTCTAACTTGACAAATAGACATACAAGTTCAGGAAGAGCAGAGAACCCCAAAAAAGATGAATCCAAAGAGGCCCACACCAAAGACATATCATAATTAAAATGCCAAAGGTTAAAGACAAAGAGAGAATCTTAAAAGCAATAAGAGAAAAGCCTCTAGTTACCTACAAGGGAGCTCTCATAAGACTGTCAGTTGATTTCTCAACAGAAACTTTGCAGGCCAGAAGGGACTGGCACGAAATATTCAAAGTGATGAAAAGCAAGAACGTACAACCAAGATTATTCTACTCAACAAAGCTATCATTTAGAATCCAAAGATAGATAGACTTTCTCAAATAAGAAAAAGCTAAAAGACTTCATCGACACCAAACCAGTATTACAAAAAAAAAAATGTTAGAGGGACTTCTTTAAAAGGAAGAAGAAAAAAATATTAATAAAATGTCAATAACTACACATCAACAAATGTTTTAAATGTGAATGGATTGAATGCTCCAATCAAAAGATAAGATGGCTAAATGAAAAAGAAACAATATCTTATGTACTGCCTGCAAAAGATTCATTTCAGATAAAAGGACATATAGAAACCAAAAGTAAAGGGATAGAAAAAGGAATTTCTTGAAAATTGAAATTAAGGAGACTGGGGTGGCAATACTTAGACAAAACAGACTTTAAATCAAAGTCTATAATAAGAGATAAAGAAAGACCAAGTTATCCCACTTCTGGGTATTTATCCAAATAACCCCAAAACACTACTTAGAAGTCATATGAGAATCCACATGTTTACTTCAGTATTATTTACAAGAACCAAGATATGAAGGCAACCTGGGTGTTCATCAATGGATGAATGGATAAAGAAGAGGCGGTACATATACACAATGAATCATCCATGAAAGAAAAAGAATTAACTCTTTCCATCTGCAACAACATGGATGGACCTAGAAGGTATAGTGTTGAGTGCAATAAGTCAGAGAAGGATAAATGCCATGTGATTTCACTTTCATGTGGAATCTACAGAACAAAATAAAAAAACAGAAGCAAACTCACTGATACAGAAAATATTTAGAGGGTTGCCAGATAGGAAGAAGCCTGAGGGGAGTAGGTGAATAAGTGGAAGAGATTAAGAAGTGCAAATGGGTAGTTACAAAATAGTTATGGGGTTGTAAGTAGTAGCATAAAGACATAGTCAATAATATTGTAATAGGTAGCATGAGGAGAAACACGACAGAGTGAGAGACAACCCCAGATCTTTCCCTTTGAAACAACAATGAACTGAACATCTAAAAAGCAACAAAAAACACCCAAACTGCATATCAGCACATCTGAGCGTGTGATCTGCACATAAGAGCTACCACAAGTCAGAACTCTGGATGTTGGGCAGTGGACTGAGAGGAAAAATGAAGCTTCCTTGCATAGCCAGAGCTCCTTGTAGCGGGGGGGGGGGGGGGGGGGGGAGAGGGAGGTGCAATGAATTCCCCGAAGGGCCCTGCCTGGGAGATTTGTGAGCTTCAAGCAGCTGACGGCAGGGTCAAGTCATTGGGGCAGAAGCAGAGAAGCAGAATGGCAGAGAAAACAACAGTTGATTTATTCTGGCTGCAGTGCAAAACTGAGGCTGAGCCACAGCCCCCATTCCCCAACCCAGAGGGCCCCTTACCCATATCCTCCAAGACCAAACGTCATGGATCCCCAGAAGAATCTGAGCAAACACTACTGAAACTGTTGCTAACACTGACAAGGACTGAAACTGAGGGCAGAGAGTGTGATGAAGCATCTACAAGAAAAAAAAGGGGGCATTATTAAGGCTTTATATAAAGCAGGGATCCAAGAGGCTTAGACATCACCTACTGGAAACCAAAAGAAAAATGCCTTCCTTGCAGCAGGCTAAAGAGACTCATTTATATAATAAATGTTCTTAATGGAAAAAAGCAGAACACACTTCCATTAATGCCCAGGCAGAGAAATAGTTCATTAAACACCATGAACAACCAAGGTGACAAGGCATCTCAGAAAGAAAGATAAAAATCTCCAGAAAAAAGCTTACAGAAATATGCAACTTAAATGACAGAGAATTCAGGATGGTACTTCTGAAAAAACTCAGTGAGTTCTGAAACAAGTCAGAAATTGAAAAAACACAACTAGACGAGCAGAACAAGGAGATTGAAACCCTTAAAAAGAAACACAGAACTTCTGGAGATAAAAAAAAAATAACATACTGCAAGAGCTGAGAAATGAAACAGCAAACTTGGGAAATAGAGTTGACCAAATGGAGGAAAGGATCAGTGAAATTGAAGACAGAAATCTAGAAAAAAATCAGAAGGAAGAAGAGAGAACCCAAAAAATGAAAAATCATGAAAGAGAAATACAAGACCTAGCTAATACCATCAGAGGGGGAAATATGAGAATATTGGGCATTATCAAAGACAAGGAAAACAATCAGGCACTAGAAAGCATTTGCAGACAAATAGTTGATGAGAATTTCCCAAATCTAAGGAATGAGCTAGAGCTTGGAATTCAAGAACTCAACAGAACACCTAACTTCCTCAACCCAAAAAGGCCTTCACCAAGACATATTATATTATAATTATCAAAAATCAATGACAAAGACAGAATTCTCAGGGCAGCCAGGGAGAAGGAAACAGTAGCCTATAAAGGAAAACCTATTAGATTATCCTTGGACTTCTCAGCACAGACCTTACAAGCCAGGAAAGAATGGGATCAAATATTTAAAATATTAAGTGAAAGGAACTACCAGCCATGAATAATGTATCCAGCTAAGCTCTCCTTTAGATATGAAAAGAAATTAAGAGCTTTCCAGACATACAAAAATTCAGTGAATTCTCCACTACAAGGCCTGCACTACAAGAAATACTGAAAGGGGTCAGCTCACCTAAAACAAAAGGCAAAAAAAAAAAAAAAAAAAAAGCGTAACTAGGAGTAAAGTGACAATTAGGCAAGTAGAAGCAGAGAAGTGCAATCCTTACCAAGAACAGGACGTTATAAGCTTAATAAGAAGAGAATTGCTATAGCAAGGTAGTAATGAACATTCAGCATACATAGGGACAAACTGAGATAAAAATGACTGAAAAGGGGAAGATTCAAACATCCAAAATCACAAAGGGGAATGGAGATAAGACACATGTAAAAGAAAATGAATCACTGTGTATAGATAGATAGATAGATAGATAGATAACTACCCTTTACATATTTGGAAAGGTAACCACATGCCAAAATTCAGAACTGAAGTATATAACATAAAACAAGAAGAACCAGAGGGAAAACTCGCAAAAGCCAACCAAAAAAAAACCCAAAAACAAAACAAAACAAAAAAACAGAAACACGAGGACAAGGAAGCAATGGAAACACCGAGATACCAGAAAGCAAAAGATAAAATGGCTATACGAAGACTTCATATTTTAATAATCACCCTAAATGTAAATGGATTGAATTCACCAATAAAAGATCCCAGAGTTGCAGATTGGAACAAAAAACAAAACCCAACCATATGCTGCCTCCAGGAGACACATCTCGGCTTCGAAAACAAATATAGACTCAAAGTGGGAGGCTTCCCTTTGGAAGGTACCACACTAGTACTGGGGACATTAAGATCAGCAAGACCCAGCCCTTATCCACAGTATTTTAGCATCTAGTAGCATCAATTATACAATGATGATGGTGGGTATCCTCTAAGACTTAAGGGACAAATAAAAATGAGTGAGAAGTTTGGAGACCCATATGGCAGCAGTTAGGTATAAATGCCCTGAGACAAGGCATACTGGGGTGTTGGGAAACTACAAGGTCTTTATTGGGGAAAATTTTAAGTTAAGCTGAGTGGTGGGAGAAATAAGGCTATGGGAGTGGTGAGCAGGGGTCATATCTTCTGGTGTATCTCAGAGTTGAAAGTCAATAACTAGAATGCAGAACTGCATTTAGCATTACTCCGGGTTATGGTTAAACCAGAGAAATCTGCACCTGGGGCAGTAATGGAAGTTATCCTGTGATCTCGTCACAGTGCAAATGAATATAATACACAAACGAGTTGTTTATGGACATTGTCTCCAAGGAATTTCTGATAAATAAGAGTAATATTCCTTTATGGTGCCAGCAGAGACTGACATTCTTTGTCTTGCTCTTAAGAGAACCAGCTACTTCATTCAAACGACATTTGTATGAAGTTGTCTTGAGTGTAATTGGTCAAACTCTATATAAGATCTAGATTTTCGGTGGGAGTAAAATGAATCAAAATAGGTGTAGTTTGAGTAGAAGGACAGCTGGGAGAAATGGAAAGAATTGGCCCTTACACAAAATCTAGGAGCTCTGAATTGCATCCAGCTAAAGAAACTCCCACAAACTCAAATTAAATAATATATTCTGTATGTGGGAAGGTTTACTTAGATTTTCTTGTTAGTCAGCATTTTTAACTGATTTGGTATACCACATCCTAGAGCACATCATATTCTCTGACATCTCCTGGATTAATAAATCCTGGATAAAAGATTGGTAGGGTCTGGGGTCAAAAAAAAAAAAAAACAGTAGCAGTAACTGCTAATCATTAAAGACTCATTGCATTTCAGGGAGTGTGTTAGTTGCTGAACCTTCAGCACATATATTCCAACAGTTCTATAGGTCAAGCTTATGAATCCCATTTCATAGATGAAGAAACCAAGGCTCAGAGAGCTTGGTAATATGCCCAAGTTCACATAGCTAGTATGTAGCAGAGTTAGGACTAGAACAGAAATTCTCTGGGACTCACATTGTTCCCACTCCTCCTAGCCTGAGTCAGACCTTTTGTCTCTTAATTCTTTTCTCCCTACCACAAAATGTCTCTCAGGTGATAAAAAGAATGATGACCTTGCAGCCAAAGCACTAAAAATAGACCTAAAGAAGGGAGGTGAAAATGAGAAACACAATTTAGGGATTGTCTATAGGCTTTCTTTACCTAGGGTTTTGCTGCCCTTAGAGCCATGATTTTTTGATGGTTACCTCTGTCCAGGGGCCAGCATTTTTGTCAGCTCCAACTCTTTCTTGTATTATAGCACCCTTCCCCTGGCTCTTACCCAGTGTGCCCTTCTGTCCAATTTTGGAACCTGACTGACTGACCAGCACTTGACTGTATCTTCCTCTAAGGCCAAGCCCTGCTCGCAGGGGAACAAATAGTCCAGAATCACCTGTCTTCCCATGACAGTATTCTAATTCCCTGCAGCCATCTCCTGGTTGCCTCACACTATGTAATCTGTTTGATAGCAACAGCATCTTCAATATAAAGTTTACTTTGGAGAGTAAATTTTAGGTAAGTGGTCATCATCTATCAGTATTTTTACCCCACTCAAGGTGTTTCCTAAATTCGTCAATTAGTAGAATATGGTTTGGCACAGAACCTACTGGTTTTAGGGATGTAACTTATAGTGCTTGTAGTCCTAGCTAGTGAAATAAGGAAAGGAAATGCAGTTAAAGATAGATATACCTGAAAGGAGAAATGAAACCAGTCATGTTTGCAGACATGATTATCCACCTACAAATCCGAAGGAATCTATGAAAAAAGGAAAATGCCTCCTTGAGCTAAGAAGTGAGTTTGACAAGGTCACAGGACACAAAGTAAACATATATAAAGCAATTTCACTTCTATACACTAGGAATTAACATATGGACACCATTATTAAAAATATTATGCCATTTATGATCACTTAAAAATGAGATACTTAGATGTGATTTTAACAAAATATGTACAGGATTTGAATGCTTAAAAGTACTGATGTTGAAGCTCTGAAAGAGATCAAGGAAGATCTAAATAAATGAAGAAACATACAGTGTTCATGAATTGGAAGACTCAACACAGTAAAATGTCAATTCTCCCCCAAATGATACATAAATTTACTGTAATTCTGATACAAACACAACCAAGTTTATTCTAAAAGTTATATGGAAAGGTAAAGGAAAGAGAATAGATAAAAAATTTTGACAAAGAAGAGTAACATGGTAGGAATCAGGTTTTCAGATTTTAAGACATTGTATAGCCACAGTAATCAAGGTTGTGTGGTATCTGCAGAGGGATAGACACATGGATCAATGGAAGAGAACAGAGAACCAGGAAATAGATTCACATAAATGTGTTCAAATTACTTTTGTCAATTGCCAAGGCAATTCAATGCAAAAAATATAGTGTTTTAAATAAATGATACTGAAGCATTTAAACATTCATAGGCAAAAATTAACCCTGACTTAACCTTACATCATGTACAAAAATTAACTCAAAACAGATCATGGACTTAAATGTGAACCATTAAACTATAAAACATTTAGAAAAGAAAAAAAAATTCAAGATCTAGGGTTAAGCCAAGAGTTTTTAGACTTGACCTATAAAGCATGGTCCATTAAAGAAGAAAATTTATAAATTGGAACACACCAAAACTAAAACTTTTTTCTGTAAAGGATCCTGTTAAGAATGTGAAAAGAAAATTTATATACTATACAAAAATATTTGCAATCCATGTATCTGAAAAAAAGTAATATCTAGAATATATAAAAACCTTTGAAAACTCAACAGAAAAACAATCCAGTTAGAATAGGGAACAAAGGCATGAGCTGACATTTCACTGAAGATATGCAGATGTCAAATAAGTACATGAAAAGATATTCAAAATCATTAGCTATCAGAGAAATGCAAATTAAAACCACAATGAGATATTATCACATACCTATCAGAATAACTAAAAAAAAAAATAGTGAGTAAATGCTGGTAAGGATGAAGAGAAACTGGATCACTCATACATTGCTAGTGGGTATGTAAATAGTACAGCTGCTCTCAGAAACAGTTTGACAGTTTATTATAAAACTAGACATACAACTATCATACAACCTACCAATTACACTTTCGAGGTGATGAAAATGTTCAGTACCTTGATTTTTGTTATTGTACAATGAGTTTGTAAGATGTTGCTATTTGGGGGAACTGTAATATTTCTGCTGATTGCAAACTTGAGCACAAGTCTCTAGAGGCCAGGACTCTATCATGTATCCTGTATCTAACTAATAGATAGTGGTCACGAAAATTTAAATGTGAGACCTCTTATTCCAGCTGAAGCTTTCCCCAGAAATCCACTCCATTAACATAAGAAAGGCTGAGCACTCTGGGTAACGTGGGAACTGCAAGCCCAGAGTCCTGTCCACTCAGCTCCATCTCCCATTATAGAGCAGTGGGCCTTGACACCGATGAGACTCTAGGGTGCCCTCTGGAAAGCTGGGAGAGCCTGGTGCTAGAAAACCTTGCCGCAGACATGGACTTCATCTAGGGTTGCCAGCTGTCCTGAACACACAGGACATGTACTGTATGTGATTTTTTTTTCCGTATGTGATTTTGTCTTGCATTCTATATTGACTTTGTCAGGACACCCTAAATGTCCTGTATTCAGCTTTTTCAATAAGTTACACAAATTTAGTAGTTAAAACTATTTTTCAACCATTATGATTGGTGATTAAACTACTTACATAGAAAATTATATCTCCACAAGTACCAGTCTCTGTACCAGTTTGGCTGAGGGAAGATCAAGGGAGGAGGGGAAGATTTAGAATTTAAAAAAGGAAAATATTCAAGAAAGAATATTCTTGACTATAGTTCCAAGCCATGAACAATTCACTACTATTAATTTCATGTAACTTCAAATCAGTATAATGAGACTGTCAGTGACTGCCACTCTCCAATAACTAAGCTTCTGAAAGATAGCAAGTCAACAATAGCACCATGCTTCTGAAATTAGCCAATCAGTGATATTCCCATGCTTCTATTGGTCCTTAAAGTGAACCAATCAGAGACAGCTTCACACTTTCCAGACAGCATCCAATCAGCAAGTTCTTCTGTCCAGAGGCCATGCTTCTGAAAGTCAGTAGGTCAATTGCAGCCTTATCCTACTGACCACAGGAACACAGTTGAAAGTTTGCCTGTCCCTAAATGCTCTGCTTCTGAATGTCCACCCATCCTTGAATCCCAAAGCTAACCAACTATATAGAATCTCATATAGGACCAGCCCAGCTTTGTTCAGGAGGACCGGGCCTTACAAATACAATTCTCCCTTTAGGCAAACAGTAAATTCATGTATTTTCATCAGATATCAAATTCAAATTACTCTTATTTCACAAGTCCACCGCCCTTTCAACTATTCAACCCGTTTGCAGACTTTTTCAGACTTGTGACAGACACACTGACTGCATTGAGCCATGAGATTTTCAAATTCAATCTTTTCAATTTTTGCAACAGTTGCTTTCATCTATTTTTGTGTGTATTCAAAACTCAAAATGCTCAAACATGTTTAAATGTTGTAATAAATTTTATTAAGAGTGGACATTAATTAAATGAAGAACAAGTCATTTCAAAGCTTTTTGCGCAGTATGCAATTGTTCATTCAATACAGAAAATGGTGTAAAGTCAAATATAAACCAGTATATACTAACAGCTGAGCAGGAGAGATGTATGATTTCTTCAACTAGTACCAAAGACTGAAAAAAATAACATTTTTATTGAGAAATTCATATAAAGATAAAATAGTCACAGTGGAAATTGTAATGCCCTTCTACACTATATATAAGACATCAGTCTTTCAGCTTAAATGACTGAATGTAATACTACCAAAAGTGTTTTCTGATTCCAAAATTGCAAGCAAATTTCAAAGTGCCAGGGTGAAATCATAAAAATAATGTAATAGTGCTATTTACTATTATAGAGATTACTGAAGATCAAAATGGTAAATCTAAATCATCCTTGCGAAAATATATAAACATTTTTATAGCATGGCCACAGATGCAAGTGATGACAATGTCGGAAACATTTTTCCCTTATACAATTGTTTTCTTATGAAAAAGGCTTGTTATTGTGAGTAAAATTCCTTCATATGAAACTTCAGAAACAGAAAACTTTTGCAGAGACTTTATGAGTTAGCAGTGAATAAGAAAAATGTACTGCTTTTTGTATTTTGGTGAATATTTATCTATAGGTGCAAAGTTTATTCAAAGTTGAAGCAGAACATGAATGATTCTATGGAAAATGTTGTCTGTACTTCCCATATTCTGCATAATTCTACTCAAATAGCCTCTGAATCCTTTCTATTGACATTGAAGTAATTGTGATAAAACTGTTATCTTACTTCAGCATTTATATGGTTTGAACTTAACAAATGATTTTGGGATTTAATTAGCATCCAGTATTCATTAGTTCTCTCCCATCCAAAAACTCATTGATCTCTTCAGCAACTACAGTTGAATGGCTCTTCAGATTTTTTTTTAACACTGAATTCACATGAATGAAGGCCTCTAAAATTCTTTTTTGACTTTTTAATAATCCACTGAGTGAAGCTTATTTATTTCTTGTTTATAGCTTTCAATATCTTTTTTGCTATTAGATTTTGCAAAGTAAAAGAAGAGCAGAATTACTGAAGTATTCCATTGCTTAAAGGAACTTGTTGAATGTGTTAAAGAAATAATTGATGAAACAATTCATTCCTTTAAGTGCCTAGGCTTTTCTTAAAAGAGACAACATTCCCTATGAGCAGAAAGAAGTTCTGACTTGAAGTGGATAATTATTAAGTACTTGCCATGACTGTCTTTTGAAATGGATTTCATTGCTTGAAGAATTTGATTCATTTACATGGATAGTACTATAGATTTTTCCAGCATGGGAACAAATGAAATCATCATGTGTAGTGTTAAAGAAGGAGATTTTTTTTTAAATGATGATAATGTTCTGTCAGTAGACAACAATGAAAAAATTTGTTGATCTATAGGTACAATGGAATGCAAAAATGGAATGCAAGTCATGTCATGGTTAAATTAAATTAGAAAAAAAAGTTAGAGTTGTTAACTTTGTGTCAGTACATGTTTTCTACATTGACTGATAATGTGAACACTGAATGTATGTTCTCATTAATGATTCTTCATTGGACAAAAGAATGAAATTAGTTGGCAGTCACTAGTGTAGAAGCTATACTACATGTAAGTAGACTGTAATTGTAAGGCATTTGATAAGCAAATTTTTCAAAACAAAGAATTGTTAAGAAGAGGCAAAATAGGCAAATTGCACTCATAGGGAGGTACAATTAAAGAAAGAGCTATATAATTTAGATATAATTTATCTTCAGGTAAATAATTTCTTTTTGTAATAAGATGTTCCACATAGTATTTTTCTTTTTATCTCAATGCATATGCATACCATAGATCATTAGAAATTCTCAATTTTGAAAAAGAAAAAGAAAAGAAAGAAAGAAAGAAAGAAAAGAAAGAAAAGAAGAAGAAAGAAAGAAAAAGAAAGAAAAGAAAGAAAAGACAATAGGACACATCCAGCTCTGTTCTGTTTACAAGAAGTTTCAGGCTAAATTAAATAATATATTCTTTCTTTAATATTTCCATACATATGTTGGTAAAATCAAAAGGAAAACAAGGGGAGAATTCAAGAGTAGAGGCTAACTCTAGTGGAAAGAGGTATGAAAGCAGTGAACCCACAAGAGCCTCCTATGTGTTGGTGAATTTCTATTTCTTATTTACATGAGTTCACACTATTTTCTACATATAATTATTCTTTAAACTGTACATACAGCACTTTTCTATATGAATAGCATGTATCTCAATAAATGTTTTTAGAAATACTTAATTAATAAAGTTATCTCATAAATTCCAGAAAAATTTAAAAATAAAATTTTTTGAAAATTATTCAACTTAATATTGATAATAAAAAGCAAAATTTTATAGACACAGTCTCAAAACTTGGATTATCATTTAGAAAATGTTTATGATTATAAAGCCACAGGATTAATAAGGGTCATTTTTGACAATGAATGCCTGAATTTTAAAATAAAATTCTCAGGAGAAAACTAGCATTCCTAGGCACATTAAATATGCCCAACTTTACTCTAAGGAAGTCTTGAATTTTAGTAAATTATTAAGAACTATAATGCATTGTTGCAATGTGTTAATCAGCTAAGTATCCAGCTGCTGCCATATTTCTATTTAAGTTTAACCACCACATCTTTACACAGAGATGCATTTATTTCAAATGCGTATGTCAAGTTTGATAACCAGGAAGTGATATGTTACTCTAAAATAGGAAAGTTGTCCACACAATCAGTAGTCGAGTAGTTAAAACACGTTTTTTCAATTGTATGTTAACTGGAGAAATTAACACTACTAGCACATGACGTAAGAAACACAATGAATTTGGAGCATTTTGAGATACAGCTGGTATCCATTTTATTTGTATTTACCTGTATTATACTGGGACCTCTGGCTGGGGATCTAGCCACTACTACTGCTACCTAAGGCTCCCAGTCTATCTGTGTAATGAAGGGCAGGAATGAGGAGCCTGCAGAGCTTTTAGATACATCTTTCTGGCTGTACATCAATACGGAGCAAGAATGGGACTTTTCTGTAGGGGAAAAACCTGCTAACCTCTATATGAATTAAACTAGGTATGTCGATATTTCCTCTTGGAAAGAAGGAAGCCTAAAAGTAATCACCAATATATCACTTGCAGGTTTTCCTAAGATATTTAAAGCAGCGGTCTCAGTTTAAAAGGCTGCCATGAGCAGGGTCAAGATCATGGGCTAAGTAAACATGGAGTTTCCTCCTCCCATGACTACATTAAATTATATCAATTATAAAACAATCAACTTGGAGAATACCTGAAAACTGACAAAATATTACATACAACTGAAGAGATAAAGAAAAAGTTGAATGGAGACTGGTAGGGAGAGCAGAGGCACAAAACAGGCCTGGCCCAAACCTGTGCATGGTAGTGAGCATCTGGAGGGTTGTGGCTGCAAAGGTCTTTCTGAAGTGGTGACGGGCCCTAAGTTCACACAGAAGCTTCCAGCCCAGGATTCTAGTGCCAAGAAGCAAGTTCCCACAAAATCTGACTATAAAAATCAGTGGGGACTTGGATCATCTTGGTAAGAAACAGAAGGAACCTAAACTACTAGAAGTTCACCTGAAGGGCCTGGGCACAGAACTCACTGCTCATAATAAACACAGGGCTCCAGCAGAGGGGCAGCAGCCTCGGAAGCATAAGAGATATCTGGGGAAAGACTGACTGTGTGGCATGGGAGTGAGGGCTGGAGGGACAGCCCACCATTGTTTCATTGTTGGGTCTCCCTTTGGTGCAGTCTACAGGTGGGTGCCATCTTGCCTGTGTTGAACTTTCCCACAACATGGGCAATTCTGAATCTACACAGGCTCAGTAAGATTTGGTCTGCTTCACTCATCTTTTAACTTAGACCTCACCCCACCAAATTTGCAGTGGCAAGCTCGTTGGCCCGGGAAGCCACCATACCTTGCACTCTCAAGCAGGTGGAGCATTCAACAGAAATCAACAGCCTTCATCTTGCCCAGCCTGTGCACTATAGCGGAGAAACTTTTGGTGGTAGGCAGCCAGTGCCAGCATGGGGGTTTGTTGGCCTGAGACAGGTAGCAACTGGCCATCGGTGAGATTCTCAGGACTCTTGCAGGTGGCGCCAGAGGGTCAGCACTAGCACCAAACTTGAATCTGCAATTGGCCAGGTAAAATATACTCAACTTTGCCCCGGTGATCCCTGGGACCCACCAAAACATCTTGCATACTATCTAATGGCTTTTTTCAGCTGCAGAGCCTTATTGGGAGCCAGCAGGCAGCCTCAGCACTGGGGTACCTGGACTTTTTCTAAGCCATCACAGGCCTGGTACTGGGGGCAACACCCACTATTCACAGCGTGGTATCTCCAACTTGCCACCATATCCAGCACAGGTAGCGACAACCTGCAGATCATTTTGTATCTCCTATCAGGTTGCACTGAGCAATCAAAGGCAGCAGGTGGCCTTGGTCTGCACAGGAGTCCTTCCAAAGGGGAAACAGAACCAACACACTAGAGGCAGCATCAGACCACAGGTACACAAGCCCACTCAAGGTAGGGGTCCCAACCTAGGCGTGTGAACCAGTACAGGTCAGTGGCCTGTTAGGAACAGGGCTGCATAGCAGGAGGTGAGCAGCAGATGAGTGAGTGAAGTTTTCATCTGTATTTGTAGTCGCTCCCCAGCAACTAGCGTCGCTACCTCAACTCCACCTCAGATCATCAGGTATTAGATTCTCGTAATGTACAGGGACTGCTGCACTTGGGTGAATCCCACTCCATGGGTTAATCCCCAAATAGCACCCTCATATGCCTGTGGGCATGGCCAATCCTCACTGCCAGTCAGCCCAAGACTCAGTCCCATCCCTACTACATGTTAACAGCAATCAAGGGTTAGCTATAACAGATGAACACAAACAACTTACTCAAGTTACACTCTAGCGTTCTGGAACAGGTGATCAGACACTGTGCCACTATGCCACATAGGGCACCTACTTCAAAACGCCACCTGCCAAGACTAGAAGACATAGCAAATCTACCTAATACACACAAGAACGAACACAGAGAGGTAAACTAAAATGATCAAACAAACAAACAAAAAAAGCATGTGCAAATGAAATAACAGAAGAAAAACTCCATAAAAAGAAAAAGAAAAAAAAATGAAATAGAGGCAAGCAAATCTACCAAAAGTAAGAGTTCAAACACTGGTTATAAGGATGTTTAAGTCACTTAGGGAGGGAATAGATAATCTCAGTAAAAACTTCACATGGAGATAGCAGGCATAAAAAGGACATAGAAAACATAAAAAGAGAACCAGTCAGAAATGAACAATAACTGAAATGAAGAAACACTAGAATCGACAGTAGAAAGCAGAAATAGAGGACTGAATCAACAATTTGGAATATAAGGTAGCAGAAAACACCCAATCGAAACAGCAACAAGAAAAAAGAATTTTTTAAAAGAATGGGGAAAGTATAGAGACCTCTGCCAACATTAACATCATAGAGGTACCAGGAGAAGAGGGAAAGGATTGAGAACCTATTTGAAGAAATAATGACATAAAAATTTTCCTAACATGGCAAAGGAAATAGACATATAACCCAGGAAAATGCAGATTCCCAATCAAGAGGAACCCAAACACGGACCACACCAAGACACAATCATAATTAAAATGCCGAAGGTTAAGAAGAGAGAATCCAAAAATCGCAAGAGAAAAGCAGTTAATTACCTACAAGGAACACCCATAAGTCTGACAGTTGATTTCTCAACAAGAAACTTGCAGGTCAGGAGAGACTGGCATAAAATATTCAAAGTGATAAAAAGCAAGGTCCTATAAGCAAGATACTCTTTGACACAACAAGGCTACCCAATTTAATTTGAAGGTGGGATAAAGAGCATTCCAGACAGAAAAAAAATAAAGGAATTCACCACCACCAAGGCAGTAATACAATAAATGCTGAAGGGACTCTCTTTAAGAAGAAGGGAAAAAAAAATAACATATGAATAATAAAATAGCAATAACTACATACCTATCAATAATCCTTTAAATGTAAATGGATTAAATGTTCCAATCAAAAAGACATAGGAGACAAATGGATAAGAAAACAAGATCCATACATGTGCTGTCCACTCAGATCAAAAGATGTACAAGAGTGAAAGTGAAAGGATGGAAGAATAATTTCTTACAAATGGAAATGAAAAAAAAAAAGCTGGGGAAGCCATGCTTATATCAGACAAAAGACATTAAACAAAAGCTATAATAAAGAGATAAGAGACAAAGGCATTAATGATAAAGATTAATCCAATAGAGGACCATAACCCTAGTAAACATATATGCACACCAACGTAGGAATACCTAAAACTAAAAACAAAAAATCTCAAAAAATAATCTACCCTTATACTTGAAATAACTAGAAAAAGAACAGCAAACACAACTCAAAGTGAGTAGAAGGAAGAAACTTACACAAAATCAGAGTTGGAAATAAACAAAATAGTCTAGAAAAACAATACAAAAAGGTCAATGAGATCAAGAACTGTTTCTCTGAAAGGATAAAACAAAATTGATAAACCTTTAACCAAACTCATTAAGAAAAAAGAGGGCGCAAATAAATAAAATCAGAAGTGAAAAGGACAATATGATTTCACTTGTATGTTGAATTAAGGAACGAAAGAAACAAACTAAACAAACTGACTCACAGATACAGAACAAACTGGTGATTGCTAGAGGCGAGTGGGTTTGGGGCCCAGTGAAAAAGGTGAAGGGAATGAAGAAGTACAAATTAGTAGCTACAAAAAATTAAGGGAATGTGGAGTATAGCATAGGAAATACAGTTAATATTATTGTAAAGCTGTGTGTAGTGCCAGATGGGTGCTAGAGTAATTGGGGGATCACTTCACAAATTATGTAAGTGTCTAAAAATATGAAAATAAAACAGAACTATATATAGTTCTATTTTTATAACTAAAAAAAATTAAAATAATAACAGTGGAATGTTATGAGACCTAAATTTCTAGAAAGAACTGAACACTATAACCTTGAATGTATTAGTATCCCTTTTCTTATTCAATATAATTTTTATTCCAATCAGGGAGATTTTTTTTATAAAGGTTGTCTCAGGATTGTATCAAGGGAATTCCCTTTGGATATCTGTAAGTAATGAAAAATTATTTCCTCTACTTTTTCACCTGGTTGAGTTCTCTAGAGGTAACCTGAAATCAACAGCAACAACTGCCAGAAAAAGAAGTCTAATGTCTAGAAGGGCTGTCACCAATGGGACCACTGTTGCCAAGTCACCTTTAGAGAAATTCTTGACCCACAAACAACGTTTGTCTTTGAAAGAAAATAGATCTTGTAACTATAATGCATTGCCCATGTTGAATTTTAAGAGATGCTCTAAGCAAGATCCCAAATAAAAAGACTCACCCAAGGATTTGTGGACAGAGACCCATAAACTTTCTTGTCCATTAGCTTTGGCTGAATACCTAATACAGAGCTTGACACAGAGCAGCAGTTCAAAGAATGAAGGAACAAACTATTTTCATATCTATTTTCTACTCAATCGTTACTCCATGTTTTTTTTTACTTCTTTTTGCTAAACAATTTTCCCCCATTATATCATCATTTTTTTCCATTACTATTTCTCCTACTATATATTCTCCTAAATTTCCTGGTGTAACAACTTTTCCCCATGTTTACTTTCACCTTCTCATTAGAGTTTGACACATTCATAACCCTCTTAGGTAATATTACCCTGGCCAGATCCCAAACATATTCCTTCTGCATCTGTTCCTACAGATTACTCCCTCCAATGTTCAAAAATTAAAGTGTCAGAACCCACCTTATCTAGCTTTATAATTCCTAAAGAAGATTTAATTCTTATTATTTAAGTTAGTAAAGAAAACAATATTAAGCTTATTTTCACAAAATTCACTCTTGTAAGTATATAACTCAACAAAATCTAGGAACATATGATTGAGGCAAACATTGTGACCCAGTGTCATTCATTGGAAACTGACTCATAGGATAGAACATGAAATGAGAATCAAGTGTTAATGGCCAACCATTCAATGTCAAGACTTTTAAAATAATTTGTGATTTATATTTAAGCTAATTCTGTGCATGTGTGAGGGGGTGGGGTTATGGTTTATGCTTGATAAGAGTTGTAAATCACAACTCAGATAAGTTCCCTATTGAAATGTCCTTAAATTCAATGGATATGAATTAAGACACCTTTTGAGAAATATTATATCTGGTTATGTGTTGCAATTAAACTAACATAAGAAAGGGATCATAGCAAAATAGATATTGGTACAGTACTACCTGTCCTGAGTTATAGGGAACATTTAATCAAACCTAACTTTGCATTAAGCTTTAAATCATAAATTCAGGCTTCTTGGTCGGTACCAGATAAATACAAGCAACTTAGTATGTGTTTTCATACTTTTCTAGTTTTCTCAGTAACAGATATCAGTAACTTATCAGTAACATTCTTACATTCATCTCTTTTCCAGTCGGGTTTATAATGTATACTGCATGTCGTATAGCTAAGAAAATGAATACTACTTTCATTCATTCATTCATTCATATCATTCATTCATTTTCCTCTTTAATTCCTCCTTCACTTCCACCCCTGACCTACGGATGTTGCTATCTCACCTTAAAAACTGGATCTCTGGCATCTCCTCCTACACTCCCATGCCATGCACCCGGGCTTGGCACCCCTGGCACATTCAGAAGGCCTGGCACACCCAGGGCCTGGTACACACGGGGTTATGGTCATGGCTCTACCTGGGGTGTGAACCCAGGACCACCTACACTCTGGAGCCACCCCTTATTTTTTATTTTTTAAATTAATTAAATAATTTATTTTTATGGTGACATTGCTTAATGAAATCCAGTAAGTTTCAGCCATACACTTTAACTGTAAGGCATATATACATGTTTACATTGTGTGTTCACCTCCCATAGTTAGATTTCTTTCTGTCACCACATATTTGACCCCCTTTACCCCATCTGCCTTCCCTTCACCCCCTCCCCCCTTCCTTCTGGTAACTACTAGTCTATTGTCCATGTTCATGAGTCCTCTGTTGTCCTGTTTCATTGTTGCTTTTAGGTTTATATCCCCACATATAAGTGGTATCATGTGGTTTTTCGACTTTTTCTGTCTGGCTTATTTCACTTAGCATGATTATCTCGAGGTCCATCCATGTTGTCGCAAATGGCAGTATTTCATCTCTTCATATATCTGAGTAATATTCCATCATATATATGTACCACCGCTTCTTTACCAATCATCTATCATAGGACACTGTGGTTGCTTCCAAAGTTTTAGCCACCGTGAGTAATGCTGCTATGAACAATGGTGTGCAAAATATTTTCAGATATTGATTTTCAAGTCTTTGGGGTAAATACACAGTAGAGGGATTGCTGGATCATATGGTAGATCAATTTTAGTTTTTTTGAGGAAACTTCAACTGTTTTCCATAGTGGCTGCACCAATTTGCAGTCCACTAGCAGTATATGAGAGTTCCTTATTCTCTTCATCCTTTCCAGCATTTGTTATTACTTGTCCTGTTAATTATAGCTATTCTAACAGGTGTGAGATGTAATCACATTGTGGGTTATTTGTTTTACCTAATAGCTGTCAATGTTGAGCATCTTTTCAATATATCGTTGGCCATTTGTAAATCCCTCCAGAGAGAAGTGGTCTGTTCAGGTTCTCTGCCCATATTTTGATCGGAACGTTTGTTTTTGTTGTTGTTATTGAGTTGTATGAGTTCTTTGTATATTTCAGATATTAGGACCTTATCAGAAGCGAGGCTTACAAATATATGTTCCCATTCAGATAGTTGTCTCATTACCTTATTGACAGTTTCTTTTGCTCTTCAGAACTTTTTAGTTTTGATGTAGTCATATTCATTTATTTTAGCTTTTATTTCCCTTGCCTTTGAGGTCAAATTCATAAAATCTTTTTTAAGTCCAAGGAACTTGTTGTTTAGTTCCTATGTTTTCTTCTACGCATTTTGTTGTTTTCAGGTCTTATATTCAGGTCCTTAATCCACTTTGAGTGATTTTGGTGTGTGGTGAGAGACAACAGTCTAGTTTCCTTCTTTTGCAGGCGACTTTCCAGTTTTCCAGCACCATTTATTGAAGGGACTTTCCTTTCTCCCACTGTATGTTTTTGGCTTTTTTTTTTTGTCAAAAATTAATTGCCCATATAATATGGTTTAATTCTGGACTCTCGATTTGTTCACTGGTCCATGTCGTTTTGCTACCAATACCATGTTGTTTGGATTACTGTCACTTTGTGGTATCATTGGAAGTCAGGCAGAGTGATGCCTCCAGCTCGTTTTTTTTCTCAGATGGCTTTGGCAATTCAGGGTCTTTCGTGCTTCCATACAAATCTGATGATTTTTTGTTCTATTTCTTTTATAAAAAAAAAAAGCCAATGAGATTTTGATAGGAATTGCATTAAATCTATATAACGCTTTCGGTAATGTGGTCATTTTACCTATGTTGATTCTTCCAATCCAGGAACATGGAATATCTTTAAAACTTTTTTTATCTTTTTCACTTTTTTAAATTAAAGGGTCTTATAGATTTCATTATATATACCCTTTAACTTGTTTTTCGTTAGAATTATTCCTAGGTATTTTATTCTTATTGTTTGCAATTGCAAAAAGAATGATTTTTTCTTTCTTTTCTGATACTTCATTATAAGAAATAGGAATGCTATGGACTTTTGAACATAGATTTTGTATCCAGAAACTTTACTGTATTTGCTTATTGTTTCTAGTAGTGTTTTGTGGAGTCTTTAGGGTTTTCTACATAGAGAATCATGGCATCCATAAATAGTGACAGTCGACTTCTTCGTTTCCTATTTGGATGCCTTTTATACCTTTCTCCTGCCTGACTGCACTCGCTAGGAACTCCAACATTATATTGAATAACAGTAGCGATAGGAAAGCTTTGCCTTGTTCCTGATTTAGAGGGAAGGTTTTAGTTTTTCACCATTAAGTATGTTGGCTGAGGGTTTGTCATATATGGCCTCATTATGATAAGGTACATTCCTTCTATACTGATTTTGTTAGGTGTTTTTGATTATAAATGGGTGCTGTATCTTGTCGAAGGCTTTTTCTGCATCTATTGATATGATCACAGGATTCTTATTTTTTAATTTGTTTATGTGGTGTATCACATTAATTTATTTGTGTAGGCTGAAACCATCCCTGTGCCTCTGGGATGAAGCCCACTTGATCATGGTGTATAATCTTTTTAATATGTTGCTGTATTCAGTTTGCTAGTATCTTATTTGGATTTTTGCATCTGTGTTCATAGAGATATTGGTCTGTAGTTTTTGTGTGTGTGTGTGTGTTATCTTACCAGGTTTTGGTATCAGGGTAATATTGGCCTCATAAAATGAGTTGTGAAGTATTGCTTCCTCTTAAATTTTTTGGAAGAGTTTGAGGAGAATAGGTATTAAGTCTTCTTTAAATGTTTGATAGAATTCATTGGTGAAGCAATCTGGTCTGGACTCTTAATTTTGGTAGGTTTTTGATGATTGTTTAAATTTCCATACTGCTGATTGGTCTATTAAGATTTTCCTATTCTTCTTGATTCAGTCTAGGAAGGTTGTATTTTTAAGTACTGGTCCATTTCTTCTAGGTTATTAAATTGGTGTTATAATACTTTTTCATAGTATTCTTGCATGATCCTTTGTATTTCTGAGATAGCAGTGGTAATTTCCCCTCTTGATCCCTTATTTTGTTTATTTGTGTCTTTTCTCTTTTTTCTATAGTGAGTCTAGCCAGGAGTTGTCAATTTTATTAACCTTCTCAAAGAACCAGCTCTTTGTTGCATTTGTTTTTTCTATTTCTTTTTTGTTTGTTTGTTTGTTTTCGATTTCATTTATTTCTGCTCTAATTTTGATTATTTCTTTCTGCCTGCTGACTTTAGGCTACGTTTGTTCTTCCTTTTCTAGTTTTTAAAGATGAAGCATTAGGTTGTTTTTGGGGCTTGTTCTTATTTTGGAGGTAGGCCAGGAATGATATGAACTTTCCTCTTATGACCACTTCTGCTGTGTTCTAAAAGTTTTGATATGTTTTTGCTATCATTATCTTTCGTTTCTATGTATCTCTTGATCTCTTTTTATGTCTTCTCTGACCCAGTTATTCTTCAGTAGCATGTTATGTAATCTCCATGTATTTTGGTTCTTCCTGCTTTCTTTTTGCAGTTGATCTCTAGTTTCAAAGCATTATGATCAGAGATTATGGTTGGTATGATTTTGACTCTCTCATATTTGTTGAAGCTATCTTTGCATCCGAGTATGTGATTGATTCTTGAGAATGTCCCATGTACACACAAAAAAAGAATGCATAAGCAGCTGTTTTGGGGGGAAAGCTCTGTAAATATCAATTATGTCCATTTGGTCTAATGTGTCATTTAAGGATGTTATTTTCTTATTAATTTTCTGTTTGTATGATCTGTCCATATCTGACAGTGGGGTATTTAGGTCCCCTGCTACAATAGTGTTTTTGGTCTGTTTCTCTCCTTATTTCTGTTAGTAATTGCTTCAAATATTTTGGGGCTCCTTGATTGGGAGCATAGATATTAATAAGTGTTATATCTTCTTGGTGCATGAATTCCTTTACCATTATGAAGTGTTTTTCAGTATCTTTTTTACCATTTTTAATTTGAAGTGTATTTTGTCTGATATTAGTACTGCTACTCTCGCCTTTCTCTGAATGCCATTTGCTTGAAATATTATTTTCCACCTTTCACTTTGAGTCTATGTTTGTCTTTGGAGCTGAGATATGTCTCCTGGAGGCAGCATATGGTTGGGTTTGGTTTTTTTTGTTCTAATCTGCAATTCTGTGCCTTTTTACTGGTGAGTTCAGTCCTTTTACATTTGTGGTGATTATTAAATATGAGGTCTTTTATAGCCATTTTATCTTTTGCTTTCTGGTAGCTCAGTGTTTCCATTGCTTCCTTGTCCTTGTGTTTCTGTTTTCATTATTTTGGTTGTCTTTTTGGGTTTTTCCTCTGTCCCTTTTTGTTTTTTTTTTTTTTATATCTTTCAGTTCTGAATTTTGGCATGTGTTTACCATTTAAATATGTAAAGGATAGTTGTTATATATATACAGTTGTCCATTTTCTTCTGTGCGTGCCTTGTCTCCCATTCCCCTTTGTGAATGTGGATATTTGAATATTCCCTTTTCAGTCATTTGTTGTCTCAATTTGTTCCTATGTATACTGAACGTTCATTACTATCTTGCTATAGCAAATCTCTTATTGTTTAATCTTATAATGCCTTGTTCTTAGTAAGAGTTGCACTCCTCTACTTCTATTTGTCTGACAGTCATCTTTCTCCTAATTATGTATTTTTTTGTCATCTTGTTTTAGGTGAGCTGACCCCTTTTACTATTTCCTGTAATGCAAGCTTCACAGTGGAGAATTTCCTCAAATTCTAGTTGAATATTTGATTCCTCTCCTTTCTCCGTGTAAGGTTTGCGCTGAGAAGTCTGATGATAATCTAATGGATTTTCCTTATAGGTTACCATCTTCTTTTCCTGGCTGCTGAGAATTCTGTTTTATTGGATTTTTGATAATTTTAATACAATGTGTCTTGGTGAAGGCCTTTTTGAGTTGAGATAGTTGAATGTTCTGTTGACTTCTTGAAATTCCTAGCTCCAGCTCATTACTTGGATTTGGGAAATTCTCATCAAATTTGTCTGAAAAATGCTTCCTAGTCCCTGCTGCTTGTTCCCCATCTTCAATAATGCCCCTTATTCTTGTTTCCTCTCCTGATGGTATCAGCTAGTTCTTGTATTCTCTTTCATGATTTTTCATTCTTCGGTTTCTCTCTTCTTTTTGATTTATTTCTAGATTTTCTGTTTTCGATATCATTGCTCCTTTCCTCCATTTGGTTGACTCTATTTCCCAAGCCTGTTATTTCATTTTTCAACTCTTGCTGTGTTTTTTAATCTCCAGAAGCACTATTTGTTCTTTTTGAGGGTTTCAATCTCCTTGCTAAGGAACTCATTTTGCTCATATAATTGTTTTTTTTCAATTCCTAAAATTGTTGATATGACTCATTTCAGAACTCACTGAGGTTTTTCAGTATATCATCCTGAATTCTTTGTCATTTAGGTGGCATATTTTATGTCTATAAGCTTATTTTGGGAGATTTTTCTCTTTCTCTCTGATATGTTTTGTCACCTTGGTTGTTCATGGTGGTTAATGGACTATTTTCCCCCCCTGGGCATTAATGGGAGTGTATTCTGCTTTTTTTTTTTCCCCAGAAAGAAGATATATTATATAAAGGTCTCTCTTTAGCCTCCTGCAAAGAAGGTTGTTTTTTTTTTTTTTTTTTTGGATTCCAGTTGGTGGCATCTAAGCCTCTTAGATCCCTGTTTTGTATAAAGCTTTAATAATGCCTCCACCCTCCTTATAGATCATCTTGCTACTCTCAGTCTCAGTCTCTGTCAGTGTTAGTGACAGTTTTGGTAGCATTTGCTCAGATTGCCCTTGGGCTCTGTGGTCTTCGTTCTTGAAGGATATGGATGAGTGGTCATCTGGGCTCAGCTTCAGTTTTACAATTGTGGCTGGTATAAATCACCTATTGTTCTCTGTCATCCCTGCTTCTCTGCTCTCTGCTCTGATGACTGCCCCTGCTGCCAGCCATGTGGAGCTCACAGCTCTTTCAAGCAGGGCTGATCAGGGAAACTTGCTAAACCTTCTCTTCTTCCCATTCCTCCTACAGGGAGCTCCAGCTGCTAGAGGCAGCTTCTTTATTTCTCTCAGTCCACCGACACCGACTAGGATTCTGACCTGTGGTAGCTCTTATACACAGGTCCCATGCTTAGACATGTTGGTGTGCAGTTTGGGTTTTTCTATTGAGTTTTAGATGTTCAAACTTATTGTTGTTTCAAGGGAAGAGATCTGTGGATGTCTCTCACTCCACCATGTTTCTCCTGCTTTCTTTAAAATCAATGGATTTTCTACATAAAGAGTTCATGAAAAAGCTATTCATGTGGACAGTTTAAAACAACTTGATTTCATAAAGTATTTTCTTCAGCTTTTACATCCTAAACACGTATACATACAATTACCAGCAATTTATTAGTGACTTGATTCAATGAAGGTAGGTCAGGAATGTCTTCAAATGTCAATGTGCTCCATGGCTGACCTCTCTTATTGAATGTAGTACTTTTAGTTTGGGGGCAAGCGTAAGAAAGCATAGAAAGTCAATCATTGAATGAGAGAAGACTGGGGAAAGGAGTTGGAACAAGCAAGTTATAAGCCTGGAGAAGGTTCATGCACATGCTTGAGAAAGCCTGTGGGAAACCCCTGGAGGACTCTTTCTCCCCTCTCCCATTTATCACCCAATGCTCTGGATGACCAAGCAGTATGGTGTGTCTCTGCAGCACAGTGTTGCCACACTGATGCATTCCTTCCCCTGCTGGACCACACTCCAAACCATTTGGTTTTGCAACAATCATCTGATTCAGTTGTGACTCTCTTTTGGCTTCATTTGTGTCAGCATATATATTTTGATTCTGGCCAGGGCATATTGGAGACAAGTGGAAGCGTCTCTTCACCCTCATAGGCTATCTTCCTCTGTAGCCTGCTGAGCTCCAGATTGTGAATTCCAGCAAGTAGACCAAGCTTTCATTTACCCCAAAACATTTATTTTAAATAATCAAACTACCCACTGTGCAACCTGACAATCAGTTTTATTTTTATATCAATAATCTAAAAAGATGACCATTTGTTGCCAACATTTTCTGCTGAAAAATTCTATGCTCATTTTAGGTTTCCAGAAAAATCAGCAAATTATGAACAAAGTAAAACAGTCTAAGTGATAACCCATTCCAAATTCTGGTACTGCACACACACGCACGCACACTACTAGAGGCATGTGAATGTGACAGTGAGCCATGGCATAACAAGCATAATCATCATCAGTGACTAACTCAATGGAAGAATGCCTTTTCTAAACTTGAACTACAATATATATTTTAGTTCAGTAGTGTTCAGCCTTGATTTGCCCCATTAGAATCACTTGGAAGACAGTTAAAAATCTGGATGCTAAGGCCATAGCCCACACCATTAAATCAGAACCCTGGGGATTGGATCCAGTTGGCCACCATTTTATAAACTCTGCAGGTGATTCCAAGGTGCATCCAAGCCTGAGAATTTGCGCCAGACACTATACTTTGCAAACTGTTGAGGATTATCCTTCATAATCTCCTATCACAGCAGTTTGTGTTTCTATAGTAGACATAGATCTGACATCATGCAGACATCCAAAGATGCAAACTCACTTTGATTAGACATAAATTTGTGGCAGGCATCAATGCTTTTTAAAAGTCAGATGTTTTATATATGGGCTGTGGTTTTAAGATCAAATGGTTTTTATCCACAACTGCTCTCACAGGAACGAGGGATCCATAGGATGCATTCTTCCCATGGTGCATATTAGCATATACAGTAAAAGTCCACGAGACAGGCTTCATTAGCAGGGGAAAAATCAAAGCAGCCCACTAACTGCAGCATTGGGAAGCATTTGATATTTAATATCCGCTGGAGTGCAATGCCGAATGCCATTTTCTATTGATTTAAATTCTGTGGAAAGGTATTGGGGTGGCAATAGCTGTCCTTTAAGAGCTCTCACAAGCCTGTCATTGTGGTGTTCATGCTATTATGGTATTTAATGTTGTAACCGGTCTTAGTCTTATATTCCCAAATTCTTGATGGGGTGGCAAGTGCCACTTATTACTGAAATATAAAATAGGAGTTTAGTTCTACTCTTCAATAATATGAGTATTTTTTTCTGTAAAATCTTTATTTCCCAAATTTACACACTCCTGAATTCTGTATAATGCAAAATGAAACTCTGAATCATCCCAGGTGCCATCCTACTTTTCCAAGTTAATTTCCAACTACTCTTTGCTCTTTATTCCTTACTTTTCACTTAAGTATTTGGATATAAAGAAAGTGAAGGAGAAGGATAGAATAGTGCAGTTCTTATTGACAACTCTCTTAAACAGTCACCATATAAAATTTGAGTTGCACATAAAACACTGAG